>OU015754.1:23549452-23562923 GCA_907169655.1 Acomys percivali | reverse complement strand
ACACACACACACACACACACACACACACACACACACACACACACACAAACCCTGTCTTGGGGGTGGGGAGAATTGGGTACTTGTTTTGTTCCATGTTCACATTTCTTACAAAGTGTTAACAAATTCAGATTCGAGTCACACACAGCTTGAGCTGAAAGTAGGAAAATGACTGTGAGAACTGAAGTAATTTTCAACACATGACTAAGAAATTCTGTGCAGATACTTCCAAACTTTTAATGTTTAAAAAAAAAAACACACAACAAACAAATGGTCGATACAAGCTGCAGTGATCACTCATGTCTGATTGATTGCCTGTCTTTGAAGGTGAAAAAGTACAAATAGGCTGAAAGGAAAAAACACACCAAGGGGCTATCGATCTGGTTTAAGTATTCCAAGGGCAGCCCAGAAGTGCAAGCAGGAGGCACAGGGAACCCTCTGCCACTGAAGGCAAATAGCAGCACAGAGCTACCCTCAAAAGTCTGCTCTGTTCTTATCCTGTGGGTTTATTGACTAACCAGCCACCCAACCACAGACCAAGCAGGGGCACTTCTCAAACAGAATGGATGTAAATTCTCTGAGTATAGCCTTGCATCCTTTGGGGTGGGGTGTGTGTCTAAGGGTTTCTATTTCTGTGATAAAATACCAAGATCAAAAGCAACTCAAGTGGGGAGGAGTTACTTCATCTTAGACATCTAGGTAACGCTGCATCGTTAAGAGAAGCCAGAGCGGGAACTGAGGCAGGAGCAGATGCAGAGGCAGCAGAGGATTGCTGCTGACTAACTTGCTCCTCGTGGCTTGCTCAGTCAGTCAGCTTTCTTAAGCACCTGTGACTATCTGCCCAGGGGTGAACCATCCATAGTGAGCTAGTCCCTCCCACACTGATCATCAATCAAGACAATTCACCTCAGGCTCTCCCACAGGCCAACCTGCTGGGGGCACTTTCTCCTCTGAAGTTCCCTCTTCTTAAATGACTCTGGCTTGTGTCAAGTTGACATAAAACTAGCCAGCACAGGCTGGCTCACAACTGCCTTTATTAACAGCTCCTATGGAGCCCACACACTCTTTTGTCCTCCTTGGGCAAACTGCATGCATGCACATTTGTGCTCATGTACCCAAACCTGAGAAATTACTGTATGGGGGGGGGACGTGTCAGTCCTAAGGAGGGTGGGCACTGGTAATGTTCCCACTGAAATGACTGGTATCTGTTATATCTCTCTGCACTTTCCAGATGCTGGGGCTGGGGGTGGGAGCAGGGTTGGGAACAGGTCCAGGTATAGAAGGCCAGTGCAGTTTTCCCATCTCCTGCTATGGCTTGATGCTTTTGTCCTGAGGCTTTGCCAAAAGGCATTAGAATGTACTGGACCCTCATTTACAAGTAACCGTTAAACACATGGGTAATACATCCTCCACATACAACCCTCTGAGGACAAGGAGCATAAAGGAGTTAACCTGAGATCTAGTCCTCCTGTTGGCCAACAGATCCAGGAAGCACATTCTGGTCCTCCAAGGGACCTTTGGTGCTGAGGAGTCTCACTGTAAAGACCTTCGTGCCTTGCCTTTAGATTAACTCTTCTATTTTACCTTCCCAGTTCCTTCACTCGTGCCTGGACCACCTTCCAAACCGATTTACCATCGCTTTCACCTGAGCCTTCATCTTAAATTCACTGGTTAGTGAGAGCAGCCAGATGCAAGTGATGGTGTACCCTCCCATTTCAGTTATAGCAAATGCCCCCCCAAAGACAAGTTTCTATAGTGAGGAGATAGAGCATTGGTTTATTGGAATCTTGAGGTCACTTTCAACTTGTGATTTCTGATCTTTTTTTTCCTAAGGCATGGCTGTATCATAAGTGGGGGAAGAGTTATGAGTTTCTTCATGGGCCGTGGCTAAAATCATCCAAGGCTCCTAGCTGCTTTCGATACAGCCTGTGTGTGTGTGTGGGGGGGAGACAGTGCCCATTGGACCTCTCAGCCTAGCTACAGGCATCTCTGGCCACAGTGAAAAGGTGCTCTTCTCTCAAAGACTCTCACTCTATGGCTAGAACCCAGTGGCCCCTCCCAGCCAATCACGCTGGGCAGAGACAAGGCTGAGCTTGCTCTAACGGAGATATCAAGCAACAGAGGCTTCTCCTTGACCTCAGCTCTTTACATTATTAACCCGTGAAAGCCTGGTACTAGAAGTATCTACACAAGGAGCTGACCTGAGTGAAGGTGGATTCCCTGTCCCTCTGCCTTAAACATCACCCTAGACATCTGTGTGCCCTTGGAATAGTCTCTTCCAGGGGATGTGTTGAATGAACTTAGAGCTATGCTGACACCAACATCTCCTGCTGAGGCTCCAAAAGGGCACCAGTTGAGGCAGACAGAAAAGACAGTGGAGCATCCTATGCTCCCCCCCCCCGGCCCCCGGCCACAGGAACACATTTTACACTTGTGTAACAAAGGAAACAGACGTCTCACAGAGTAAAGCCAAGCCAACGGAGAAGCAGAGTCCACCAGAAGCCAGTAGCCTCCATGTCTATGTTGCTTGGGTTTTGTTTCCTGCAAATCACTGGGAAGAAATGTCGTTATCTGTGCTCAGAGCTCCTAAACTCACTTAAATTTTCCGGGAAATGGCATTGGTCTGAGAACACATTTGTACTGTGGTATGCTTCTTTGTGCCAGCTTGCCTCTGCCCAAGTCATCCCTCCTCCATCCTCTTCCTCTTCCCTGTTCTCTTTACTCTCCTTCCTCCTCATCTTCCCCTCACCCCTCTTTTTTCCCTTCCTAATCTCCCTCTCATTCTTGTCTTCCTCTTTCTTTTTGGTGTGTATGCATATGTATGACTGTATGTATGGAGATCAACCTCAGACATGCTCCTTGGTGGTTTTTAGACAGATGTGGTCCACTTAGTTTTTAGACATTGGGTCTCTTTTTGGCCCAGAACTCACCGACATGCCCAGAGGTCCTCCCACCTCTGCCTTTCCAATGCTGGGATTACTGAAGCTACTGTCCTCAGCCTTTTTCATATGGGTCCTGGAGACAATAGTCGGGTCCTCATGTTAGGTATGGCAAGTACTTTCCAAAATAAGCTATCTTCCCATCTCCCAATCCTGTTTTTTTTTAAACTATAGATGGTCTGTCTCTCATCATTTCCAAAGGCAGCTCATCAGACATAGAGTCCTATTGGCCAGTGAATCCTTTCTTAACTCTTGGGAATGTAGTGCATTCTGAACCCTTGTGGTGATCCATACAGTTGCATTTTAGGCGTTTGTTTTCCATCATTTCTGAGAACAACGTCCCCAGGGCCAGTTGGAAAATCCTCACAGTTCTTTGATCACCATTGCCAACAACAATTTTCAAGACAGTGACTGGTGTGAATTAGTCATGAAGCATGAGCACTCAGGAGGATGACCATGTCACAGAGACAAGGCAAGGGTCTCTATTTGTTGTTTGTTTATGAGACAGGGTCTTTCTATGTTGCCCATGCAGACATTGAACTCACTTTGGAGACCAAAGTTGTGAGTGGGGTGGGTGGCCTGCCTTCTGATATTCAGGTGGGAGGGTGCCCACAACTCCAAGGGCTGAGAAGGTATCACAGCCCTGAGATGGTACAGTGTCACAAAAGTACCCTGAGGCATGGAAGCCCAGGGACCTCACAGCTCTGAGAGGAGGCCTCTTCAACAGAGACATTGCAGCTCCCAGGTGAGGGTTGCCCCTAAATTCTGAGGAGCTGAAGAGCCTTGGAGGCTGAGCTCTGTTCCTTCTCCACATGGTGCTGCTTCTAGGGGAGGGTTGCCCTGAACACCTGAAGAGCTGAGAAGTCTAGAAGCCTGAGCCCCACTCCTTCTCCAGTCTGTGCGGCTTCCAGGGAGGGTCTCCTCAAACCATGAGGAGCTGAGGAGTCTTTGATCTTAAGGTCACTCCTTCTGCAGCTGATACAGCTCTAGGGAGGGTCTCCCTAAACCCCAAGGAGACAAGGAGAAGAGGAGCTTTGGAGCCTGAGCTCTACTGCTTGTTTCTCCTTTCTTTTCTTCTTCACTGCTTCTTCTGATGAGTTAGTCACAGCAGGCAGTAAGTCTCTTAAAAGAGATTTATTGGAGTGGTAAATCCAGGAGTGGCTGCTTGGGCAGACACAGCCTTTATAGAAGGTTTCTTAGGGGGCGGAGCTTTCTGGGGCAGGGATTACCAGAGCATGGGTTGGTAGGATTTCAAGCCTGAGCTGGGGGAAGTTTAGGGACTGGTGGTTTTTTTTCTAGACTTTTCATCCCAAATTAGCATAATCAGTTCTACTGAGGGCCTGGAGATGGAAGTTACAGAGGTCTGGGGTCGGGGGTTGCTAGAGCTCTCAGGCCACTTTTCTGCCTTGAGGTGTAATAAAGTTTACAGTGTGTCTAAAATTTACAGAGTCCATTGTGAAGGCAAGTAGGCTGAAGCAGGAAAGGTTGTTGTCAACACGGACAGCTCCCACGAAGGTGGCAGCAGGCTTTCTGAGTCAGGAAAGATGTCTGGTTTTCATAGAGCAGTCCGCTAAGGCAGGAATAGTCACCATGGACAGCTCCCATGGTGGTGGCTAGAAAGAAGTAACAGTATGCTGAGGCAGGAATAGTGACCATGGACAGCTCCTGCTGGGCTCACAGGTGTCTCCATTTTCTCTTCAAGTCTCCACAGCCCCAGGGCAGAAAGGAGGAGCTGACTGCTCTGAGTCAGGAACTTTAAAGTTTCGTGGCCCACTGTTCAAGGGCTAGATACAGGAATGGGCTACTAGGTCTGTGAGGCAGACTACCATTGCAGCTTTAGACAGAAGCTTGAGGCAGGGCACCATGGCTTTTGTCTTGGTGAGAGGATGGTGGTGGTGGTGGTGTCAGGCTCAGTGCTATGTAGTGCCAGGTCCCTGGGCTATCTCCACTGAAGCAGCAGCAGGGGCAGCTTTGATCGAGCTGCAGCCTAGGGAGAGGACTTAAGAAATCCCTTCAAGCCGGGGCGTGGTGGCGCACGCCTTTAATCCCAGCACTGGGGAGGCAGAGGCTGGCGAATTGCTGTGAGTTCAAGGCCAGCCTGCTCTACAAAGTGAGTCCAGGACAGCCAAGGCTACACAGCGAAACCCAGTCTCGGAAGAGAGAGAGAGAGAGAGAGAGAGAGAGAGAGAGAGAGAGAGAGAGAGGGAGGGAGGGAGAGAGAAAGAGAGAGGGAGGGAGGGAGGGAGGGAGAGAGAGAGAGAAAGAGAAATCCCTTCACTAACTTGGCTTCAAACCCACAGAGATCACCTACTTCTGCCTGAAATGCTGGAATTTAAATGTGTGAGCAACAATTCTTGGCCTTGGGATTGATTCTTTTGGGGAAGGTGTTCTCTGGCATGGCAGCATTTTTTCAGGTGCCCTGGGTGATTTCAGAGTCAAATGGCTTTGACCCTCCTTCATCTAAAAACAGATTGTAATGTCAGTGCATCTGAACTGTCACTCATACTCAGTTTCTGTGTGTGGACAGACGGCTGGAGTCAAAGCGAACTTTCCACCACATCAAATTTAAAATCAAGATTGTCTTCACTCTGGGCTGTTCTAATAGGAGAACAAAGTCAGGATACAGTTTAATCTCAGTTCTTCTGAAACACAAGGGAGAAAAATCTTTGAAAGTAGGAGGGATCACAGACCCATCACTTGGAGTTTGCCCAAGGGGAAAAGAAACTGTCAAGCCATTCTGGCAGAGAGAAAGTTTTACCCAAGGAGCCTGAAGGCAGAGAGTTTATCTTCCCATCTTCCCTGGGGATCCAGCTGAGCAGAGGACTCTCAGGTCCTTGGGAAGCATAGCCTGAGGTGGCAAAGTTGCAAGGGGGCTTAAAAAAAGATCTACATCTCAAAGAGCAGAGGAAAAACTTAACTAAGACTGGTTTCTAAGCCAAATGCTCCTGCCTTTAGAAGCAAGGAGGAGAATGACCTCTGGGGTTTTAGTCTATTTGTGTCCTATGGGATGCAAGAGGTTGGCTACCTTAAGTGCAAGAACCAGCAGGTTGTCCTGGAAACAGGTACCTCCCTGCTCTCAGGGCTATGATGTTATAATGAGTAGAAGGAATGTCCTACAATGATTATGTTCAGGGGCCACAGAGACAGTGTTCTGACTGAGGTGCAGCTCAAGGTCGACCTCTCCCAGAGGCAGTATGGGAGAACTCTTCAGAGCTTCAAAATATGAAGAGTAAAGTGACTTCATGGGACTGCCAGCTGCTCTTCAGCTCCCTGGTCCCCATGAGAGTGTATACTTTTCTTCTTCTTGACCATGTATTTGTGGGGCCAGAGCCCATTGTGTCTCAGGAAGGATAATTGAATTATGGAAGCCCAACCTTTCTGTTAAATAACAATGGAAAGGATTTGAGGTATGTCGTGGAGTGTCTATAAAATCTTTGCGCCCTATGGGGAGCCACTGAGAGTTTTGTGGGAGAGGAGGTTTTCATGGCACTTTGGAGCAGATCACCCCTTCAGTTCACCTGCTAAGAGGGTCAGAGGTCAGCAGCAACAGGTGATCATCATTCTGTAAACGGCCTGGCAGGAATGAGGATAATCTAGAAACTTGAGTGTCTTCCTTTGGCCATCAAATTATTGAAATAATGAACCTTCAAAAGCTGGAATTTCTTTGAGAATCTCATGTTGGTAGAAGGAAGGGGCTGAATTGCTGAGGCCAGTCATAGCCGGGGAGGGGGCAGTGGTGGGAGGTAGGATGGGGTGGGGACTTGTGTCCTAGAATTGGAATTCACACAGTTCTGACAACTTGTCTCAGCACCTTGAGGGAGAGACTGGAGCGTGGACGAGGATGATGAGTGGGACCATGCCCTGACCAGGACTGCTGAGCTACGTGCGCACCTCTTTTATGTAACCCTAAACCTCATGTCAGGACTCCCGAGATGGACTTGGAGGTCACAGTATTTCTTTGTTCTTCCCAGTGTGGTCACCTTGAATGATACTCTTTTTCTTCTTTCCCCCGTTAGCTGTGACTTTAGTTGGATGATTGAAGATATGATAACCAACCTCCTTTGTTTTGGAGTCAGAGCCCGGGCTCTGTCCCCAGCTCCAATAACCAATCCACAGCTGAGCTGCGGAGATGAAGGCTCCCTTCACAGGTCTCAGCAATGAGTGAGGTCTAAAAGCGAAATCCAGCTCACATTGGGTTCAGTCTGATTCAGAAATTAAGAGTTTTACTTTCTTGAGTTCTTTATATATTTTGGATATTAGTCCCCCCCCTTTTGGATGTAGGATTGGTGAAGACCTTTTCCAAATCTGTAGACTGCTGTTTCATTCTACTGACAATGTCCATTGCCTTACAGAACCTTTTCAGTTTCAAGAGGTCACATTCGTTAATCGTTGATCTTAGAGCCTGAACTGCTGGTGTTCTGTTCAGGAACTTGTCTCCTGTACCAACGAGTTCAAGGCTCTTCCCTACTTTCTCTTCTAATAGATTTAGTGTATCTGATTTTTATGCTGAGGCCTTTAATCCACTTGAACTTTGTGCAGGGTGATAAATATGGATCTATTTGCATTTTCCTACATGTAGACATCCAGTTAGGCCAGCATCATTTGTTGAAGATGCTTTCTTTTTTTCTACTTTACGGTTTTGGTTTGTTTGTCAAAAATCAAATGTCCATAGAAGTGTGGGTTTATTTCTGGGTCTTCAATCCAATTCCATTGATCAACCAATCTATTTCTATGCCACTACCATGCATTTTAAAAATTACTATTGCTCTGTAGTATAGCTTGAAGTCAGGGATGGAGATAGCTCCAGACTTTATTGTACAGGATCATTTTAGCTTTTCTGGGTGTTTTGTTTTTCCATATGAAGTTGAGAATTGTTCTTTCAAAATCTGTAAAGCATTGTGTTGGTATTTTGGTGAGAATTACATTGAAATCTATAGATTGCTTTTGGTAAGATGACCATTTTTACTATGTTGATTCTACCAATCTGTGAGCATGAGAGAGATCTTTTCATCTTCTGAAACCTTCTTCAACTTATTTTTTCAGAGATTTGAAATTCTTTCACTTGCTTGGTTAGAGTTACACCAAGATATGTTATATTATTGTGGCTATTGTAAAGGGTGTTGTTTCCTAATTTCTTTCTCAGCCTATTTGCCATTTGTATAAAGGAGAGCTACTGATTTTTTAAAGTTAATTTTGTATCCAGCCACTTTGCTGAAGGTGTTTATTGGCTGCAGGAGTTCTCTGGTAGAATTTTTAACTTTATGTATATTATCATTTCTTGTGAATCAGGATACTTTGACTTCTTCCTTTCTAATTTGTATCCCCTTGATCTCCTTTAGTTGTCATATTGCTCCAGCTAGAACTTCAAGTACAATATTGAAGAAATATGTAGAGAGTAGGCAGCCTTGTCTTGTCCCTGAGGTTAGTGGAATTTCTTTGAGTTTCTCTCCATTTAATTTGATGTTGGCTAACAGCTATCAACCCTCTGCCTTTGCAACCTCTCCTCAAAAGAAAACAAAAAATAAAGATAAAAATATTAAAAATCTAAAAAATCAAACCAAAACAAACAAAAAAGCCATCTTGCCATGGAAGTTGCAGTGTATCACTGTGTCACACAGTGTACCCTTTCGCCTGGGCAGCTTTACTTGCAAATGTTCGTTGCAATGAGTCATTGGTCTAGTTCGAAGCTTCTGCCTCCTACTGCACTATCGATTCTGCATCCTCATTGGGATTGCTCTTGGATATCCTGTTGTTGAGCAGGCACCATTCTTGATTTCCCAAATCCCAGGTCATTATACTCCAGGACATTTGAGGCTCAGTGATGGCGGCACATCCCACATTCATATAATTGGCTTAACTTGTTCACACTTGTTTGGAGGACCATACCATCAGTCTTAACCCATTGGTGGATCCTCCTCAGGGTTAGGCAGTGATTTTGCCCCTCGGAGATGATAGAGTGTGGATAAGACAGGTTTTGTAAAAGTTACTATGGCTAGACAAGCCACAGTTGCAAAATTCAGAGAGTAAGAGGACTCAGAATGGTTGCTGACCACAGACAGAGAAGAAAAGATGACTATTGTAATGTGAGTGTCCTGAACTGAGGGTCTTGTGAGAGTCAGGAACGGTTTGAGGCTTCCTGGGGGCATAGTACTTTTCTAGTTCACCTTATATCCAACTTGCTAATAAACTAAACACCAATAAGTACTAATAAGGTAAAAAGACTGAAACTAATGAAATAAAAATAAATTATAAAACTAAAATAAGACTAGGCATGGTGGCCCATGCCTGTAATCCCAACACTTGGGGAGGAAGAGGCAGGTAGATCACTGTGAGTTCGAGGCCAGCTTGGTCTACAAAGCAAGTCCAGGACAGCCAAGGCTACACTGAGAAACCCTGTCTCAAAAAACCTAAATAAGTTTTTAAAAAGTAATAAAAAGTAATAAAAGAAATAACAAATTACTCTTGGGAGGGTTGTGACCACTTTGGCTCATTAATCTAAAATTTTCTGACTAATCAGCACAATCTGTGATGAGCTCTGTATTAGCCAGAGTTCTCTACAAGAGCAGAACTGATGGAGTAAATGTGTGTGTGTGTGTGTGTGTGTGTGTGTGTGTGTGTGTGTGTGCATTTATCTGTATCTATCTATCTATCTATCTATCTATCTATCTATCTATCTATCTATCCAGTTTAGATGGATATAAATATAAATACAGATTAGACAGAGATAGACAGATTAGATATATATAGAGAGACATTATATAGGTTAAATATAGATTAGATAGATGTAGATATAGATATGATTTACTAGAGTTGCTTATAGCCTATAGCCAGTTAGTCCAACCATGGTTGTCTCCCAATGCAAAGTCTAAGAATCCATGTTCAGTCCTTGAGGCTGGTTGTCTCAGCAGGTCTTTAGTATACACTGGGCTCTCAAAGAAGCAGGCTTTAATGCCAGTGAAGGAATGGGCTTGCTAGTGAAGAGAGCCAGAGGAAGCAGGCAATGAACAAAAGCTTTCTTCTTCTGTATCTTTTATATAGGCAGCCACCAGAAAGTGTGGCCCAGATTAGGGTGGGTCTTCCCACCTCAGGTGACCTAAGTAAAAATCCCTTACAGGTGTACTTGGGGCTTTTAGTTAATTCCAGATCTAGTCAAATTGACAACCAAGACAAGTTCACTTTGTTTGGGACCTCATAGCTTCACAGGCATGCTTCCCCTATCTGTGTACCACACAGTACCCCCTTAGAGCTCATCTGTGCTAAATTTTCCCCATAACTGACTATATTCACTGAGAAAACTGATGGCATTATGCTCATCCTTGGGTTTCTAGGATGTAGCTCAGTGTATGCAACACAACGGGTGATTAAAGATTACGAAAGAGTGAACAAGAAGCCATGTATAAGGGAGAGGGGAGTTTAGAGGAAAAAGCAAGGAAGCTCAGAATTTGGGGGTAGAGCCCAAAGTGTTTGGGAAATATCTAGGAAAGAGATAAAGAAAAGGAGAAGTTACACTTTTCTGATTTATGACTCTACTTGCTGCAACCTAGTCTGCCACTGTTGTTAGAAGTGGGGATTCTGGGAAGAAAAAGTAGAGTATCTCATTAAAAGACTAATTATTCCACCCACCTCTTTAGCATAGCGTAAGGTGAGCCTGCCTTCTCAGGAGTGGTCTCTTGGCCAAGTGATTGACCAGCCCTAATTGGAATGTCAGCTTTCCACTCAAGTCAGAGATTCTATTCTCTTGACCAGGATTTTTAAAAATAGGTCTTTACTGATGCCTTAAGAACTCTTACCAGGACCTGAGAAACATTCGCTAATGTTGGGTCACTGGTATTGTCCAGTGCAGATCCTCACACTTTCCTACCATGTCTCACTCCTAGCCTCCTTGGGTAACACATTCAACATGCCTGCTTAGCACCACGTGCATTTGTCCTATCTGGGCCCAGATGCATGGCCTGTCTAGCTTCTCCAACACCATCCCTGCCATGCCTCACCCTTTCAAAAATCTTGAGTTCTATCTATCTACAGGCTTTTTAACCGCACTTCAAGTATTCCCTGTTTTGTATAATTTAGATATATTGCCCATGATTTCCTTAGCCATGGCCCCCCTAGGTGTTCCCACCTATCTTTTTGCAGTAAGTTTCGATATCACTTCCCATGAAAAACGTTCCATGGCTCCCTTGAACTGAGGCTGTGTCCTCTATGCACACTCTGCCCATTTCCTGTGACTTTGTACTCACCTTATGAGTGTAACTAATGAGTATGATGGACTGCTTCACTCATGAGCTCTTTTGGGACCCAGCATCTCAGCATGTCCCAGAGAAGGAAATGTGAGCTAAGACATATGAATGGGATCTGATGCAACAAAGGCTTCTGGGAAGAGCTTAACTGAGGAAGGAAAATTCACCAACCGTGAAATTGAGTGGTACCATCCCATGCAGCAGACCCAGACTAAATGAGGGAAAAGAGAAGTGAGCTGCTGAGGCAGAGGTGGCACAGTCAACTTCTGCTGTCTAGTTGATGCAAATGCAGAGTCACTTGTGAAGAGGGGATCTGAAATGAGGAATTGCCTCCACTGGCCTGTGGTCACGTCTGTAGGGCAAATTTCTCTTAATTACTAATGTGGGAGAGCCCAGCTCACTGTGGGTGGGTCCATCTCTGAGCAGGTGGGCTTGAGCTGTATAAGAAAGCAGGCGGAGCAAGCCCCTGGCAGTAGGCCAGAAAGCAGTGTTTCCCTGTAGTCTCTGCTTCAAGCTCTTGCCTTGAGGTCCTGCCTTGACTTCATTTGGTGAAAGATTGTACATTAAAATAAACCCTTTACTCCCCAAGTTTCTTTTGTAAAAAAAAAAAAAAAAATCAAACTAAAGCAAACTAGCATCTCCTACTGTCTGCTTCCTGGTCTATAAACATGTGAGCAAGCAGCCTCATGTTCCCACTGCCACAGTGGCAAATCACTTCATCCACCATGCTGTCTTTCCATCATGGACTACACTGCCCCCAAGCCTCAATAAACCCTACTTACTTTAAGCCACTTCTTTTCAGGTATTTGGTCACAGCAATAAGAAGAGGAACTAATACTACTAAGCTCTCTGCCCATACCTCTGGGAGAATGTAATGAGCCATGTGGATGAATGACTGCTTGATTCATGGGTCCTTTGGGGTTAGCATCTCAGTATCCAACAGAGCAGTGGCAAGCCAAGGAGTGTGAACATGGCCGGCTGCTATGGTGGTTGTCCACATGTACTGATGGATGGACATAATGGAAGAATAAGGCACTAAAACAACTGCTCTCTGGGGAATAGGTGCTGACATACTTTTCAAAGCTGAATCTGAGTCACAAGCAAGTTGACTTTTAGCAAGAGACAGGAAACCCAATAATTGAAATTGTAAGGACATTTCAGCCAAGATAAAAATCTCCGGCACAGCATCAGAGGGGCTCTTAGTGCTAAATGAAGCGTTTACTCTAACCCGGCCACTGTGCCCTTTGTAGTGAGATGGCAATCTTTCACTGGTCCCTCCCTGCTCTGGTTCCAGACAGCTGAGCAAGAACTTGAAGGGATGTGACACAGGAAATGCTTTGAAGGAAGCACCTGTCATATTTCTTAAATAAAGGAAATGCTAATGACCCTGTTGACTGGTGGCCACTGACTGATGTCATTTGTCTTCCTTGGCTAGCGGAAAAGAGGATCTCATTTTAAGCCATCGTCGTGAGTCCTAGCACCTTCATCCATCTACAGAGATTTTGGAGCGCTGGCTGAGCTGGAGTTTTGAAAGGGCAAAATGTACGTTGGGTTTAATGGTGTGACACCAAGCAAGAAAAACAAGGCTATAAAACAAAGGGACACCATCTCCTGGCTCTTGTCTCTAGGGTCAGGAATGATCTGGTTGGGGAAGAAGAAGGGGAGAAGAGGGTAAAAAAAGTGATCTCTGGACAGCTTTCCTCGGCTTGATTAAACCAGTTTGTGGCTCTAACACATTGAGCTCAGACCTCATACCAGTGAAGGCAAATGATAAGTCTGTGTCAATCAGGTTCTCCCTAAAGGAATAGAGCCAATGAACAAATAGACGCATTGAGAGAACGTGTTAGATTTGCTTACAGGATGCAGTCTGACCAGTCTGACAATGGCTGTCTCATACCGGAAACACCTAATAGTAGTTGTCCCGATCTGGCCCTGGAGGCCTGGGAATCCCTGCAGAACTGCTGCTAGTCCATGTACCACCTAGGCGGCCTGAAGAAGTCGGTCGCGATGTCGGTGTGGTCTCATGGCTTATGGGAGATGAAGTTCCTCATGGCAGGGCAGGCATAGCTGATGGGAACACCATCCTGCAGACACTGGGAGTGTATCTCAGTGAGAACCAGGCCAGACTTGTGACCTGCAGCACTGTGAGGTAAGTACACACCTTTGCTGTCTGAAGCCTTGGCCCAGCCTCCTTACTATTCTTCAGGGATTGTGCAATTGTGTCAAGCCCCATGCCACAGTGTCCCTCAAAACACACACACACACACACACACACACACACACACACACACACACACA
>OU015754.1:23539221-23549442 GCA_907169655.1 Acomys percivali | reverse complement strand
ACACACACACACACACACACACACACACACACACACACACACACACATCCACATGCCCCACTCATACACATGCTCACACAGTCACACATGTGCACACTCATACATACACACATTCATGCACTTCACACACACAGGGACACAAACATGAACACACATACATGCATGTGTATGCGTGCACACCTCCACAGAACAGCAGCCAAGGCATAGAGGACCTCGATCTTAGAAGCTTCCCATGATGCTCCACGTGGTATGGCTGGGGCAGTCCTCACACCCAGGTCTGTCTCTCTAAGCCTATTGTCATGGCCACAGTCAGAAGTACACAGATGCGGCTCGCCCGCTTAGCGGCGGGTGTGAGAAAAATCACGAGTCGGTGTAAAAGCTCTCCATAATAAGAAAACATGAATTTTCATGGTTGGCCATAAGCTGGTAGGAGAATGACAAATGAGTTAATCAACGGATTGTCTCCATCTAAAAGGAACACAGAACATTTCATTTTTATTTATTTCTTCACATTTGACTAATTTTACCTGATCAAGCTATGAGTTTGACATAATTGACTCGCTCAGCTAGCAGATTTGGGGTAATTACCTTTGTGGTGTCCTCTCCGTGACACCAATTGGTTCCTTGCCTTCTGAAGTCCCCGTTTCTTAGAGTCTGCTTTCTAGGTGTTGCCCCAAGTAGCAGGGGCAGAACTCCATTTTTTCCCATGAAGCCTGGCAGAGGGCATGGAAGATGTCTGCACAGGAAGTTACACTTTATGATGCTGGACAGATTTAGCCCAAGATATGTTCAGTCAAACAGGAGCAAAGAGGGGAAGATTATGAAATAACAGCACCCCATCCTGATCCTACTAAATGCTAGCCCCAGCTGGTCCTGCTCTGACATGTGGTTTAATAAGCCCATAAGCTGATTCCTTGGACTGAGCAAGTTTTGTCTCTTTTTCTTTCACATTCAAAGAAAGATGACCAGGTGTGTCCCTGCAGCTTCATAAGAGACAGCTCTTGACCTGAACCTCAGAGGAGGAGAAGGGGAGGAAATGCCATTTCAGACAGGAGGGATGTTTACAAAGACATGCATAATCCAGCAAGACCCTGACACTAACATTAAGAATGGGACCAGGGCGAGGGTAGAAACCATGTCAATCATTAGTAGATACAACAGACAGACAGGAGGTGCTGAGGGCCCAGCAGGAGCTTGTAATTCTGCATGGATGCTGGCTGCAGGACCTTGGTTTCATAGGCTGTACTTCCTGGAGAGACAGCTGCTCAGAGAAAGAATCTGTCATGGTGCTACTGGTCACTGAAGGTCATATGTAAATGACCTGAATGTGACATTCCAATCCTGAGTACACATGGCTCAGTAGATTTCAGGAAATTAAAACATGCAAGAAAGATGATGATCATTTTCTAATGATTCACGAATAATCAGAACATTGGCTTTGACATTTGCAGTTGCTTTGTAAGAAGGGGTGGGGCATGTAAGCAGAGATAGGCAGAGAAGCCGAAGCTACAAAAAACAAAGAGGATTACACACACATACAAACACACACACACACACACACACACCACATGCCCCATTCACATGCACACACAATCACACATTTGCACACTCATGCATACCACATAGACAAGGACACAAACATGAACACATACATGCACACACATACATGCATGTGTGCATGCACACACAAACACCCAGGACTGCATAGACCCTCAGAATTCCACAACTCATGTTTTGCCATATAGACACTCCAAAAGGTACAAAGTTATCGGGACATCCCTATCTGTAATTCTGATGACTTGGTAGGATTCATCTCACTGCGTGCTAGATTTGGCAATGTTTCCTCAATTTCTTCTTTCCTGGCAAGAGAAATGACCAGAGAGTTACAAGGAGAATGTTCTTAGAACAATTTATTCCATTGCTCATCTACTGGCAATACAGCAGCAGCAGCAACAAAAACAACAAAACAAAAAAACAAAAACAAAACAAAACAAAACAAAAACCCAGGCAGTTGTGTTCCTTGGTTTGGTCCATAGATGTTGGGCAAAAGAGCACAGTCAAATATAAAATGACCCCAGACTCTGGTGAGGCAAATTATGCATACTTACTTTGTGTCAGACCACCTTTTATTCCCCCAAGCATCATATTAACAGCAAAGGGGTAAGATGGGAGGTTTCTGTCTTCTCCTTTCACTGAGCAGCAACAGTCACTCCTGTACTCTGTCTCTGCAGCTAACTTCCTCCCCCCAGGCTTACTGGATGAGAGAAGGACTGCCACAGGAAGACCTATAATAAGGTGGGAGGATTAATTATCCCATTAACGAGGAATGCACTTAAGTACTACAGCAGGCCCTCCCTCAGGCAGCTGTTTGCAGACCAACAGGACTAAAGCTTGCTCACTGCCATGACTTTAAAAAGCCCAATATTCGCTCTCCCTCCTCTTTCCAGCTTCTTGCTCTGGTTTTTCTCTCTTCGTGTGTGTGTGTGTGTGTGTGTGTGTGTGTGTGTGTGTGTGTGTGTATTTATGTGTGTACATGCTCATAGAAGTGGGTACAGGTGCATGCAGACCACAGTGTATGTATGCAGAGGTCAGAGGATAACCTCTGGTTGATGTTAGTCCTTATCAAGCATGAGACAGAATAACTTTTCTTTTGTTCCCCACCCTGAGTGACAGGCAGTGAGCTTCTGGGGATTCTTCTGTCTCCACTTCCTAACTCACGTAAAAGACCTGGGGTTACATATGTGTGCTATTAGGTCTGTTTTTGTGGGCTCTGGGATCTGAACTCAGATTCTCATGCTTGTATAACAGGAGCTTTACCCACCGAGAAATCTCCCCAACTCCTTATTTTGTTTTGTTTTTGCAAAGTCAAACAAATCATCTTTGAATTCCCTAGTGAACTACTTAGTCTGTTCTTTTATGTATAAGAACAAGAGCCTGTAAAAGGGACCTTGAGTCCCCTAGTGACACCTCGATGAAGCACAACCTGAGACCAACACTATGCTTTTCAGTCCTGCTACTAATACCATGTTCTTATTTTGTTTAAGTTATTTTTCAGTCAGGTGTCTGTGGCTGAAATCTACACTGGTGTCATAGTATAAAAGAGGAAGGGGTGAGGTAAGTTGAGGGCTTAGAAGTGACTGAATGAACCAGGCTAGCCAGGGCGGGAAGTCTGCCTGAAAGAGGTGGTGCTGGATCTGGATGACATAGGACCCAGTCCTACAGAACAGAGAGGATCAGCCATTTCTGAGGGAGCTCCTACGATGTCCTTCCTGCTGTCCTAGGAGAGTGACATCAGACTGGTTCATTCTAGTGTTGCCAATAGCTTACGGGGTCATGACCCGCTTGGTTCCTCACACCCTAGTTTTCAACCACTGATATAGTATTCAGTTTCATCATAAGGTTGCCAAACAGTGACAGAGATAGTGAGAGGAGCAGAGGAGGGAGAGGAGAGGAAAGGAACGGGGAAGGGAAGGAGGAGAGGGGATGGAAGCGGGATAGAGGGGAGAGAATCTGGAGCATGGGTCAAAACGAGTCACGATCTCTCTTTGGCTCGTTTTGGAAACAGTGGATAAGAATTGCCTCGCGGCAATAGCAGAGGGTGAGGGCAGCATTGGACATGGAGAATCCCATTTAGGATGACTCCTTTGTGAGCTTGAGCTTGCCAGCGCCTGAGTCTTTGAGCCAATGGTTGTCTGTTCCTAAGGGGATTAAAGAAAGACGAGAGAGAGAGAGAGAGAGAGAGAGAGAGAGAGAGAGAGAGAGAGAGGGGTAAAAGAAGGAAGGAAAGAAAGAAAAAGAAAGAAAGAAAGAAATGGCATGGAGGGAGGGAAGGAGAGGAAGATAAGTAAGGCTAGAATGAAAAAAATAAAGCAACCTTATACATGTTATCATCATAATGTTTACATCTTGCTTCTGATCGATCGGCCTGATCAAATATTGTCAGTGTCTACCTCATTAAGTGGAGCCATGTCTTCCAGCTTTTTCCTAAAAGCAAATCGCTCTAAAATTCTTGCAGCTAGTGATATGGCTCACTGGCACTGCCCACCAAGCCTGGTGGACAGAGCTAGATCCCACAAGTTGTCCTCTGACCTCTGCACTCATGCCATGCCATTAACCTCCCCCCCTCACATAAGAAAATAAATCGTATAGATCCATGCAACGTGAATTCCAATTTTAAAGCAAGCAGTCACTTCTCATTTTCAGTGTGAGCTAGAAATAGCGAGTCCCAGGAGGGTACTAGAGTTGTTACCCCCAGGCAATCCAATAAATACAAACAAAAGCATTGAGGTATAGAAATAGATATAAATCTCCCATTCTGGTGTTTTTCTCAACATAGCAAAAACAAGGAGCTCAGAAGTTTTTACATGGAGTTTGTTCTCTTTTCTTTACATATTTTATTTGTATTTCTTACTGTTTTTGCACTTCAGACACTAATAGAAATTTTATATAAGTTCTTCAGTAAGCTGATGTTTCCAAAATTGCTTCCATTTTCTTCCTTATTTGGTTTACACTAATCATTAGTGAAATGTCTTTGTTTTCTGTTTCTGCATGAGTACTAGTTACTTTTCTGTTGCTGTGATGAAATGCCATGACAGAAAGCAACTTCAGGAAGAAAGGGTTTATTTCCTTGTTAGGAAGGCACAGTATGGTGGCTGGAGCAGGTGACTAGATGATCACATATTTATCCTTACACAGGATGCAGAGTCAAACTCTCAAAGCCCACCCCCAGTGACATACTTTCTCCAGCAAGGCTCCACCTCCTAAAGGATCCAAAAACGTCCCAAACATTGCCACCTGCTGGAGACCCAGTGTTCTTACACGTGAGCTTTTGGTTGAGATATCTTATTTCCTTCTACCTTCCTAGCCTCAAGCACACATTCTCATCGACATGGGATCTCATTAGAGTTATTTTGATTCAATGATCTCTACTGGGTATTACTGAAGTATCATTTTTTTCTCTAGATGCAATCCACACACGCAGCTTATCTCGTTCCCTGGGAGGAAATTGATTCTAAAATTTTATTTTTTGTTGTTGCTGTTGTTTGACACACTCTGCCTGTGCATGTAGGATTATGTTAATGACACCTCTTCTATATGCACCTTGCTTTTTAGTCACCAATATGCTATCAATTACAGCATGGACATTTATTTTCATAATAATACCTATATGGAGCCGACTGATTGCTAACATATTGGTGGTCCGTCTCCTGTGGTGTCCTACAACTTGTTGGGAAATGTCATATTTCTTTTAGCTATGTGAATATAAAGTTTTTCAATACCAGTTGGCCATTGTTTCTAATAAAAACTGCTTTCATGTATATTATATATGTGTGTGTGTTTATTTATTTATTTGCTTCCATCTTATATTTGTATCTGCTACATTAAATCATTTCCCTAGAAAACTGCTTAAAAATTATTTGTCACAGATGATTGATGTGAAAGAGAAATTTTTCTCTTCCTAGTATTTTCTACTACAGTGATTTATTTAGCATGGGGGTGGAGTGTGTGTGTGTGTGTGTGTGTGTGTGTGTGTGTGTGTGTGACAGTGCATGTATGGGAGTCAGAGGATAACTTGCAGAAGTTGGCTCTTTCCTTCCATTAGTCCTTCCTGAGGGCTGAACTTGGGTCGCCCAGTGTGACAGCAAGGACTGTTACCAGTTGAGCCATCTTGCCAGCCCCTTTAAAAGAAAACTTCATTAGGGAAATGGGAGTGTGCTTTATGCTCTATTATATCACGTGAACTAAGAAATCAAACTACTAGATTTTTATGAAAGGTAAACCAAAAGAGTAAAGAGAAGCATCATTTTACCAAGCGCAGCATCTTTGTAACTTCTTTCAGCTCAACTTCAAGCACGACTGACAGATAAAATGTAGGTTAAATTTGAGTTTCAGGGGGAAAAAAATTGAGCTTCAGATGAACAAGGCTAAGTGTTTAGCATATTGAAAATACCATGTAAAACATCTTACCTTAAAATTACTTCCTTTCCTGAAGTTTAGAGTAAGAGATATCGCCCAGTTCTCAAGTGGCCATTTGTGATGCTGACTCACATGTTTGTTTGTTTGTTTGCATGGCCTACTGTGGTGGTTTGAATAAGAATGGCCCCCATAGACTCTTTTGACTTTTGACTTACATTTGACTGCTTAGTCAACAGGGAGGGGAACTCTTTGAAAGGACTAGAAGGATTAGGAAGCGCAGTCTTGTTATGAAGGAAGTGTGTCACTAGAGGTGTGCTTTAAGGATTTGAAAGTTCATATCAGATCAAATATGTTTCTCTCTCTCTCTCAACTTGTACATTAGGATGCAGCTCGCAGCTACTGCTCTAGTGCCGTGTGTGCCAACATGCTTCCCGCCATGGTGATATTGGACTAAACCTCTAAAATTGTAAGCAAACCCTCCAATTAAATGTTTTATTTTATAACAGCTGCGTTGGTCATCGTGACTTTTCATAGCAATAAAACAGGGACTAAGACACTGAGACACCTACATAGCCATTTCCTACATGTGATGATAAGAAGGCTATAGCAAGGTGAGATAGTTTCTTATATCAAGATGGGGCAGCTTAAAATTTAAAATATGGTTCCAAGACATCTTTCCTCTGTGTCTGAAAATATAGAAAATGAAGTCTATTCCTACTTTATTTGTACCTGCTGCCTGATTGCCTTTGGCCCAAATTCTAGGTGAACATTAGGGTCAGAGACTTCCCCTGTTGGCCATCATCTTGGTTACCATTCTACCCAGCTGCATTTTACAAATGAAGAAAACACATCTCAGATGCTGTTAACACAGGACCCAGTTCACTAGCACAGACCTTGGCCTCTCCTGCTAGGGTTCACACAGCCTGCTGGTATTTGTTAGTGATGGATTATGGAAGGTGCACCAGAAAACGCTTGGTTCTTGTATCTCTCATCCTTCCAACCTTTATTCCACACTATTCCGTTCCAATCTCCCAACACTAGGTAGGAGAGAAAGAAGGTTAGATGGGAAAGGGGGACTGTAGATCTCTTTAAGCTGTTTCCTGCCAATTAGGGCCACTGAGTTCCTTAGGACAAGCCCCATCTCCGTGGTCAGGATCTCTCTAACTTCTTCTAGTGTTTTTGCTCATGAACACTTGACAAACTGCAACAACAGCAACCAGGAGCAGCATTGGGGGTGGGGGGCAGGGAGAAGGGAGGCAGCCACAACCTTCTTCTTTGGAACACCCCTGTCCCTCTCTGAGCTCTGACATTTATTACCTTTCCAGAGTCCCCAGAATTAAACTATCTGCAGCTGGAAAAAAAAAAAAAAAAAAAAAAAAAAATCATGCCCTTCCTAGAGACAATTATAATTAAAGGCTGTGGACAGACTGAAGCAGCCCCATGTCCCACATCTAGGATTAAAATAAAAATATATTCACATAATATAACTTTTTTTTTTTAAAGAAACCAAAACTCTGACTACACACAGAAGAGGAAGCTGCACGGACTGAGGCTCTGCAGTGGAAGAGAGCAGGAAGTAGAGGAGGAGGAGGAGGAAGAAGAAGACAGGAAGTAGTGGGGAGCAGGAAGTAAAGGAAGAGGGTAGGAAATAGAGGAGGAAGTTGAGAAGTGAGAGGAGGGTCAGAATTAAAAGAGAAGGATGAGAAGTAGGGGAGGAGGAGAGGAACGGCAGGAGGAAGGCCGAGGAGCAGGAGGGCAGAAGGGATTTGGAAAGGACAGGAGTGGAGGAAGCCCCCTGGAGAACATCCTGTGCGGTGCCTGTGACTAGGCAGCCACGTGCACCTTTCCAAACTCTTCTGCCCACCCCTTTGTCTTTCCTGACACCCTTCAACCCAGAAAAGAGAAAGCTCCCAGGATCAGGCCTGGTGTATGAATTCAAACACCAGTTCCTGACACAGATACGTTTTCCAGCCTGGGGACTCCATTTGCTGAGCCCCTTTTCTTTCCGCACGTGCAGGAAATGCCGCTTCCTTCCTGGTCCGCAGAGCACGCCTAACGTTTTGGCTTTTACGCTTCTCATGCTTGTACAACGCGGCTTTTAAATCCCTCCTCGGCTCTATGTTATGAGCAGATGCCGGGCTCAGTGTTGACAGTCCGTAACCTTGGACTAGGAGAGCTAACAGTTAAAGAAGGACTGCCTCCAGACCGGGACGTGAATAACTGTCCCCATGTTTATTAATTCTCTAGACACGTGCAACTGAGGAATGAATTGACACATTACTGAGAATCTCAGCCCTATCCAGGTAAAACAACATCCGTAACATAAGGGTGTTTGTAGCTGAACACTGGGTACCACACAATCTGTCATAGTCAAGTGGAATATAGAAAAGGCACACACCCAAGGCTTGACGGGCTTCCATGTTGATGGAGAAATAATTTCTTTTGAACCCAAAATTAACCAAGGAGGATCCTGACCCAGCACCTGAGCCACAGAATTGTGGGAAGTGCTGAGACTTAGAGCTATTTTCCCAAGTATGGTCGCACAGATTTAAGATTAGCAGCTTATTTACATATCAGAGCTGAAATGAGAAGTCCTGTGTCATTTCTGTAAGTGCTGACAGAAACACCCTAAGTCCTTCCCATGAGTCACTGACAAAGCACAAAACTAGGAGCCAGGGAGCTCCCAACCACTCCTAACTCCAGCCCCAGGGCACCCAGAGCCCTCTTCTTGCTTCTGAGAGAATCGCACTCATATGCTGTAGATACATAATGCAGACAAAACACCCAGATATCTAAAAATAAAATAAATAAATCTAAACAAAACTAAAGCACAAAACTGGACAGCCCCTTAAGAATTGTCAAAGCATTTGGCCTCCAGCACAAGGGGGTCCCTACAGGAAAGAAACATGTTAAGGAGGAAATGGTACCTCTCTCTACCTCATTTCCACTTCTGATGTGTTTGCATAATTCTAGCCTTTTACTGGGTGCGAGAATAGTTGTCTTGATTGGGGTGATAGAATGCTTAGCAGTTGAGGTCACACCTGGCTGAAGTTGCTATCCTGCATTAACTAATGTAATTACTCAAAACACGGTATATGTGGGCTGGGTTCTTAGCATTATTGGAAACCATAGTTAGAATGTTTTGGGGGGATTTGTCAAAACAGTTCATTTGAGATCCTTCTAGGTTGGAGGGGAAGAAACCCTGCCAAATAATAATGTAAACAATAATGTGCATCTTCTTACTTAAAACACTTCCCAGAAATCAGGGGTTTAGAAGGTAAGACCCTTAGACTTTAGGGAGACCTAGATGTCAGAAGATCTGTTGTTGACAGATACTGCATTAAGATTAGTACATGGAGGTTGGTAGGGGTAGTGGCGGCCCACATCTTTAATCCCAGCACTCTGGATGCAGAAGTAGAGGTAAAGGCAGATCTGTGTGAGTTCAAAGCCAACCTTGTTTACAGAATATGTTTTAGGACAGCCAAGGCTACAGAGAGAAGCCCTGTTTCTAAACCCTCACCCCAAAATAGGATTAGTACGTAGTAAGTGATCCTTAGCTAACGGAGAACTGTATAATCTGTTTGTTTGTGTATATGCTTTAAATTGTAAAATCAAGATATTTTCATTGTCAAAAATGTTTAGTCTCAGGAAAGAGCACTGGCTGTTCTTCCAGAGGACCTAGGTTCAGTTCCCAGAACTCACCTGGTGGCTCATAATTACCTGTAACTCTGTTTCTAGGTGGATCTGTTCACTCTAACCTCTGCAAGCATCTGGACTCACGTATACAGATACACACACACACACACACACACACACACACACACACACACACAGCTACACATAACCAAAAGTGAAAATCTTTTCAAAATGTTGAACTGTGGTATCAAAAAGAAGAAAGAAGAAGAAGAAAGAAGAAGAAGAAGAAGAAAGAGGAAGAAGAAAAAGCATTTTCTCTCATTGCTCCACTTTTATATTGTTAACAGTTTACTATTATTTTATGATCTATGGATCTCTATCTTGAAAATAGAAATGCTTTATTCTCTATGCTATATGAAGTGATATGTAACTTAAGCTTATTGAATATTTTTTCAACTGAGGAATAGTGTGTATGGGTGTGTGTATGTGTGTGTGTGTGAGAGAGAGACAGAGACAGAGAGAGACATAGAGACACACACACACAGAGACAGAGAGACAGAGAGACAGACAGACAGACACATGGACACACACACACACACACACACACACACACACACACACAGAGAGAGAGAGAGAGAGAGAGAGAGAGAGAGAGAGAGAGAGAGAGAG
>OU015754.1:23514354-23530282 GCA_907169655.1 Acomys percivali | reverse complement strand
TGGACTTTGCAGCCAAATTCTCAGACTTTGAGTTCTGTATCCCCATTATTGGTTTATTAAAACAAAACATCTTGATGGTTAAATTCCCTTAACTTTAGGGGAAAAAATGCTGGAACCTCCTGGGATGGGGGTGGTGCTGCCTGGATGATTAAGTGAATTAACACATGTAAAACCAGCTCAGAAAGAAGGGCCACCTGTGGGTTAGCTCTTACAGTACACTGTGTGCAAATTAAATAAAGAGAATATCTCTGTACGATGAATTAATTCCATTTGTAAGGAAGTCTGAGCCCTATTGCTCCAATTTGGACAGTAAGTGGGTGGTTTCATGATCTGGAGCCCAGCATGGAAGGGAATAAATTGATCTAGGCAGCCAAGGTCTGTGCTTCAAGCAGGGACTAGGAGTGCAGAGGACAGGGGCTGCAATAGGCAACGAGGTGGTCTCAGAGCACGTAAGGGGCCACTGTCTCCTATTCTAGCTGAAGCCACGTGGCTACAAAGCTGCAGTTTAGGATGGCATGTCCTAGAAATAAACTTCTGAGTTTGTTACATCACTGTAGCATGGGGCTGTCACTGCCTTATGCCACCTCCTTCTCTTCCTCTCTTCCCTCTTCTCCTCCTCACCCTCTTCCTCACTTACTTCCTGCTTCCTCCTCCTCCCTCTTCCCTTTTCTTCTCCTTCCATCCTGCTCTCCCTCTTCCCTTTCCTGCTTCTCTCTCTTCTCCTCCCCTTCTCTCAAAACTCAAAACCACTGAGACTCTTCATTAAAATCACCAGAAAACCAATTAATATTTTTACATTTATTTATTGGTTTTGTGTGCATGTGTCTGTCATAGAGTACCTGTGGATGTCAAAGGACAAGTTGAGTAAGTAAGTTTTCTCTTTCTAGCTTGTGGAACTGAACTCAGGCAGTCAGGTTTGCCTGCAAGCCCCTTCACCTGTTGAGCCACCTCTCTGGCCTTGATTGAGCATTTTAATGTTTAATGTCCCACTGAAAGTCAACTTATAACCACTATCGACCATATGTATATATATATATATATATATATATATATATACATACACACACACACACACACACATACACACATACACACACATACACAGACACACTCCTGTGCCTAGAGATACTGAAACACAATGAGACGCCACAGTTTCTACGTAACAATGAGCTACACAAAATACTCCGGGAAGACATATACAAAACACACAGCAGTCTTTTCAAGCATGTTTCACACTGCTTTGGTAACACCTGCATATTCAGATTTTTGAAAATAGAAACTTATGTAAAATTACATTACCTGCTTAAAGCTTTAAGAAGCCACCCATGCCACCCATTCATGGACCAGTCACAATTAAGTCTATGCTTACAGATTATGTGTAGACACACAATCTATAACATCTGCGTCTTTGTGAATTTATAAAAAAATGCTCAAGAATGATCAGGCAGTAATTTTTTTTTTACAAAGTCTGGGTTTGAAAAATAAAAATTTGAAATTAAAAATTACATATTTATTTGAAAAAAAATAAAGATGTAAATGCTATTAGGGCTACTGTACATGATTTTTGTCACTGAGGAAAATAGCTTTCAGGAGAGTCTGTGCTGGGGTGGGTAAAGGCTTTGAAACTGGCTTGCAGAAAACCTCATGGCTCTTTATTTTTATTTTTATTTTATTTTTTTTAATAATTAATTTATTCTTGTTACATCTCTATGGTTATCCCATCCTTGTATCCTCCCATTCTCCCCTCCCTCCCATTTTCCCCTTATTCCCCTCCCCTATGACTGTTCCACAGAGGGATTACCTCCCTCTGTATATGCTCATAGGGTATCAAGTCTCTTCTCAGTGACCTGCTGTCCTTCCTCTGAGTGCCACTAGGTCTCCCCCACCAGCCTCATGGCTCTTTAAACGTCTCTCATTCTTCTGCTCATAGTGGAAAAGCCTAGAAGGGCGGATCTGGTGCAGAAGGATGCTCTTGAGGGGACAATTGGCACAGGTCACAAAGATGTCCCAGTTGAAGAGACGGACATTGTGCAGTTGATTCTCAGTATGAGTACAGAGAAGGTGCTATGGTGGGTTCTATAGACAAGAGTCTCCCTCAGGATCCAACCCCTGCATGTCCTGGTAGAGTAACACCAGAGCCTAAGAGTGTTGCTTATTCCTGGACCAATTGGTGAAACACAGAGATATTCTGATTGGCTCAGCATGTTATAGTTTTCTCTCAAACTACATGGGCTGACTTGAATCAAGGCAGTTTCTTAGGACAAAAATAAAGGAGAAATTCCTACAAATGGGGTGGGAGTACTAGGTGCTAGTCCGCCTCTCATTGGATCTTTCTCAGAGGCTACCTCAGACTTCCTTCTGCCTCAGGCCATCTATACTTTCTGTAGAAACAGAAGGCTCCTTCCTAAGCTTTCCCAGTGGTTTTGTTCAATTCAGTGACTTCCTGGATATACACTTGTGCTCAGCAATTTCTCCAGCATGGACAATCATATCTGCTGTCATGAACTAAGATGATACCAAAGCCTGTGCCTGTGCCTTGTCTTTTTTTTTTTTTTTTTTAAATATTCTTGCCAATCAAGTTGTGTCTGATTGATGAAGACACCTGCTGCCGTCCCCGGGGGCTCACAGATGTAAACTTCACCACTCATCAGACACCCCTAAAACTGACAAGGGCTTGTCATTTGGGGAAAAATTTCCTGTCTAAACTGAATTACTTTTCTATCTCTGTCATAATAGATCACCATAAACACAGAGCCTGGAAACACACAGTTGCTGCCTCGCAGTTTTATGGCTGGTATGAATTCTACTAGGCTAAAATCCAGATGTCATCATGAGTGTATTTCTTTGTAGAGGCTTTCAGGAAAACTGGCCTCTAGGCTTAGGTCCTTGTTTGTTTGTGGTTGTTGACTTTGTGGTGGCCACGCCTAGCATCTTGGCCATGTCTAGAGTCCCACTCTCAGGGTCTCACTCCTCTTTTTTTTTTTTAATATTATGTATGTGTGCTACTGTATGTGGGAGAGCGTATGTGTGCATATGCATGCAGAGTCTAGAAGACAACCCCAGGTGTTATTTTCAGGAATGCCATCTGTTTCCGTTGAGACAAGATCCCTCATTACCTGGAGCTCACCAGCTCTTTGGATGCTACTGATTCCTCCAACCCCAGGGCTGGGATCGTAAGAACTCAAACCATGCCCCATATTTTTAAAACATTTAAAAGGTCTGTGGATTGAGCTCAGATCTCTACGCTCATGAAGCAAACACATTGCCGACTGAATGGCCTCTCCTCTCCTTTTAAAATGTAATCTTTTGTGTGTATGCGTGCATGTGACACGTATATGAGCATGGGTGCAGGCTGCACGTGTGTGGAGGTCAGAGGACAATCTCAAGTCATACCACATTTTCTACTGTGTCTGAGGCTGGGTCTCTTCTTGCTTGTTGACATGTACACCTGCCCCCATATGCTTTTTGGGACTCTCCTGTCTCTGTCTCCCAGCCCCCTTTAGAGTACTGAGATGACAGGTGTGCATCACGATGCCTTTCCTCATGTGGCTTCTGGGCATCAAAACTCAACAGGTGCTCAGCCCAGAGAACCACCTGCCCAGGCCCACTTCCCTCTTAAAAGCCAACAGAGGCAACCGGAGTGCCCGCCATGCTTGCAATCTCTTTTGTATATTGTCTAACCCTCCATCGCCCTGCTTGGAGGTTTCTTGTGATGATGCCTGTGAAGAATGTGTGGGAGTGTAGGAGGACCCCTCCATCTCAACCCCAGCTGCTATGTTCCTTTTGCTGTAGAATGTGACACATTTGCAGCTCTAGGGACCTAAGAGATAGGGATGATGCTTAGCATAGCAGGCTAACATAGGTAAATTTCTTTTACAAAATAATTAAGATTATATATATATATATATATATATATATATATATATATATATTGTGTGTGTGTGCGTGTGTGTGTGTGTGTGTGTGCGCGCGAGCGCCATGGCCTGTGTGGAAATCAGAGGATGACTTACAGGGTTAGTTCTTTCTTTGAACCATTAACATCTTAAAGATCAATTCCAGGTCACCAGGCACTGCAGTGGGTGACTACCCACTGAGCCATCTTACCTGCCCCAGAGCTGGCATATTTCCAGCCTCTTTCCTTATAGGTGACAAGGTCTCCACAAGTCACTCAGTAGTTCTCTGAGCTTCAATCTCCATATGGGTGTGAAAAAGGGAACACTATAGTCCAAGGATAAGGATTCTCTGGGTTGGAATTCTGGACAATGAGCCTTGGGTAGGAGGAGAAGATGAAAATGTAAATTTAGTGCAGATCTTGTGAAATTACATAGTGCAGTTCCTTCAGGGCTGAGAGAATTGATCATCTTCTCAGAAATTGGTGAAATGTATACAAGCTTCTGATGTGTGCTGTAACTTCAATGAACAGGAGTGGGTGTGGGGGTCCTGTCTGTAGATCTATTTTGGGTTGAGGTCTAAAAAGATATCTATGCATGAGTCAGCTGACCATTCCTAGCCTCAGTTTCCTCTTTTGCAGCCTGGGACAGTTCAAGGGCAGTAGTATATTGGGAAGTGATCAGCAATGCGCTGTGAACAAGGTTTGATTCTCTCACTCCTGGGAGGTGTACAGGAATGACCCCTGTTGGCCAGCTGGCAACATTCCCTTATTTCAAGATATAACAACTGGTGTGGAAGAAGACCCAGGATGTGAACACACTTGTGTGTAAATTCATAAAGCTAACACCGAACAGCAGAAGTCCCAGAGACTCACAAAGGAGGCTTGGCAGGTCTTCGGTGGTGGGGGGTTGTGTGGGGAGTGTTGAGGTAAGCCTTTTGGTGGCCCATAGAGAGTGGCGAGTGAAGAATCAGTGGCTCCTGCAGCTCCTGGAACGGTCCTGATCCACCGCACAGAGTATTGATCTACTAGGAACTCCTAGCACACTAGTGAAGTCTCAAAATGGATCCAACGCTAGGACGGTGACTGCTTTCACCTTCTTTGCGGAAGTCTCCTGAGTGACTTTGTCCTTCACCCTCACCATATTACCTTAGCCCCCCCCCCCCCCGCCCATTTCCTTATCGCTACACCAACCTGATTGATTGCTATTGGTGCTTGAAGCTAGCATGGGATAGTCTGATTGGCCATTCAATTGTATAAAGGCATATACACTGCACAAGAAAGTTAGATCTGCACCCTGAGTCCGGTCTCCAGAGTCTGCTTCCCAGGATTCTGCGTGGGCTCCGTTGTCACTCATCCCTCTTCTCCCAGTTCCTGATCCCCAGAGGGGGAGCTGGTCGGAAGGTAGAGAAGGCAGGCAGGGATGTCCTTGGTAGGAGGTGGTATGGAGACAACAGAAGAGAAAGGGATCTGGCCTTGGAAATGGGCCATCTGTCCCAGCTTGCTGTCTGTTGCTGTGGTAAACGCCATGCCTAAAAGCAGCTTGAAGGAAGAAAGAGTTTATTTGGCTTACACATTCTGATCACAGAGGGAGGTCAGAGCAGGAACTCAATCAGGAGCAGAGGCAGGAACCGTGGATGAAACACCAGAGGGAGCAACGTACAATACAAGAGGGACCCAAAGTGTAAGTCAGAGTTTTCTGAGTTTAGAAGGGCTGGTAGAGTCCCAAGCTTGTGTAAAGGCATAAGTGACTCTCTGAATTCAGAGTCTTGGAGCAGGATGGCGGTTTGGGATGGATATGCAGGTATGTTTAGTTTCTGAGAATATGACAGAACTCACGGCTTGCTCTGTGCATTTCCAGGAAGCCTAGGATAAGCTGACGTCCGGAGTCAGGGAAGACCTGCTAGAGTTCACACTTGTGCTGAGGCGTGACAGTATAGGAGGAATTAGAGGATGTGCTGGTCATTTTAGAGGATTTCACTGCTTTTAAAGCAGTTGCCTAGTGGAGCTTTCATTTTCCTCATCTCTGGGTTTCTGATTGAATTGCCTCTTCCACTTCCTGAAGTTTGAGTTGTTAGGGATGGACTACAGCCTTAGCTCTTCCACAGGCCTTCCTCACTGAGCTAGTAAGCCACCCCCAGTGTATTTCCACAGCCTTTTTACCCTCACAGGAGGTGGGTGGCTTAGGGACACTTCCCTCAGATTTCTTCTGTCAACGAAGTATATCCTTTTGTTTGATTATTTCCATTAAAATTCTATTTATGCAGTGTCCGGGGTTCACTGAAGCTCACTGTCATTTATAAGACTTTAAAGTCCACGTAAGGAGACTAAGCAAGGCGCCCTATCCTGTTATAATTTGTGAGCCATAATTATGAAATTGGGTTATTTTAATTACATAAAATCATGGTTTTTTTTTTCTTTTCCTGAAGCCAAATCTGCAGAGCTCTTTTGGATAACTATTTATGCCTCATCTTCTCTCTCTTCCCACTTCATTCAAAGCAATATCTGTCTGTCACTTTTATTATGAGGTTCCCGAAGACAGTTGGCAAAATGGCTGGCCCTGCCTCCCCTGCAGGGGACTGGCAGCTCCTTAGACCTCATTAAATATTAGTTGAATTGAATTAAGTTTGAAATACTGTGTTAAAACTTTCCCATCAACCTCTGGGTTCTACACAGGGATTTCTGCCCTCCCTATGGAAGGGCACTTACTCTCCATTATTAAACATATCAGCCACTGTGTTTGTAGCTGGGCTGACAATTTACCTTTCTCCTCTGGTGGCACAGGTTCAAGACAGATGTGGACCCAGCTCTGAGAGGTGGGGTGGATATGAGCTGCTACTCCTAACCAAGAAGATATCTGCAACAGATACCTGTTGGCAAAGGAAAATTAGATTTTTCCAAAGGAGTCTCACTAGGTATATTAACCACACTTCAGGGTAGGCTTCATGCTCAATCGTAGATTGCCAACACAAAACTAACATCACAAATAGTATTTTTGTAGACTTTTTTAATGTCATTTTGTTTTGTTTGGGCATTTTTTAAATTGGTCTTTTGCTTGTATGTTTTGGTTTCTTTTTTGTGGTTTTGTGTGTGTGTGTCTGTGTGTGTGTTTCTTGGTATTTTTTGTTAGTTTGATTGTTTTTAAGGAGAGAGAGAGAGAGAGAGAGAGAGAGAGAGAGAGAGAGAGAGAGAGAATGGAATTGGGTGGGTTGGAAGGTTCTGGGAAGACTTGGGGGAAGGAACAGTATGATCAAACTATATTGTATAAAAAAATTTCAGTTAAAACAGAAACACTGAGTCTGAGCTTCTTCTTGAAGTAGATATTGGAGTGTTAATTGAGTATTTATATTCCCCTAGACTTAGCCGAAGGAGCTTTTCAACTGCCCTTGCTGTAGGAGACCAGCATCAATGTCAGGAGACACTTGTCTGAAAGAAAAAAAAGCTGAGTTATCTGAAATTGTTAATATCCATTTTTTACCATAAAGATTTAGTTGTCTGACTAGCTCCTGCTGTAGAAAGCTCTTAGTCCTAAAAGATTTAGGTGGTGAATCATAATTGGATATGTTTATCTAGTGTATTGTAGATAGACCGTGAAATGATGTAACAAGCCCAATTAACATCTGTCAGCTCCCAGACTTCTTATTTCTGTTAATAAAAAGAGGAAAGGCATCAAGAGTTGCTGGAGATACAAAAAGGGAGCTCTATGTTATGTCTACACAGTCTGTGCCGTGCTGCTAGGAAAATGACTTACTATAGCCATTTTAGAATCCTCCCCTATGGTCTAGCAAAGCTATCCCTGAAAATGATTTCTTAGTGCTATTGATAATTGGATTTTTGATTTGGTGTAAATAAGAAAGGCACTGGTTTTTCTCTCTGTACATCTGAAGAAGACATGACTGTGAGTTTAGAAGTCATGATGGGACACCAAGAAAATTCCAGGCCACACACTACAGAGTATCTCAGTGTGTTCCCATTTGGATTTCTTGCAGTAAATTCCCCCTTGGCCTGCATGTCTGTATCATGGATATTCTGTGGGTCCTCAGCATCACTAGGTACATCCCCTCCTTTACATATTTTGCTTTTTGTCTTGAAGGTAATCCAAGGGGCTCTATGCTAGGATCCCCTCATCCGTACGTGACTGCTACTGGGGTTCCCGATTGATAACCTCTCCCTGAGTTTACCTGCCTTTACTGAGCAAATGAGTAAAGGCCCTTATTAGATTTTTCTGACCATAAGAACTGCAAAACACGACGCACAAGTGAGGTTTTACATGTCTGTCAACCGTATGTAACCTTCACATATAATGGACATCATGTCAGGAAGATGACTGCAGTTAGTGCCTAACCCACTGTAATGTTTGGGTTATGGTACAAACAAAGATGGTCATGAGTGCACGTGTGGATCGAAATACCTAGAGTGTACTTGATGTCTCTAAGATCTTGGCTACAGGACCTGACTTGGATCTGTCAACCAGAGTTTGAACTTGTCTGGCAATAGAGCAGTTAGTTGCTCGAAGCCTGCAAAGTGGGATTGAATTTCAGGAGAGAACTGACATCTATGCCCCATTTTATTAGCAACTTTTTAGAACCCTGTGCCAAGGTATGTTTTGCCACTGATGTCCTCGAAGACTATAAAAAGCTCTGGATATGGGTAAAGGATATTTCGGGAGCTAATTATATGTTCTCATAGAATAAAGAAACGTACTTTGCTTTATAATAAAAGATTCTAAAGAAAGTGAATTGACATTGAAATCAAAAGCTCGGGACTCAGCAAGTTACATAATTAATGTCAGGGTTGGAACAGCTGGCAGTTCTCTGCACTGTGTAAGAAGCCTGGATCACACCTTGTGGCACCTCATCAGGTTTTACTTGTTGCAGAACTATTTAGTGGGGTGTATGGGGTGCAAGAGAGAGTGACAGGGTCAGTTCTGATGAGATCAGCACACAAACTATAGTGTCTTTTGTACTGTTGTGTTTTAATCTTCTTTGATCTTCACCCTCCTCCTCCTCCTTTTCCTCCTCCACCTCCTCCTCTTATTTTTCCTTCTCCTCTCTCTTCAAGCTAACAATTCTAGTGTGTGAACTGCCTCAGCATTCACTTTGTTGTTGTGGGATGTGAGTGACGCCTGATTGTTTTCCAATTTCACAGATGAAGAAACGGGGACTCGGAGTGCTGGGATATCTCTACTGAACATGCTCTGCTTACGTGTTAAAATGCTGTGATTTCAAAGAACAGAAAACCCCACCACACTAAAAGAATAGTGAGTTGTTATCACTTCACTCAGCAAGATATCTGGAGAAATGGCTGATGGCAGTAATAAAAAAAAAAAAAAAAAAAAGACCTGAAGTCTCCAAGACTGAATCAATGCTTTTTCAGAATCCTTGGGCATCTGAGACCCTCAGAACTGTGGCCACATCCAAGTAGAATTGTGCAGAAGAGAATGACCCCCATGGTAAAACTCATGTTTATGAGGAGAGGGAAGTGATCCTAGGAGCTCACAGAAAGTGCTGGAAAAGGAGCATCTTCACAGCCAAATGAAGGACAGACACATCTTTGGGTTTGAATGAGTGAGTTGATTGCATAATAAATGGGAGTCATAAAGCATCACCAAATCAGATGCTCAAACTACTCAGCAGAAACAAACAGGAAAACCCCTTTAAGGCAGCCAACTCTCAACAGAGAAGGTGTCTCCTCCCTGATACTTTCAAATGAAAGAACATATGGTAGTAGAGAGAAATGGGCTCCTCAAATTGGAGGTGGGCTTGGGGAAAAGGAGGCTTACAATATCCAACAGAAATTGCCGGGGTACCCTGGGGCTGCCAGTTGTAGTTCTTCGTTAGGGCTTTCTCTCCATTGCTGAGCCCCCCATGGCTGATCTTCCCCCACTGTAGACTCTTTTATACCATGGGATCAACACTAGTGACCTCTGTTGGAAATAGTTCACCTTTTCGCTGTTCTTAACAGCACACCAGTCCCTTAGCAGTTATCTTCCTTCCCTGTTATATAGTTAGAGGGCAGCAATCCATCCCCAGACAAGTGACCTTGGATGATACCTTGGAACAAATATGTTTGGATCTCAAATGGGATGAAGGGGAATTCTCTCCCAGAGCCAGCTTTACAGTGAGCTTAAACAACACATGGGAAGGTACTAATAGAAAATACATTACATCAGTCTCCTGGGTAGTGGCAGAGAAAGAACTAAAGAGTTAGGATGGATTCAGTTTTGAGAGGTACCCATTGCCCTTCTGGCTTTCAGTTCACTTGAGACTTCCAAGTGAAAGCAAGAACAAATAGCCATGGAGAGAAATGGGGGTCCTCAGTTGTGAGAACCAAAACTGGCCTCTTTCTACTCCTGATTAAACCTACACTGGAAATATGGGGACACCTGGCAATGATATGGACCAACGTGGTTCTGCAGAAGGCATAGCTCTGGATGGAAGTGAGGATTAAACCAGTAACTAAATCGCTAACTATCTAATTTCAATTTGCTATGGCGGGGCATGAAAGAGAGGTAGCTCCAAACTCTTTGGGTGTGAAGAAGCCTTCTCTCCAGGAACAAGCCTGGAACTGAGTTTTTAAGGATGAGAGAGAAGAGTTTGAGCTGAAGGGGTGAAGCAATTGTTCTCGAAAGAAAAAAAAAAATCAGGATACAGAAAGAATCAAGGAGCAACTAGCAGAGCGAGGGCAAGCTATACTGGGGAAGGGGTGTCTTTCTCCCATAAACACCAAACCACAGGCCGAACCACCCACACTGAACCACCCCGATGTGCTTTGGTCTCCCTTGTAATGAGGAGCTAGGGTGGGGTTGGGCGGGATGGGACAGCATGTCCTGACCTTCCAATGAAGTCACCTTTGTTAAGCTCTTTGTTCTCCACTTGGCTAACTGCTCAGTTAGGCATGCTGTATAATGAATGGAATCCTGCTGGGGTCTCATCGCAATGGCTTCTCAGGGGTTTTCCCATAGTCCTTTACTGACCTCATGAGATCCCACATGATGCACAAGGCGTCCTGCGATTGATCAGCCCTGCTTGCTGCTGACAGCTAGATGGAGCCTGCTCTATGAAGATGTCAAAGGCCTCTAAGGGGCCTTCCTTTTTTTTTTTTTTTTAATATTTTTTGTTTATTTAATTTTAATTTATGTGTGTTGGTGTGAGGGTGTGAGGGTGTCAGATCTTGGAGTTACAGACAGTTGTGAGCTGCTAAGGGGCCTTCTTTCTCCTGGGACTAACTTAATAGTGATCAGAGCAGACTGGGTATTTCTTGCATTGACTTTTCCATCTTAGGGAGCCTGGTACCTTGAGGGGATCAGACAAGAAAATCTTTGGGCAATGAAGATCTTCTAGAGGGACAAATAGAATGTAAGAGTCTCAGTGTGCAAACCTTAGAGTCAGGGTATTGTTGCTCTTGTTTCAAGGGGCTGGGCACATTTTACTTTTAGTGTCTGTCTGAATTATGGCTGGTCCTTACCATTATTTTTTCCCCTGAATGTTAATTCATAAGGGTAAAGAAATGTATTAGGTTTGAAGGCAGAATGTGTGGGGGGAAAGTGGAACATTTTTGGCTGCTACATCTGCATATTTCAGCAAACACACATTCAAAAACTATCTGTCGCTATTCAGAAAATAAATCTAACAAAAAGTTTATAAAGTGTTACAGAACTGCCGTGGTTTGAATGAAAAATTTCCTCAACAGTCTTGGGTATTTGAATGTTTGGTTCCTGATTGGTGATGCTATTTGGGAGGATATAGCAGGTATGGCCTTGGTGGGGGAATTACATCACCGGGGGTGGGCTTTGAGAGCTTGTCAGTCTCACTCCACTTTTGGTTTTCCCTCTGTTCTTCATGCTTAGGGTTGAAGATGTGAGCCCTCAGCTTCCTGCTCCTACCTCTATGCCTGCAGCTTGCTACCATGCCCCCTGCCATGATGGGCTTTTCTCCCTCAGGAACTGGAAGCCAAAGTCAACCCTTCCTTACGTTGTTTTTGCTTTTATGTTTTACCACAGCAACAGAAAAGTAATTAGTAGAAGCCCTATGCAGCGTTCCTTCCTCTTTTCATCAGCACCGTCTGCCCTGTTTACAGGGTGATATTTCTGAATGAGTTTCTTCTTCTGGAGAATATGAAGAATAATAATAGCATCCGTGTCAACAGACATTAGAGGGCTGAGTGAGAAATCAAGTGGAAAACTCCCAGAATGATGCTGACTTTATGCTGAAAGCTCAATAGTGTTGAGCTTTTGTGCTTAACTGTCGTTTATTGGAAGGAGAGCCATGGAAATCAGCAAGGTCAGAGATAGCAGCATGTTGAAAAAGGCTTTGTTTTTTTTATCTAAAGGTCTTGCTATGGTTTGAATTAAGAATGCCACCCAGGCTTGTATCTCAAATAAGCGTGTTCCCCAGTGAACGATGTTACATTAGGAGGTTGTGTGGAGGCTTTAAGAGGAAGAACCGGGTTAGGGAAAGTCCATCAACTAAGGCAGGCTATCTTACTTTGCTTTTTGAGGCTATGATTTAAAACTCTGACCCAAACCAGTTTTGGGTGGAAAGCGTGTTAGCATACTGTCTCCAGTCTGCCTAGCAGCTATGTAAATGCTTGATTTTCAAACACTGGAGGGCTGCCATCATTTTCTTCTTATGCTGAGTTGCTGCAGAGCCTTCATGGATATAATGACTCGTGGGCTTGCCCAGCCTCTGTGACTCTCTACAGTTGTCTTCTACCTTGTGTGGACTCTTCCCTGTACAAGACAAGGAGCAGCCTGGAAGATTCTAAGTTCTTCAAGATGTATCCATCTTAGTACCACACACAAGGCCCAGCAGTGGAAAGTGAATCAGATCCCAGTACACAGATTGAATATCTATCTATCTATCTATCTATCTATCTATCTATCTATCTATCTATCTATCATCTATCCATCACCTATCTATTATCTAACATTTATCTATCTATCTGTCTGTCTGTCTATCTATCTACCTATCTATTTATCACTGTCTTAACCGGATCAGTCTATATCTACCCTCTTGTTGGCTTGTTGATTGTTGACATTCCCTCCCAGAAGGCGGGAGTATTTAGGATCACTGGACTGTCACCTGACATTCCAGGCAATACTTCCAGAATTGTGTATTCAATTCTGCCCTAACTGCACATGGCGTAGGTGCCTTCATATAGGTCCTAGGCATATACAGGCTAGGGAAGGTTAACAGAAGGGGGGGGTCTCATCCATCATCATCCATCATCCATGTTAGGTAAAGCTTTCTAGTGTGACTGGGTTGGGGTCACCAATGCTCCCACTGGTAACCCCTCATCTTTATTCTGTAGGTAAGCTCTGTAAACTCATTTGTTCTCCAGGCTGAATTTTGATGGAATTGTACTTTGTTTTGTCACTGAGATCTTACGAGGAGGGGGTACACATTGTTTATGTCTTCCCAAGGAAAGGCTTCTCAAAACACCAACATGTTGGGAGCTTCTTTAGCTAGGGTGCCTCAAAACCCATGGAAATCTTAGCTATCACTGGCAAAGTCACTAGCTGTCCACTGCGCAGCTCCCTACTTCTCCTAGAGGAAGGCAGACATCAAGGCCGCTTTTCACTGGGGACCGGTTTGCATTCTGTATTCTGCCACCCGTTTGGAATGGTTTCACAGAGGCAGCTTCCAATCAGTGCGGTGGAGACAGTGACAGGTGCTAAGACAATGGCAATAAAGCCAGCGGCAAAGAACGATAGAAACTCCTAGAGGGAGCAGCAATTAGCTGAGTGTAGGTAACCGCCACCCTCCTGCATAGGGACCATCACCTCCCCTTCTCTTCAAAAAGTAGAGTGCTGGGATCTTTGAGACCACAGGGTTGCTTGCAAGCCTTAACAGGGAGATAATGAGCTCTTGCACATTTAAAAGGCATTGCTTCTCGACTTTCTTGGTGATACGTGTGTCTTTTAGCTCATCATCAGAGCTCAGCTTGAAAGGCTTTGGAATGGCTCCATCACAGGGAGTCGCCACTGGCTGCCTGAGCCTCTCATTCACTAATGACCTAATTAGATTTAAGGTGACGAAAGCTATTCCGGTTCACATCTGTCACAGGGAAGTTTAGAGAAGAATATATTTAAAGTATTGTTGTTATCTTTTTCCAGTACAGGGGTAAGGACTGAAATGGAAAAGAAAATAGAAACGATTGAAGAGTCACACACAAGATGTGCATTTTGTTGTGAAAAAAACCAGGATAGGGCTCGCTGTTGCGTGCTTGGTCCTCCGAGCTCGAAAGTGTTCATTCTGTAGATGTTAGCAACTGGACTAGATGGCAGTTCTGTGGTGAGATTGAGGTCTCTCAGGACTTCCAAGGATCAGCCAGTCAAACTTCGTGTGGCTGGCTGGCATACTTTCTCCTCTGCCTTAAAGGTCATACCTAGAGGTTGTGCGCTTGAACTCCTTTGAAAGCAGAAAAGCTTGATGTAATTGCACCGGAACATTTATTAGGCAGAACAAGTCACTGGCCTTGGTGGAAAAGCAGAATGTTTTGTCAGTGCGGCCCCCTCTCTGAGCACATGTCTTCTGGACACTGTTAAAATGGTCAGGCAGGCTGACTGCCCTAGTGCAGCCCTTCCCAGCTCCCAAGGCCTTGCTCACTCTTGGTGGATGTTGCTTGGAGCCTGGTGCTAGCACCGGGTGATTTATTTGCTCTCTTGTCTTTCTCTCTTCAATACGCTATACTTTTTTCTTTTTTTCTTCTTCTTTTTTTTTTTGAGTTTCACTATTGGAAACAAAGTAGACTCTAATTGAACCTTCTATGCATGCATGCACGAATGGATGAATGAGTAAATAAATAAGAAACTGCTCAGCGTCAGGATTTTCTTCTGCAGGGAACCCAGCCCTCTTGAGAGACTAGAGAAAAAAAAAATACACTTCAGATTTCTTCTGTTTCTACTTGAAGTTTTATTTCAGAGGGAAAAACTGATCAAGTAAATGAACCCCTTGTAGGCTGTGATCTCGACTCAACATCCATTGCACTTGTGTCTTTATGTGTGTGACCTGCCCTGTTTTTGGGAATCTCTCCTGTTGAACATATAAAGGCAGGGTGTCTCCCTGGTTAACTATTTTAGCAACACAATAGTGTCATTAAGAAATGGTCTTAGTCCAATCAGTCATGCTCAGAATATCCAAGGTTGGGTAATTTGCAAAGAAGAGAGATTTGTTTTTCCATAGCGCTGGGAGATGGGAAGTTTGAGACGAAGATGCTAGCAGGCTCTATAGTCTGATGAAGGCTTTATCCCACTGGCTGGTACCCTACTGGCATGCCAAAAGACAGTGAAATCTTAATTTTTCCTCAACAGTTATTTGGGACTGGAGAGATGGCTCAGTGGTTAGGGACACAAAAGACCCTGGTTTAGCCACCAGCACTCACATGGTGTCTGATAGAAGTCTGTAACTCCAGTTGCATGGATCTGATACCCTCTCGTGGCCTCTGGAGGTACCAGGCATGCATACAGTACATAGAGATACTCATAGGCAAAACACCCGTGTGCCGAAAATTAAATTAAAATTTTTCCTAAAATAAAAATTTCCTACTGCACTCTTGTGGGCTGTCAGAAACACACCTTTCCTTTTGAATTTCTTCTCTTTTGGCTAGTATTCTTATAAGACTCACTAAAATGAATAAATAATTAACTGCTGACTGGTTTTTCTTGGATTGGGTTGTCAAGTGAGAGAAGGGACACGGGCTCGAAGCATGAAAACATGTGCATGTCCAAGAATGTCCATACAGCAATACACAGACCATAGAGCCTGAATTCTATCCCTTGTGGATGGACTGGAGTTTTAGTACAGTGTATGAAATGCCTGGAAGGACTATTTTTTCTAAATGTTTAAGTTCTGAAGTATGAGAATGTTCCCTTTCTGACCGTATATTTAGATAAATCAGAATTATACCACAAAGTATTTATGCAAAAGGCTCAAGCTCACAACTGTGTGTATCACCAGTTCCTGGGGATCCTATGCCCTCTTCTGTCTTCATCAGGTACTGCATGCATGTGGTACACACACACACACACACACACAC
>OU015754.1:23477784-23512078 GCA_907169655.1 Acomys percivali | reverse complement strand
AAAAAAAAAAAAACATGCCAGCCTCGCTTCATTTACTCAAACAGGTGGCAAACGGGTCTGGCTCATCAGCAACAGTTTTCCAGCTGCTCCCACGTTAGGTGACTTTTATTCCAAAAGCAATGAAAAAACACAACCACCACCACCACCACCACCACCACAACAACACACACACACACACACACACACACACACACACACACACACACACACACACTCAAATGCAGCCAAGAACATTAGCTTTGTATACAGAGGAATAGGTAGAGGTTCTGAGAAGTACAAGAGGCTAAGTCTGGATTTGAACGTGATCCCACAGCTCCAGGAAAGCTCCTGTTGTACAGAAGTCACGTGGTAAACATTGCACATTCACTATGTGTTTATCTCTGACACTTTTCTCATAGCATCTTTATTTCCTCCTGGAGAGAAGGGGCGACAATGCCAAACAAACCAACTTAAAGTCTAATTCTTGGGTGTTACTGTCAATCCCTTGGGCTTTCCAGGTTATACCCCATAGCTCCTGGGGTGCTCATCACTAGCAGAAAAAAAAATTCAAATTTTGAGTCTTAAATGTTGTCTATGTCATTGTTGAAACAAAGGCATAGACAATTTATTTTTGCTTTCGTACTCTGCAAGCAATCTCAACGCAGACATGCCCTTTCTTGCAGAGTGCAGATTTCATTTCTGACTCAGGTGCAGCCTTGATTTCTCTGAAAGGAAATAACATAAAGCAGAGGGAACTGGAGATTCTTTTTTTTTTTTTTAGTCCAAAGCTCTGCTCACATGTTGCGTTTCAAACCCCCTCTCTTCCAAATTGCCCACCTGGAAGAGTGCATTGGTGGTTTAAGTGAAGGGGTGTGGTAAGAGGGCGGGTGCCGCCATAGAGAGAGAGAGTCCCTTCAAGGTGATTCTAGACTGTGCCAAGTTGACAATTAAAAACGGAGCCATTGTAGGGGTGCCTACACAAGGGAGTTCCTGTCTATTAACTCTCTGTTGCTTAATTCACAATAGGCTGAGCTCAACTAAGAGAAAACCCTGCTGGTACCGGACTCAAGTTTCTTTCATTTCCGATGCGGACTTGAACAACCAGATTTTCATCTATGTAGCAGCTTCCTGTTTTGTATACCCTTTAAACCTAGGCTCAGTATCTGCTTGCTGTGCATAAGACACACACCAGCCATGAAGACTTCAGTGGCCTCAGCACTATGGATCTCTCTGGAAGAGAGAGTCTCCTTGTGCTTCAGGGACATGCCACCCATGTGGGTGGACCTCATCTCTTCCAGGAACCTCCCTGGATTTCTTTATTTTGGGGGGACAAGGCTTCTCTGCACTACAGCCTCTGGATGGTCTCACGTGACCCAGATGACGGTGTATCAGTGCTCTGCAAGCATAACCCTGTGGAAGCTAGTCAGAAGGCACCCTCAAACCGGTACTATAGATTTCGCTTGACCACTCCTCTTAAGGTCCTCAAACTCACTACAGAGGAAGACCCGAGTCACGGAGTACACGTCTTACAAGGTCCTGCTGTGAACAGTTCCATCCCTTTACTACATGCCTGCCTTCCACGCTCCACCATGAGGTAGGCCTGTGCCTGCATGAGAGTAGCTAATGCTTGCAGGGCTCCATGCCTAGCTTTGGCTTCAGCTATCACCACACAGTGAAGCAGCGTTGTAAAAGAACTGGCATTTCAGTCTTGGGTACCCGATGTGGGTGGGCTGTGCAGCACCCGCGCTGCTTGTCTAGGCTACGGCGAGGGTCTGCGGATCGAAAAGACAACACAACAATGGGTCATTCGTGCTAAGAGAGAATGTCGTTTATTGGGAGTGACGGAGCTGCTTATATAGGGGAGGAACCAGCAATCCAACAGCACTGTAAGTCCCCAAGAGGGAGCAAACCGAGGGCCAAATAATGAGACTCAAAACAGGGAAAATGAAGGCAACCAGTGGAGCACAATGTTTCAACCGCAGAGAAAAACAAGTAATGTTTCAACTGCAGACAAAAACAAGTCATGGTCAGTACCAACACAGCTGTGGTTCCCCACATCGCAGTGGTCCAAATCTAGCGGGACCTCCTACAGTCACTGTGATGAGAACCTGGCTCTGGGCTTAAATCCCTAGAAATGGAAGGCAGGGGGCGCTCACACACCTCAGTGGCTGGCGCTTACTAAGGCTGTTGTGCCAGATGTGACTCACGGGGGAGACCCGTCAAACAGACCATCATGTTCCTTTTAATTCCCTAGTGACTTTACCCTTCTCTAACACAACTCGTTCCTGGGAAGTTCTGCACAACCCTTTCTACATTTTGACTTTTCTACATGAGAGTCACAAGTCAATAGAGGACGGGACCTGAGATGGTCTTTTTAGGGGGCCAGCGTTATCACACATGGGCTCAGGAGGAAACTCTTTGTTTCCAGTCCAAGCCGCCTGGCGCTCAGCCTTACATACTTCAGGAAGAAGCTGAAAGATGACTTTAGTGACGTCCAACCTCGACTTTATTAGAAGATCGGACCACCATCTTACAAAGCGGAAACATGAAGCTATTTGCCTGTCTTCTGACCTCAGGGCCTTCCAGGTCAGTGGGAGGAAAAAGAACCACGGACAACTACAAAGATGTCCCAGCCCAACCCCTCCCCTCTCACGTTCTCTCTTGGGTCTAAGTGTGTAGCCCAGACTAGCCTGAAATTCACTGCTACCTACATAGACTTGGTTTGTTTCTCCCCTCTTTCCCCCTCTCCCTTTCTTTTTCTTCTTTCCTTCCTTCCTTCTTTTTTTGGTTAAGTTTACTTATGGAACTGGAGAGATGGCTCAGCAGTTAAGAGCACATGCTGTTTTCAGAGGGTTCCCATCCCTGCACCCATGTCAGGAGGCTCATAGCCATCTGTAACTCCAGTGTCAGGAGATCTGGTCTCTATGGACACCCATGTTCATATACTTGTACCAATGAGCAGGCACACACACCTAGACACGATTTAAAAAATGATAGGATAAAAAATTCGGGAAAGACATCAATTTTTTTTTTTATGTACTGTGTGTGGTCCTGCGTGCCCATGAATGCCCTGATGCACACAGGGAGGTCAGAGGACAACTTTGGGGCATCAGTTCTCTCCTTTCCTTTGTGGGTCTCAGGGACTAGAACTCAGGTTGCTTAGCCTTGCCTTCTGAGCCATCTCAGCCTTCTCATACTTTGGCCCGAGTTTCCAGTTCTCCTGCTTGAGTTTTTGAAGCACTAGGTACTTGCTTCCTCCGTTTTTTAAAAATGAAGACAAGCATGCCAGGTGTCTCCCTGATAGAGTCATTTCGGAGTAGGGAAAGAGCAGAAGTTAGGCATGGTGGTCAGGCGTCGTCAGACACCAGCACTGCCAATCTTCCAGGTTGTATGATGTCTTTGTAAATATTTTCCCAGCCTCAGGGCTGTGCTATTCTTAGCTCCTTAGCACTCAGCATAAAGCCTGGCAGATATAAAGATGTCTACTGACCCTTTCTAAATTAACAGCACCCCTCTTTAAGAGTTAAATATAATTTCAATCTATATCAGTGTTTTTATAGCTTTCAGCACACTGGTCTTTTCTGTTGCTGGGATATTTGCGTGTACAAAGTAGTCAATTGCCTTGGACATGGCTCAGAATATATTGCTCATTAAGTGAGCTCCAGACAAGACAGCAAGGATATTAGCCTAATGCTCTAACGTAGCAGTGAGTCTCAAGGGCACGGTACAATTATTCATTTGCTAAATAACACAGACACACAATGGCTTAATTACAGTATTTTGCTGCAAAGTAGAATTGTAGTGATTTCCCCATCAGTGTATCTCATTAATGAGATTTGCTAACTGTTATTGGCAATATTGTAAGATGCCCCCTTTCTTTTAAATCATTTTCTAAATTGCTCGTGTCATTTGTGGGAGCGGAAAGTTCCTGTTCTTTCTGTGGAGGAAAAGCATTCGTGCTTCAGAAACTTCTCAATGTTAATGTTTTCCTGGGTGCAAGACTTAATGGTGTGGAAAAAAAAAAAGGCTTTTTCTGTGTGTGTGTGTGTGTGTGTGTGTGTGTGTGTGTGTTTCTCTGTGTCCACACGATCCATGATCAAGTTATTAACAAACAAGTAAGAGCCCATAAGTTGTTGATGAACATGAGAATTCCATGAACGCAATGAAGTAAGGATCAAATGTCATGTTTTTGTGTAGTGGCTCTGGGCTGGTTAATTCTATGACCAGGGCAAGGTCATTGCTTTCTTAGCTTCTGTTCTGTCACATAAGGCATTTGCTCACTGAGGAAAATGCACACATGGTTGCGTACACTCATGCATGCGTGCACACACGCACGCACACACACACACACACGTGTATACCAACACACATACGTGAAAACAGACATGTTGTGCATATAAGAAAAAAACATTAAAGATAGACAAGTTTAGGCACTGGGGAAATCTCAGGCTAGCTATACTTTTATCAGGCTAGTAAAAAAATCATGTAATTTAATTAAGGAATACTTGGGAGTGACTATTGTAAGGAAGATGATAAGAACAACTGCTCCAGATATGGGCAGAAATTTTAATAATAAGGAGCCAGCTTTAGAAAATTGGGAAGAGGACATTCCAGACAGAGGCAATAGCATAGCTCATTGGGCTCTTAATGTGGCACCAAGCAGTAAAACTGGATTCTTCTGAAGTCAGTAAAGGCACAGTGTTCAACATTCACAGGGCTTGATTTCCTTGCTCTGAGTTACGGTGGTCTGTCTTCCTAGCTGCTTCCCAGCCCTAACGACCCCCCAATCTTCCTTCTTCAATAAGACAGTGAGAACAGTACATGAGATTGGTAATGAATGCAGCTAGCAGCTAGCAGGAAGTGTATAGAGCAGTCCTTCCTCATCTTCATAATCTATTGGAAAAACTTGAATAGACTTGAGAGTGTTTTGCCTTGATTTGACAACAATCCTAGAATTTGTATGATAGTTCACATAATGGGTTTTGGAGATGGATCCTGTCTAGATTAGCAACAGTGCCAAAAGCAAACACAGGCATGCTCATATTTCCACGAGTCACAGTACAGTAAGCCAAATTGGCTCATTCTCCTTTTTCATAGAAAACCATATTATAAATTTGTTTTGGTATGGGGGAAAAATCAGAGTATCCAGGCAAAAGATGAAGACTACACAGAGAAACAAATGTTTTGAGAGATGTACCAGATAACATCAGATAATTTGTGGTATTTAAAGTTTTGTAATGAGTGTATGCCTGTAATCTCAGCACTTGGGGAGGCAGAGGCAGGCAAATTTCTATGAGTTTGAGGTGAGTGTTGTCTACAAAGAGAGTCTAGGACAGCCAAGGTTACACAGATAAATCCTGTCTTGAAAAAAAATTTTGTGGTGTTTGTCAAAAGCTGATGAGGGTAAGATAGAAATAATTCTCATTCTTTGATGATGGAAATGAAAAAGCGGCCCTGACCCTTTGTGAGGTAGTTTTAGTGATTTCTCATAAAACTAAGTATAAACTCATTATACATCCCAGCAGGTATGTCCTCTGACATGTTTGGTAAAAGAGTTGAAAACCCAAACTCACACAGATTCATATGTATGTATGTATGTATGCATGCATGTATGTATGTATGTATGTATGTATGTATATATCTGTGTAGCTATACTCCCTCTCTCTGTACATGTGTTAGTCTGAAATAATCTAAGACACATACCTCTTTACATCTCTATGAGGGCATTTCCATGATGAATTAATTTCAGAAAGAGAGACTGTACACACACACACACACACACACACACACACACACACACACACACACAGCATCCAGCCTTATGGATAGAGCAACTATTGGTCCTCAGCTTCTCTTATGCAGAAAGCCACTGTTGAGATCCTCAGCCCTTGTAATGTAAGACAATCCCATAATTTATTATAATATATGTTTATTCTATTGGTTCTGTTCCTTAGGGACCCCCCCCACCCCACCAATAGTAGCTGCTCTTTGGCAATCCTTTATAACATGTGCCACTTCTTGGCCTGATACACATCCATCTGTTTATTGGGAAGGCTGCAGCCCACTCCATGGCAAAGCAATGTCCATGAGAGCAGAGATGTTTGATTCACTGCTGCCTCCCAAATCTAGAACAGTGCTTGGGCAGATCCAGGTCTCAATAAATATTTGCTGAATGTGTGAGACATGTCACTGTGTTTTGTCATGTTTCATTGTGTCAATGCTGAGGTGAGTATGTGGAAGAGCCAGAAAGGGAAAAAATAAATCAGTGCAAACACTTGAGAGTGATACTTCTCAGCTAAGGCTTATATTCAGCTTGAAAACAAAAATAAAAAGCACCCCACCCCACCCCAGGATTCTTCTGATATACAGCTGTACTGGTTAGTTTTAATCACTGACTTTCTTCAACCTAAAACCATTGGGAAGAGTATGATTGAGGAACTGTTTACACTGGGTTGGTCTGTGCGTGACTGATGTAATTAAGATGGTTGGTGCTGGGAAGATCCAGCCCACTGTGGGCAGTACCATTCTTTAGGCAGAGGATCCTGACCTAGAGAAGGATAGAAAAACTATGCTGAGCACTGGCAAGCCAATAACCATACCTGAATTTATTTCTCTTTGCTCTTGATATTGTGAATGTGGTGTGGGCAGCCATTTCTGTCTTGACTTCCCCCACAAACATTGACTATAACCTGGAATTGTAAGTTAAAACAAACATATTTATTTTCTAAATTGCTTTTTTTTTGGGGGGGGGTCAGGGCATCTACCTGTGGACACACAGATTAAACAAATGAAAAGCAGAAAGAACTTGCCTACTGTTCCAGTTTACGATGCCATGATAAAATGCTCTCTGGATGTGCGTGCAATGTGATGAGCTGCTTCAAGCTTCCATCATTATTCCTTCCATAATAAAACCATCAACCAAAAATTACCCTTATTTTAAACAAGCTGCTTCTGTCAGACATTTTGCTACAGCAGTGAGAAGAACGTCAAATCCTTATATAGGTACATTCACGCGGACAGGTATACATCTTTTTTTTGCCTGTTCCACACGAGGCTGACTTTAATCCTTCGAGAACAGCTATAGGTACAGTTGAGCTGGGATTGGAGGGACCATTAGTCATCTCTCCCATGTCATGGGAAACCCCTTCCCACAGCATAGTATATCCTTCTCCATGTTGGGGGCACAAGAGGTGATGATTGGGGCCTGCAAGAAAGCAAAGGAGTCCATCATCTTTTAGGGGAAGCACTATGACATTTGTCCACAGAGCGGTGACTGGTCAACATTTTAAATATGTTAAAAAGAAAAGCTTGAAGCAGGAGAGACTGTTTGGTGGTTAGGGGCATTGGCTGCTCTTTCAGAGGACCTTGGTTCAGTTCCAAGAACCCACATAGTGGCTCACAACCCTCTGTAACTCCTGTTTTAGAGGAACCAATGCCCTCTTCTGGCTTCTGTGGGCACTGCACACACATGGTGCACACACATGCAGGCAAAACATTTATACACATGAAATTAAAAAATCAATAAATCTTAAGAAATATTTGCTGAATTATAAAACAAGCTGACCATGAATTTAAACTTGGAATACTTTGTGATCAACCCGTCAAGTTTTGTTTTTAATCTGATGCACAGCTAATAAAGTAAGTCAAGTGCCCAGTCTCCATTGGGTTATTTCATGAAAACTACTGACTCCTTTATACATAGTCAGATATCTGATAAATGGGTTTATTAACAACTTCAATAAAAGTAAATGAGTTTAATTGCTTCAACTTAGAAGGTAGTAATTTAAGGGAGTAAGCCCTTATTCTCTGCACTAATTTATTCTTGCTCAATGAATTAAGAGCAAAGACCAAGTAGCTTGATAATCCCTTGACAGACTCATAAATGAGAACCAGATTTTTAAAATGGAAAATTGATATAATTAGAAAGCTATTAACTTTTTTCTCCCATCCCTGAATCACAGAATAACTAATCCACAGGGGACCTAGCCTTCAAAAATAATTAATTCCAAATAAGATTTTTTTTTGGTTTAAGAATTATCTGGTTGAATAGCTTCAAGTAGAAGTGCACTTATACCTGTTCGGAGCTGTGCTCCCTGGCTTCTGCTGTGCTTTCTGCTGTGTTTTGGGAGGGGGAGGGATGGGCTACAAAGTCAGGCATTCTAGGCCTATCCATGAGAAGCCCTGTTGCCCACTGCCCTGCAGGGTGAGGGGCTTCTGCAAAAATAAAAAACCCATTGACTACAATATTTGAAAAAGCTAGTTGACAAGATGGTCACCATTATGCATAGGTGGGATCTACTTTCTTGGTGTCCTTACAGCTTTTTATACACTTGGATTGCAGACTTATACAGAGCCTTGAAGGTTGAGGAGGGAGACCAATAATCTTTAAACTACATTCTTCTTTCTGGAACACAACACTGGGCCATGCTGTCCCCTTTTGGGCGTCTTTGAGGCCCTTGACCCCACTTGCCAGAGTGACAGCACCTTCATATAAGGAGCCAGTATTTTAGATTCTATTTTTTCCCCTTTACACTTGTGCTTCCAAACCATGATTTTTTTTGTTTGTTTTTTGAACTTTGGTTTTAATTCAATCCTTCTTTTCATAGCATCTTTTTTAACGGCTCCTGATTAATAAAACAGCTGTCTGGAATTTGGGGAGTTTGTGCAGAGCTAAAAGGCACATTATGTTTTCTTTTAATTCTGTCTGAGAATTGCGTGTTCCTGTGCTGTTCTGAATAACTCGGTATCATTCACCAGGTACAGCTGTGAGCTTTCATCTATAGGTCCCTCAAGATCTTTGTGCAGTTGATGAAACCAAATTTACTCTGGGAAGTAGCAGGGATGGTTTTGCAATCCCCAGCATTGGAACTTCCTCTTATTTCTCTCACAACCACTCTTTCTGGAAGGCATGCCTAAGTTAAACGGCCTGATCTGTTGGTGAGAATTGAGCGTGTCCCCATGGTGGAGTTAGACTCCAGTGGAGTGTGCTGCGTGAACAGATCTGAAATGCAAATGCGTATCTTTGTTTCTCCTCCAGCCTCTGGATGAGAGCTACTCTGCCAGCGTCCTCCATGCGTGGCATCTTTAGGTTGAAGACTGGGGAGCAACAGATAGCTGAGTGGAGTTGTAAACAAAAGATGATAGTCATTGACCTGTCAATCACAAAAGAGGGTCTCCTAAGGGAGTCACCTTGCTTCCTCTCTGTGTTGACTGTTTATTTTTTTAAGTAAGAAATCAATGGTTGCTAAGAGAAGAAAAATGAGAGCGAGAAACAATAAACGAACTCAGTAGTGTGTGTGTGTGTGTGTGTGTGTGTGTGTGTGTGTGTGTGTGTGTGTATACATTTCTGGGGAGTCTTTCCACTATGCGGATGATAAAATGTTATCTAAGCATTAACCAGTCTGAGGAACCACAGTCACAGGGGATGTTTTGAGAGTATATTCATATGGCTTGTTTTGATGGAAGGTATGAACAAAACAGTGCTACCCTTATCTCTGTTTTTTTTTTTCTTCCTGAAAAGCTGCCACTGGAATTTTCTACTTCCTCTGCCCAGTGGAGGGGGTAGATCTCCATGCAGCTGTAAACAGGTGAGCAAAGGTCTGCTGTTTGTTTTATATTTTCATTATATATTTGGTCTTGGGTCCTACTTGGAGAAGGTACCTGAAGCAGACGGTAACCTTGTGAGCCTTCATGCCTTCTGTTGGGCACATGAAACACTTTCTGTCAGGAATGACTTGTAGGCAGAGTCACACACTAGCCTAGTGGTCCTGTAGTCTCTCAGATGTCACCAGAAGCATCAATTCTTGGTGACCTTTGTAGTTATGTGTACAACGAGATTCTGGGGACTGTAGAGAAGACCACCCACCTCTGAACAAATACTCCATGCTGATATACAGTGGTCCACACTGCTGCTTTTCTCTGCCTTTGACTGGTAGTCAGCATTGTCTAGTACACAGCTGGCATGGGAAGATGCTGGGATTCTGGGATGCTGGGATGTGATCCATAAATCTCACTGCAGACTCTTCAATTTTCTACATTCCAGGACAAGCTGGACTCCCAGGAACCCCATTGTCCATTTATTCTGCCCACTTTCATCTTTATTAATAGTACAACTGAGGTCCAAAGGATGGAAGTGGGTCTCTCAATCTTTCCAGTATTGTGCAAGAAAGAAAAAAAAAAAGCAGTCATGTTCTCAGGGCAGTACAGTTCCCATACAGATGTGTAATCTCGAGTGGGTCCTGTTTGTTTCATATTCCATTTTTATATTGATGTTGGGTCCTGCCTGGAGAAGATGCCTTATGCCACAGTGTAGCCCTGGAGGCCTTCAAGCCTTCCTTTGGGTAAGACTCAGAGAAATACTTGCTGTGAGTTAAAGCTGAGCTACATTTGCAACCTACCAGGATGGCTTTAGAAGAATGGTCGCTCTTCCTTTTCATAATAAAAGTCTCTGTACTGGACCACCAACTCCAGCTGTGCTGGCTGCATGCTGCACATCCATAGAAGGTACGAGTCTATCAACACATAGCTGATTAGTACCCTGTTGTTGGTGCCTAGCTGTGAGGTTCTCAGCCTGCATGAACAGGAACCAGAGCTCCATTTAACACAAGCTTCCTTCCCCCATTAAAACAGTATTATTGGACACCTTAAAACAAACATCTCAGAATCCTGAGGTTGACTGTGTTTTTCTTCAATTTTCTTTATTATCTATAAACAAAATATAAGGTTGGTTTAGTTACAAATTACATACAGGGCACAATGGTGGTACATGCTTTTAATCCCAGGACTCAGAAAGCAGAGGCAGGAGGATCTCTGTGAGTTCCAGGCAGCCCTGGTCTATAGAGGAGGTTCTAGGCCAGTCAGGGACATATAGTGAGACTCTGGGTCAAAGGAACAAGAAACAAAGGCCAGAAAATAAAAACAAAGCAATGCAAAGCAAAACAAAAATTACACACAGGAAAATCCACTTATATTTGGTGTTCAGTTCAATTAATTTTGATATTTATGTAAATAACACCAAAAAAGAACATTCACACTCTCTTCATATATTTGCTTATACCCAGCTATTGTCAATCATCTTCTGCCATCTCAGATCGAAGCTTTCTGGCCTCTTCATCCCATCTCTATAGCTGAACTGCACAGGCTCCTCAGGTGTGCACCACTGTCACAAAACCTTCCAGATACAGTTCCTTGTTCTATGGCAACTTAGGAACAACAGCCAAGGCCAAACTATGCCATACCCGCCACATTTCTCTGGCATACCCTGAAGTCCATCCTCCCACCCAAAGCCACGAGTCAAGGCTGACAGGCTACAATGGCACACCTCTTGTCAGACAGGGAATGAGTCTGATTCCTGCTCTAAAAGCAGAAAAAAAATGCTTTAAAAATTAATTGAGAGTTTCATGCAAGGAGTCAATTAAATATGATCATATCTACCCCTCATATCCTCTTCTAATTTAGACACATCTTCCCCTCTGTCCACCTCCCAACTTCATCATCACTTCCCCTTGCTGCTGCTGTTCTTCTTGTTCAAAAATTCACTAAGTCCATGGATGCATGGGTGCACCCAAAGAGGAATGGTCCTCTCTCCCTCAGAAGCCATCAATGGCAAATAGCTCCTAAGTTAGGATTGGGTTTACTTCCCAGTCCCTGGTGAAATTTTGACTGACTTTGTCTTGTGTGGGTCTCATGACAGGAACTATGTCCCGTGAGTGAGTGCAGCAGCCATGTCGTATCCAGAGGACAGTGCTATGAAGTAACATTTGAAGGACAACACAAGAAGCTGACCAAAGCTTACAAAGTCCATTGTGGGACACTGCGGTCATCACAGCATCTTAGGTGTCCAGATTGGTGCACAGCGGATGTGTCAAGAAGAGTCATCCTGCAGTGCTGTGGTAAGAGGTAGTGAGAGACGTGTAGGGAAGGGAAACCATAGGAGCCCAAACCCAAGGAACCAAGGGGATGATTTTGTTTAAAAAAAAACATGGCTGCACTTCCTTGCTTAATTTTCAGCTGCTTCCAACTTTCCCACATGATGCATCACTATTCTTACCATAGCTGCAGTTGAGATTTCTTTCTGGCTGGCAAAGAACTTACCATTTTAGGAAGATTAAAAGATATCCTCTTAAGATGTTGCATTTATTTTACCTAAAGTGCCCTCAGGAGGAGAGATCATTAGATGTTCTGTTTTGGGGTTTTTGTTAAGCACTGAGGGTTGGCATGGTCTCCAGGAAGTCCTTCCTCTCAGATCTGCAAAAGCCAGTCTTACTGTGAGTATTATCTCAGATACTTCTCCTGTCATTGGGATAAAATGTCACCACAAAAAGCAGCTTCAACAAGAGAAGGGCTGGCATGGAGAGATGGCTCAGCTGTTAAACACTAGGCTCACCACCCCAAAAAAGGATTTACTTTGGTTTGAAGTACAGGAGTATGGGTCGTCATGGCAGAGAGGTAAAGGCGGCTGGTGGATGAGCGGGCTGGTCACATTGCATCCACAGTTGGAGAAAGAAAAGGATGAATCTTTGCTTTCTCTTTAAAAAAAAAAAAAAATATATATATATATATATATATTGTGTGTGTGTGTGTGTGTGTGTGTGTGTGTGTGTGTGTGTGTGTGTGTTACCCATGGAGACCAGAAGGGGGAGTCAGATCGCCTAGAGCTGCAGTTAGACACATTTGTGAGCCAACAATGTTGGCGCTGGGAAGCAAACTCCAGTCTTCTGCGAGAACAGTAAGCGCTTTTAGCCACAGAGTTCTTTCTCCAGCACCCGAGCTTTCTCTTCCTTATGCAGCCTAGGACCTAAGTACAGGGAATGGTGCAACCCACAGTTAGGTTCCCAGCTCAGTTGTTAAGGGAACCAAGATGATCCCTCATAGGTGTTCCTGGAAGCTTGTCTCCTAGGTGATATAGAACCTGCCAAGCTGCTCGCTGATATTAGCCATACAGTTATCATTATGACCACTGTGGATTTTGTAGCCGAGTTCTGGGTGTTTCTAGAACATTCTCTGACTTCCTTATACTTGTCATGACCATAGTTCAGCTGTTCTGACCTATGAACCATGTAACCCACAGAAGCAAACCCACTGCATCCACATCAGAGAGAAGCAAATTAAATCCCTAAAAAAATCAGTTAATTATATCTCACCAAATGCCCCAGTAGCTGATTAATATTAACAGGAACCAAAAGAACTTAAGTAAAATAAAAATTAATTTCAATGAGAAGCATAATTAACACCCCCAAATTAAATACTTTACGGAGAAAGAGAAAGGTGAGGAAAAATGATCCCCCTTGGGGAATTCAGCTGACTTCTCTCTTCTTTGGAAGGCAGGAGAGACAGGCTAAGCGAGACAGAATGTGTGCTGCACATCAGAATAACGATGGCACTTTGCAGCTGGACAGCTCATTTTTTTTTCCCTAATAAAATTTAAAAATTAAGATACGATTGCTTTTGAGTGTGAGGCTTTTCCTAATTCATGCAGCCGCCGCCTGTAAGTGAAACTAAAATATATAGTATTCTAAAAAAGCAAGGCACGGAGTTGAATTTGATTTAAAAAAAAACATGGGGAGGTAAAATGCTCAGGCCATTAAGACATCCATTATCATTTGTGCGGTGGAGATGTGAGCTTGGTTCTGACAGAGCGGGCATTAAATCAGGATTAGAGCCACATTCCCAGGGTCTGCTTCTAACTACTCAGGCTTCTCTCAAACACCCTTTGTCCTCCCTGCATAGCGAGTGCCCATCCACCCACAAACGAATGTGTGTGCGATGAGAAGGGTTGGTTTTATGATGATCCACACAAATTATGTCTTGTCATTTAGATGAAATCCCTATATGGTACAGATATATGGCATTCTAGAAGATTGGCAGATTATTTCCCACAGAATTACAGGCTTGAGGAAGTCAAAGTTTAGGTAGCAACAAGTCCTAGGAGTTGGGTTTGTTCTGATGTTTCCAGCCTTCAGGCATAAATTACTTTGTTACTATTTTTGTTTTGTTTTGCTTTTTTGTTTTTTCGAGACAGGGTTTCTCTGTGTAGCCTTGACTGTCCTGGACTCACTTTGTAGACCAGGCTGGCCTCGAACTCACAGTGATCCACCTGCCTCTGCCTCCCGAGTGCTGGGATTAAAGGCTTGCGCCACCAGTTTGTTACTATTTTAAATGCCCTTCCTAGATCTTTCATCCCTTTACAGTATATATCGTATTGCTTATGAATCTTGTTTCTCCCCCAACACTTTCCTTTAAAAATTATTTAATTTCCATTTGTGATCCCCGCCCTGCAATGCGGTGTGTGTGTGTGTGTGTGTGTGTGTGTGTGTGTGTTTGTGCGTGTGCTTGTGCTTGTGCATGTGCGTGTGCGTGCGTGCGTGCGTGCGTGCGTGCGTGCGTGCGTGCGTGTGTGTGTGTGTGTGTGTGTGCATGTGTGTGTGTGTATGCCAGAAGTGGGCACTGGATCATTTGGAGCTAAAGTTATAGGCAGTTGTGAGCCACTTGATGTGGGTTCTGGGAACTGAACTTGGGTCCTCTAGAAGAGCATCGAGTACTCTTAATCAATGAGCCATCTTTCTAGTCCCTGTTTCTCCCTCCCTCTCCCGTCTCCTTCTCCTCCTCCCTCTTCTTCTTCTCAGTGTGCACGTGGAGGTCAGAAGACAGCATCAGACATTGATCCTCATTTTCCATCTTGCTTGAAGCAGGTCTCTTTGCTATTTACCAGTACACACGCAAAACTGGCTGACCTGAGTGATGCTGGGCTTTTCCTGTCTCTGTCTTCTATCTTGTCACATGAACAGTGGGATTAGGATGTATGCCGCTACTGCACTTTGCTTTTATGTGGGTTCTGGGGAAATCTGAACTCAGGCCTAACACTTAGGCAGTAAACACCGTACTGCTGAGTCATCTCTCCAGCACCCCTAAATATTAACTAGAATGCACTGTAAGACAATTATTACAAGATGTGGAGTGGACTGCAATTCTATCTTAGCGACTGAAGCCAGCCCGCCAGCCTAAGAGGCAGCACTGAGTTTTACAATGACCTTTATCCCTACAAGTGCACGGCAATAATGGGAGAGAGGCCAATCACCATCAACAGTGATGCCCTGCTGCTCTGGGGCACATCACTTTGTACAAAGATGTAAGCATTCAATATCTGTACTATCTAGCATAGTAGTCAAGAGCCACATTTACATGATGAACACTGAATGTGATTTTTGTGATCTGGAGATTAATTTTTATTTTATTTTGTTTAATTGTTTTACATTTAAATATCTACACAGGACTTGTGGGTACTATATTGCTTAGTACAATCTAGGAGACATTAATATCTATGCTTGCCTCTCATGTAAGAAAAACTGTCCATGATTCTTATTATGGCAAGAAAGATATCTATGGACATTCTATATTTCTCCAGAAGATGGCCACTATTGATTGATGAGATGGATGCTACTTTGGCCTGAATGATGGCCATGTGTTAATTGTTTGCTTTTTTTTTTTTTTTGGTGTGTGTGTGTGTGTGTGTGTGTGTGTGTATAAGACCTGGAATTTGCTTAGTATGACTTGACTTTAAGAATCAAGGTTCCTGCTGTTTGTCACTGTTGCTGGATATCAACTCTGTGTCCAGCCTATGTGGTTATTTGTGTGGGTGACAGACTTTTCTGACTGTTGTCATTCGTCTTGTCAGCTCTTCCTGCTGCAAGTGAGGAACACAGCCAACACCTTTGACAGTGGGCCCAGCTCTGCCTCATGCTTTGTCTAACAGAGTGAGGCAAGCTTTAACTCCATCCTTGCAAAGTCTGAGCCTCAAAGAAGCAAAGGTGAACTTTCACTTTCTTTTTGACCTTTGGCCTGGTCTTTGGGAAGAACAAGGGAGAATGGTGTTATGGAGGACCTGAAGAGATGCACGGAGCATGGTGGACCAACAGTGTCTTCCTCTCTGCATACTGGAGCTGAGTTGCAAATATTTTGTTTTGTTTTGATTTTCTTAAGTAATTTCTCTTTCAATATCTTTCTTCTCTTCACTTTTGGGTGTGTGTTTTGCCTGCACATATGTGAACCACATGGGTGCTTGGTGCCCACAGAGGTCAGAAAAGAGCACCAAATTTCCTGGAACTGGAGTTATAGATGGTTGCAAACCATCAAGTGGGCTATTTCTGGGACTCTAATCTGGGTTTTCTGAAGAGTAGTTTATGCTCTGAACCACCGAGCCATCTCTTTAGCCCCTTACTTGTCCTAATTTAAATCAAATACGAAAAAACAAAACAACAACAACCAAAAACCACAAACTAAATGAAGACAACAAAAATACAAACAAACCTGAGAGCAAGAGAGCAAGTAATTAAACAGTAAACAGCCACCATGGGTACTGCACACATGTGCACATAGATGTCCATACAAGCCAAATACTCATACAAAACCAAACCAAACCAAAGCAAACCAAACAAACAACAACAACAACAACAACAAAAACCAAAATGCCATACTATGTTCCAAATTATACGCCATACTGGAGAGGATAAGCCTGTTGAGGAAACAAAATCAGGAGTCTCTAGGGATCCGCTGGAAGGAGAGAAAATGAATAGCAAGAGAAGTGTTCCACAGTAGTAATTATTGGGGTAATACCGCAGCCGTTATGATTGCCAAAGTCCATGACTTACATCCCTAAGTCGGCTGTGCATTGTGTGACAATGGTGTGTTGGCATGGGCTCACCCACTGTAACAGGTGTGCCACGGTGGCTCTGATTGTTAGTGAGAGTAGGTGTTGTGCTTGTAACATAGAGATTGTGTGTGTAGAGATTCTGTGCCCTCCACTTTCTGTTTCTATGATCTTAAAAGTATTGTGGGGAGCAAAGGTGCTATTAAGCAAACAAACAAAAATGAGCATTAGCTAGCTCCAGAGTCACAAACAGGTCCCCACTGTCCATCATTGCCTGGCTCTGGCCCAACTTCCTCGGTACCGGACTCATTTTCCAACAGAGTCTGCATGCACCCAGTTCCTGACATTTCCCAGTGCCTGTCCCTGGAGCTCTGAACTCATGAAGACTGAGGCGCTTTTGCTGTTTCTCATGCTAGCACACTTCAGGTCACATTCTGTTCCCACCCAGCCTCATGTCTATCTCTATTCTGGTTGGATGAACCAAGGTACTGTTCCCCCCTGTCCCCAGGGATTAAAGACAACTACATGTATGCTAAGTTGGCTGAAAGCAGGGTTGTACTTAGTTAGCAGACAGAAACCAGCATCTACACCCCCCTTCTCCGAAGTAACCGGTAACCACCAGACTTGCAGTGTAAGCTGGATTATCTACGGTACCTGCCCACCCCAAGACCACAGGGCAGCACTTCTGTGAATCTGGACAGATACATGGAAGGTGGATCCATCTGTGAGGTCCATGGAGGTTATTGTACTCATAATTAAAAATATAGTCTATACCATCTGGCGCACATGGCAGAAGAGATACAGAAAAGGTGGCTCATGGACCCAAGGGGCAGTTTTCAGCCATAGGGAAGGCTGAGGTCATGCTGCCTGCAGGGAAAGATACAATTGGATGTTGCCATATGAAGCAAATTAGACCAGTCTCAGAAAGATACGTAATTACTGTTTTCTCCTATTTCTAGGTCCCAGACTTCATAGATACATAAATACGTAACACCTAAATACATAAATATTATGATTTTTATGACACAAAATAGAGACAAGACCAAACAGAGGGATAAGGGGAAATAAGCAAGAAGAAAGAGGAAAAGAGGAAGAGATTGGGGTATGAGAGAGTGTACCAAGAATAGTATATATACTTGCAAGAAGATAGCCTTATCTAACACTCTAAAAAAAAAATAAATAAATAAACGAACAAGTAAGTAAGATACATTCTAAGTGAATGGTTTGAAACATCTGAGTTATTTTCAAAATGTAGTCTTAAGAGGGAGGAAAAAACACGTTTTAACTGAAAGTGTCTTGCCAAGTTCCCTGCAGCCGCCATTTTTTCAACTTCTCAAGAACTGGTATGCTGTAACCAACCCTGCGGTAAGGAAATAGCCATTCACCATGGTATATCTCAGGGTCTTGCTCGGATGCTGGGAAAATAATTAGAATGACAATAAATACAAATTTAATTTAAATGGAGTCCATTAAGACTTGAAGCTCCTCGTTCCGTTATTTGGCATTATTAGTTATATGTGTAACAAACCATTGCCCTAAAAATGAAGTGGAGATAGACCAGCTAGCATCATTTAAAACATTCCATTTACCCCAAGTGCCGTTTGCAGCCCCCCTCCCCTTGCTAATCAGTCTGTTAAACATAATAGCCATTCTTGGCTGGTGGCGTTTAATCACATTTTGAATGTGATTCCCAGCATGTATTAGAGATAAGTGGCTTGACTTTCCAGCAGAGAAATGCATGAGATCAAGCCATCTGCTTGCAACATCTTTTTATCCTGTGATTTAAAAATCAGTCTGGCTGATCCTGGAGTAAGGGAGCCCTGAGGGTACCACCCGGGATTCAGAAGGACTCCAGTCACTAAGATGCGATTTCCTGAGTAGAGAGAAACAAGCCCTAGGCAGTTGCTCATTTCTGATAAATCTGAAGCTTGCAGGTGCTACTTGGCTTTGATGTCCTGTCCCAGCGGTCTGAGTCCGTTCTTGCTGGGACAAAAGACTACCTTCTTAGGCAAGGTCCTGGGAAGGTGAACGCCATCTTTGGCTTTGCACCTCACAGATAAATTGTGAATTTTGGGAGACACAAACTCCTGCCTCTACGTCACCCGTCTCTTTAGGATTGAGACCTTCCCCGGTTTGCACAAGCGAAGGCCAGTAAGTGTATTGATGATGGATTAAGTCACATAACTTTTAACGCGGCCCACCCATGAGTGGACCAACAGCGATAAGGATGGGAAAAACATGAGTGGCCACCCAGAGGGATGTGTCTTCTAAGATGTTTAATTTCGTACCTTAGGATATCTTCCCTAATAACTCCAGCTAAGGTCTGATTGACTACATGGTCCTGGTCAGGGGCGTAAGTGTTCAGATAACAAACATGCCATTCATTCCCCTACACGGGCTATTCTTCAAAATGTTTTTAGTTGGAATAGTATTCTATCACTTTCTCTCCATTCTTGCATCTATATTCCCCCGTTCTCAAGTTGACAGTGTCTTTTTTAAATTATTTTTATTTGATTATTATTAATACATACCTGTAGGTATATACAGAAATATGTAAAAATCAACCTGCTGTGTCTGTTTTTGTTTTTGTTTTGCACATGCATGTATGCGTGTGCGCGCGCGCGCGCACACACACACACACACACACACACACATGTGCACACATGCAGATAGAGAGAAAACCAGAGAGACAGAGAGACATCTGACCTAAAATGTCAGTGCCCAGACTGAAGCCCTTTGTCCTGGAGAGAAAATTTTGTGTCTTTGCTAATTAACACAGAGAGTTGAGTAGGAGCTATGGCTGGATTATTGGATTCCCATTAATTGGAGCCTGAGCATCTTCTCAACATCTCATTTCTTTCCAAGAGGAGTCCCTCACTTAGGGATATTTACACACTTTAAGATTATAAGAGCCGGCAAATCCCTTCATTGAATTTCTGCCCAGAAGAGAAGTGTTGGAGAGACCTTGGGTTAATTGAACATTATAAGAATTCTGATTTTTTTTTTTTTTTACTCAAATGGCAGTCGGTGTACTGTCCCACTTGCGACCTGACTCTATCTCCTTCAATAAATTCTCCAGCTTCGGAGAATTCTCAAGGCATGTTGGCATAACCCTGCCTGGAGGATGCTCAAAAAAAAAAAAAAAGATGTTTTGAACTACAGTCTTTGAATAGTTCACTGGTGCTTTCTCTCTTGAAGTTGTGTATGTGTGTTTGTAAGAGCACATGAGTAGGGGTGGGAGAGATGGTTCAGCTGTTGAAAGTACGTGATGCCTTTGCAGAGGACGCAGGTTCGGTTCCCAGCACCCACATGGAGGCTCACAACTCTCCGTAACTCTAATTCTAGGAAACCCCTTTATTCTCTCTATTCTCTCTTCTGACCTCTGTGGTCACTGCATGCATGTGGTACACAGACATCCACGCAGGCAAAACACTCATACATACAAATAAACCCAAACAGAAAAGAGAGCGCGTATGTACATTTATATGTGTACTCTTGTACCTTTTCTTCTTGGACGATACTTCACTTCTTTGGTGCATCGGAATTTAATCTCTGGCGATTACTAATGTCTCCATCATTTTGTGGTAGCTGTATTCACATGTGGGTCTATGTGTGTGCAGGGCACATGCCTGTGTGTTCATGTGGGAGGACTGAAGTCAACCTTGCGTGTTGTTTCTGAGGACGCCTTCCACATTGTTTTTGGAGACGGGGTTTCTCACTAGTCTGTAATTCACTGAGGTGGGCTAGACTAGTTCACTGGTGGTTCCCAGGTTGCCCCCCCCCCTTATCTCCACCTCATCAGTGCTGAGAAGGCACTTATGCTCCACCACATCCAGCTTTTAAAAACGTGGGTTCTGGGGATTGAACTTGCGCCCTCATGCTTTCCTGCTTGCACTATGCCAGCTGAGCCAGTTCCCCAGCCCAATGATCAATGGCTGTGAGCTGCCATTTCCTGGGAAAGCTGGTGGCCTCTGTTATTTCTGATACCCAGGCCACTGTCATTCTCTTCTTAATACTTAGTCAAGAGCTACTTTCACAACGGTGCTTCTCGGCCCGCCTTGCTGATGAGCACTGACTCTAAGCCACTTCCTTTATTCATTAGAAATCTTCCAGTATGGTTCTATGAATGGAGTAATCCAAGTTTGAACTTAACCACAAGTCTTGTGATAGAATTGCACTTATTACATTGTGGAGTAGGAAGGCTGGAGTATGTGGACCAGAGTACGCAGAGATTGTCATCAGGTGTCTTCCTCATCTGCTCTTACCTTATTTTGAGACAGGGTCTCTTGTTGAACTGTAACTCAGTAGTTAAGTTGGCCAGTTAGTCCAGGCATCCTTTCTTCCATTCTCCACTATTAAGATTACAGGTGCATCCTTTCTTTGCCTCTTTACATGGGTTCTGGGCGTTTAGACTCGGGTCCTCATCTTAGCACAGCAAACACTTAACCCAGTGACCATCTTCCCAGTCCTAGCCACATAACAGATTTTAACAGGGCCATTGGTGTCTATATCAAGAGATAATGATGAGACTGGGACAAAGGCAGAAGAAGCAAGGGCATTGCTCTAGAAGATACTGCTAAAGTCCAGGAGACCAAATGGTGACTAAGTAGATCTAAAAATGCAGAATGACATTGGACTTTTCATAAAAATCAGACTCACAGAGACAGAAGTCATTTACCATAGAATCCACCCACCTAATTGGTCTCTAAAACTCCCTGGCTTCTAGAACATCTTTTACCAAAACTGAGAGCTAGAAAAGGATCTAGAAAAATAGTTAAATGACCTTAGTGATCATTTGAGGGAGCTGGGAAGGGCGCCTGCCCGTTCTGATGATGCGTGCAGTTTACCTAGAAAACTACCTCAGATTATTTTAAATGGGTGCTTCTTGGCTTGTGAAAACTGACGGCTCTGGTGAGGTTTCGTTGACCTTGAGCTATTTTCTTGTCGGCTGTCTTAGCTGTCCTCAAACTCCCTAAGTCATCCCATTTATTTCTAAAAGCCATCTGTTCTCAGTGGAAGATGTCCCGCTCTGAAACTTGGCTTCAAGGGTTTCTCATGTAGCCATTTCTTGAGAATCCAGAACTGGAAAGCCTGGGTGTTAAGTTACTTCCTTAGTCCTTCAACAGTTACTTTATTCAGAACAGCACAGCCGTAGAAACACTGTTCTCTGCCAGCCCACTAGCAGCACCCTTTGAAGTAGCTGGAGAAAAATGCTCCCTGATTACACACCTACACAACTGAAAACACAGCAAAGAAAACATTGGGCTGTTGACATGTTAGAGTCAGTGTCTCACCTGGATCTTTTCTGTAGTTACAAGTGAGTTGTTTGGTGAGTGGGCTTCTTGGGACTTAACACAGTGAGATCTCCCCAGGTTTAGCTGATCCCACCACCGTGTGAAAAGGAGAAGGGAGGGCATGCCTGTTTTCCCTTCCTCCTACACACCCAGGGCTTTTTCTTTTGTCATCAGGATTGAGGCTTCACGCTGCAAGACGGAATTCAGCATTCGGGCCCTCACACAGCAGTGGTTGGGGTAAGGATGGAGATAGATGGAACGGTGGTACCTTCAGGGGTTGCTTTCGTATAGCAGAGGCACTCCTCGGATGTCCTCTGGCTTTTCCTTGGCAGCTCTGGGTCAAGTGCTCACAGTGACCCACAGCCTCTTTTTAACAGATGCCTTGTTCCTGAGAGGCTACAGAGAGAGCATTTGGTGACCAAGGATGAGAGAATGAGTGTGAGACTGCAGTTATTTCTGCCCACAGCAATGGGATCTTCTCTTTGAGCCATGATGGCATCCTCAGAAGGGAGGGAGAGAGAGAGGGAGAGAAAGAGACAGAGAGAGAGAGAGAGAGAGAGAGAGAGAGAGAGAGAGAGAGAGAGAAGGGGGGTGAGAGAATGCTTCAGATGGTCATTACTGATTCTCAACTTGACAAGACTGAGAATCATCTAGAAGACAACAAACATGGGCTTGGCTTCTGGGGTGAGTAAAAGGGAGAAGTGGAGCTAAGCAATAGCATTCATTTCTCTGTTTCCCGACTACAGATACATGTGACCAGCTGCCTTGTGTTCCTGCTGTCACGTCTTTCCCATGATGGTGGACTGCACTCTTGAACTTCGAGAACTAACATAGATAATGACACAAACTAGAGTTGCCTGGGACAAAGGAACCTTAAATGAGGGATCATCTCCATTAGAACGGCTTGTGGGAAAAACCCATGGGGGCATTTTCTTAGTGATTGACGTAGTGGGGCTCAGCCCACTGTGTGTGGCGCCATCCCTGGGTTGGTGGTGACATGTTTTGGGGGTGTGGGTTTGGCTAGGTTGCATCCACAGATTTATATGTAGCTTTGTTTTCTTACCTTTTTATTCCTTTTGTTGGTCAAAGTCTAAGGAGCGGGATCTGGTTGCATGAGCCCCAGTGATGTCTGTATAGGGTTTTTATAAAAGGAATCATAGTGTGTGTGTGTGTGTGTGTGTGTGTGTGTGTGTGTGTGTGTGTGTGCAGGTGCATGCATGTAAGTGTGAGAATGGTGCGAGTGCTGCAGTGCACATGGGCAGGTCAGAAGACAACTTTGTACAGTGAGTTCTCTCCGAACCTTACATGGGTTCTAAAGACACAATTTGTGTGGTCAGCCATCTCATTGCCCAGCTGGGTAGGGCTTTAACTTTATAGCCAGGCACTGATAAATTTCTACACAAACTAGTGGCACATCTTTAGTAAGTGAGGCAGATATTTATTCATAAGATGGTTTTTCCCAAGGAAGACTCTTGGTTCTAAATTTCCAAATTGCCAGTGGCAAGGCCACTCTTCTAGAGAAGCATTCTGCTCTGTGGCTACTTCTGGAGGTCTGGTTTTGGTTTTGTCCTGTGTCATTAGCTCCCGTGGATGTGTCTGTGTCCAAATGCCTACGAAAGTTTTGAGGGGCTCATACTTAGTCCAAAAACAAATAGATGACATTTGGCCAGAGAGCAAGCATGTAACAGAAAGGGGCAGGTGGGAGGGAAGTCAAGGGTGAGAGAGGACGGTGATCCTCAGAGTGCTGTTCTGTGTGAATATTGTATGGGCACTGCTTCCAAAATGTGTCTATGTGGAATTGGGAATCTAGCTGGACAGAGATACTGAGGCTTTTTCAGATATTGTCCATTTTAATGAACTATTTCTGAATTTTAAAAAATTATTTCATGGGGTTGAAGAGATGGCTCTGTGGCTAAAAGTGCTTCTTCTTCTTCTTCTTCTTCTTCTTCTTCTTTTTTTTTTTTTTTATAGAGGATCTAAGGTTGGTTCTCAACACCCATGCTTCGAGACTCACAGCTGCTTGTAACTCCAACTCCAGAGGATCTTATGCTTTTTTTCTGATCTCCATGCCTATCTGCACTCACATGCACATGCCCACATATAGACACAAGCACACATGTACACATGCACATAAATAAAGTTTTTGGGGTAGAGAGATGGCTCACTAGTTAAGAACACTGGCTAATTCTGCAAAGGTCACAGATTCTGTTCCCAACACCCCCAAAGTGGTTCACAACTGGTCACAACTCCACTTTCAAGGCATCTGCCACCCTCTTCTGGCTTCTGCAGGAACTGCATTTGTGTGATGTACATGCAGACATTCAGGCAAAACAAACATACAGGTAAAAACGTAGAAGATAAATAGCTGAACCTAAAAATAAATAAAATAAAGGAAAGTTGAAGTGTTACCTACAAGAGTGTAGGTGAGGGCTTACAAGAACATAGGAAACTTATGGGCAGCTACAATAATGAAGAAAATGTCTATTGCTCCAGTCTCCACCCCTAAGAGCTAAATACTTACATATCCGCATGGAGAGGCAGAATCCATGTGTCTGGTCTAATTTCTCCTCCATGGACTTTTAGTGGGCCCAATCTCATGAAGCTTTGCTGTTGGCAATGACAACTGATTTGACTTTTAGATTGACATGAGCATGTCATGCTCTGAAGACAGCATTCCATAAGATATGTTAATAAATTCACTGATTGAATCAATTAAATAAAATTAATGAATTAACAAAGTGAATTAATTCAAGAGACAGAAAGAGTGTGCCTGCAACATTTGTAGGTGGTTGTCAGGTGACAACACCATTCTTGGAAATTTTGGACTGTTTTTTCTCCACCCCTGTATACCCTAATACCACTATGATGATACTCAGTTTGAGGGAGCAGTAAGCGATCAGGGTTGGCATAGCTCCTGCACTGTCAACAGATGTGTCACATGAGTACTCTGAATTCCACAGAGATGGGACCTGAGCCCAATCACTGATGGGGACATTGGAACTGGGTACCTGAGGGGACCCACATCCACCTGACAGCAGTGAATAGCAGCTGTGGTGCCGAACACTCACCTAACACAAGACACGTCATAAAGCAATGCAATGACATATGTTTTAAAAGCTATTTTGGTTGTCTTAATGCGTGCGTGTGTTCACCAGCCTGTGCTCGTGATTCACAAAGTGAGTTTGGAGGCCAGAGGATAACTTGCAAGAGACCTGTCTCTCCTTCCACCACATGGGTTCTGAGCATCTGCCGAGGTGGTCAGGCTCATCAGCCAGCTCCCTCACCTGCCGAGCCATCTACCCAGCCCAACACTAGTGCTGCTCCATCCTGTTTGTTTTCTTTTAGTTCTTTTTACTTTCAAGGTAGGCATTGTGTCTTGTGCCTGCAATACCAGACTGTTAGGAAGCTAGGGCGGAAGAACTTCTAAGAGTTTGAGCAGTCTGGGCTGCATAGCAAGAGCCTGTATCTCATGAGAAAAGTGTGTGTTCTGGCATTTATTTATTTGTATCTAAAAAGAGAAAGAGAGGGGAAAGGAATAGCGAGAGGGAGACGGAGGGCGGGAAACTCAAGAAGCAATTGCAAGTGTAACATTGTGTTTAAAAAAGATAAGCGCTTGGCTATGTCCGTCCTTTGTAATCTGTGGGAATAAGCACAGGTATTTTATTTGTTATTATTACCTGCAGCCTATGTTAGTGCAGCTTATACTGGGAACATTTAACCACCCTTTCAATTTCTTTATCATGTGTGGCTATTACCATAAGAAAATGGGTTTGATATTAAGAAAAATCTCCAGTTGACATTCCAATAGAATAAATCCCTTAAGAGAGAAATAAAACAGAAATCTGAATCGACACATTTTCCCCCCCCTCGGGACAACACCATGGCAGAGCTGTGTCTCTAGCTCAGCATTTGTTGTGTTTCCATGCCTCTGTGTGATTTGTGTTCCTCACTGTGTGCTGGAGTCAAAGCTGACAGCCTGCCTGTGCTGGCCAGATTTTTCTCATCTTGATACAAGCCTGGATCACCTGGGAAGAGGGAATTGCATTTGAGGAAATACTCCACTGAAATGTCTCCACCAGATTGGTCTGTGGGCAAACCTGTGGTGAATTTTCATGGTTGGTGACTGGTGAGGGACACTATAGATGGTGTCACCCCTGAGTTGGTGGTCCTGGGGTGTATAAGAAAGCAAGATGATCAAGTCACAGGAAGCAAGCCAGTAAGCAGCACTCCTCCGTGGTCTCAGCTTCAGTTCCTGTTTCCAGGTTCCTGCCTTAAGTTCCTGCCCTAACTTCCCTTAGTGATGGGCTGTAAGCTGAAACAAACCCTAGGAATCAAAGTAAGACACAGCTGTTGCCACGGAAGAGCATCTTTCAGTGATACTTGGCTGTGTCGGTACATGACCATGAGACTTACAATGTTTTTATGGTTAAAGTCAATAATTAGAAACACTTTTTTGTTTTGTTTTGGATTCAGTTAAAGAAGAATGGGTAATTAATGGACGGAGCCCTGTGTCCTCAGAAATTAACAGCATCATCAGGCCATGGAAGGGAAACATGCCTGAGTGGTACCTTCTTGCAAAGTTCTACCAGGAAGCTTGGTAAGGAGGGAGAAATGACATCACGGCTGCTTGATTACTTCTAGCCAGCTAATTATGTTTAATTAAATTTGATTTCTGTATCCAGAACTTTTATGTTTACAAATGCAAACAGGAATATTCATGGGGGCATGATAGCTTCTACTTAATACTTAGCAGGTGTGTGGCCAGCATGAGCTACAAGCAAGCTAAAGCATTTACTTGATTATTGGCTGCCCTACCTGTGCTGGAAGCAGGAGCAGGACGGTTAGGCTGTTGAACTGGATTGAAGCAGCAGGTCCAGTTGCCCAGTGGTTGATGCCACTCTCTGTGATGGGGTGAGCAATAAATATGCTGGAGAAATAGAAGGTGGTACGTAACACAACATGGAGTTTGAATGAGAAATGTCCTCCATGGGCTTACGTGTAGGAACACACAATCCTCAGCAGGTGGCACTGTTTGTGGAGGCTATGAAACCTTTAGGAGGTGGAAGTGCGTTAGTGGGAGACAGACTTTGAAAGCGGCCTTTCAGGTTTTCTACTCTGGCACTACTTCCTGTTTACTCTCTCTGCTTTCTGCATCTGGTTGGAGATGAGGGCTCTCAGCTTCCTGATCCTGCTGCCCAGTGCCATGCTCCTCTCCTTCTGGAAGTGTAAGTACTTTTGACTCTGGATCTCTGGACTTAGAGATACCTGGTTTTAAATTTCTGCTTTGCCATTTATAAGCACCCGAGCAAGTCTCTGCCTGTCCCTGAGCCTGACTTTCCCATCTGTGATGTGGCATGGCTGCCTGTCCCTGAGAACATGTCAGCATGTTTGATGTGTAATGGAAAGAGAAGGGACCCTGATGATCCTCCAGCTAAGCACAAGGTTTACATGCTTGCCTGACCCAAATGACATGTGAAATCACAGCCTCGGTATGTATTTGCATTTTATTTGATCCATTCAGCGTATTCATATATTAGGTATTTTATTTTTCAAGGACTTTCAGTTCACGTTAAGGGGACATGGGGGATCTCAACAAGAAGACCAACAGAGCCAACTAACCTCGCCCCAGGGGGACTTGTGGAGACTGAAGCACAAACCAAGGACCATGCATGGACTTGACCTAGGTCCTCTACACAGATGTAGCCAGTGGGCACCTTGGCCTTTTTGTGGGTTTCCCAGTAAGGGGAGTAGGGGCTGTCTCTAACATGGACTCTGTTGCCTGCTTTTTGATCATTTCCCCTTGGCAGGGCTGCCTTGCCTGGCCACAGGGCAAGAGGATGTGCTCAGTTCTGATGAGACTTGATGTGCTGAGGTGAGTTGGGGGGGTCACCTTTTCTAAGGAGTAGGGGACAGCGGGGGGGGGGAGGTAGAGGGAAGAGAGAGAGGGAGAGTGGGACTAGGAGGAAAGGAGGGAGGGGCTCTGATAAGGATGTAAAGTGAATTAAAAAATGATTTCTGACCTGAGATATTTGAACATGAGGAAATTTAGTAGTGTGGAACCTGCTGGAATCAGAGTTTATATGGTGCTTTCAACCTAGGCCAGATGTGTACTCTCTGGTTATATGGCCAGAGATACCAACAAAGACACTTGTTGCACATTTAGAATGCATAACAACAACTCATGGGGCAGGGACTGAAATAATCTTATTTTATAGATGAAGACATTGAGTCTTAGAGAGTTTAAGTGACCTGTTTGTATGAATCATATGAAGGAACTGGTGTACTTTCTCTCAACATCCTCCCAACCAACCAGACAGGCTTTGTCAGCCATTAGTGCCTTTCTCTATTGTACTCCTCCAGTATCTTAGATCATGTTTGGTTTGGGTTATGGGTTATGTAATAGCTCCTTTCCGTGGCCAATTTGTCTGGATTTAGAAAAAAGTTAGAGGACCCTTTAGGGTACACCTGTGAGGATGTTTCCAGAGAGAGGTTTAAGTGAGGGAAGACACATTGTGAATGTGGGCAGTGCCATTCCGTGGGATGTGGTCCCAGACTGAATAAAATGGAAAGATAAGGAAGTGAGCTGAGCACCAGTATTCATCCCTCTCTACTTCATGATTGCAGATGCGAGGTGACTAGCCACCTCATGCTCCTGCCACCATGACATCCTTGCCATGATGGACTGTCCCCTCAGATTATAAGGCAAAACAAACTTTCCTTAAGTTGCCTTTCTCAGGCATTTTATCACAGCTATGGGAAAAGTAACTCATACAAGTAGTGACCTTGGACACTAGCTAGTCAAGGTCAGTCTTCTAAGGAAGCTTGGTTTGCAGCCATCATATCCGTTTGGTCATTTAGTTTGCTGTCTCTCACTCATCTGTAATATCTACCAAGGTGGCGGTTGACCTACTCTGAGGATCTCTTCTTTGTTTGGGGTCTTTCTTGCAACAGACCAGATTTTTTGAAGGGATGGGGAATGTGACCTTTATTCAGAAGCCCCAATGGCATTAACAAAATGGCTAGCGGTCAGAACAGTCTCAGGAGGGACACATAGCTCATCCTTGGAGGTCGACCAGAAGGTTTATTGCCATTGATTAACAATTAGAGAGTCCCTTTCAGGAAGCATCCTGTTTTCACCAGGGGCTCATTCTCATTTTACTGCCAATTGATTCAGCCTTCTGTTCCCAATCCATGGCTGACGACACAGTCATTCCGGCATGAGCTTTAGTTCAAATGGCATCATTTGTGATTGTGAGGATAAGCCTCTGTTATAGTGAAATTCCAGCCAATTAACTCTGATGAACTGTGCAGCAGAATTTGTTTTGGACTGGGATGTATCCCTTAAAATCGACTTAATGATAAAGCATAATCCTACCCTTCTGGAACATTTCATGGCTTGTGCCTTCTCTATGTGTGGACAGTTATCCTCCTTCATTTGTCCCTGACTTTGTAATGGCATCAGCACCTATACACTCATTCTGAGCACAGGCCTGGGATGGGTCATGTTGTATGATGCTATTCCTCGGGGGTGGGGGGGAGGGCAGATATGATCAATCCTCTAGTCACCCCAGATAGAGGACTGACAACAGACCAAAATCACTGTAACATCAACATGCAGTTCGGTGAACCACCGAGTTATCTGGGGTTAGTTTCAGGAGTATGGGTGAAGGGTTACTTGCAGGAATGTGGATAACCCAAAGGCAGCATAAAAACCCACCTCAGCCTGGGTACTGACTCAGAAAAGTTGTAACACTGGAGCTCTCTGCACAACTTATACATAGACCAATGGGGACGGTCTCCTCTCCTCTGTTCTCTGTCCTCATTGTTCATATAACAGTATGGAGGGAGGAGCCTTATGTATCTGGCCAATGTCAAGGACTTCCTGAGACTTTTGAGTTGTTTACATCTTCCTGAGTCTTAAGGAGCTTTTCCCCAAGAATGGGGTGTTTTAATTCCAAGCAAAGTGTGCACTTGTCTTTTACTCACCACTGTGTCTAGCTCCTTGGTGTGTCCTTGTTGGGACTAACCTATACAATAAAGGTAGAGCTTTCTTATTCCCCATCATCACAACTCTTATCCCAGTCCAATCCACTGACACCTCCTCTGGGTCATCAACACCTTGTCAGACATCCTATCATTTCCCCCTCAGTCCAATCTATGCACAAATGCTGGTGTGATCCTTTCAAGTCACAGAACAGAGCTTGACCTTTATGATTATGATTCAGCATTATTAATGCTAATATTAAAAACCCTTTCCAAATTGCATCATGATGTGTGTCCTAGTCAGGTTTCTTTGTCATTATGATAAACACCAACCAAAAACAAGTGGGTTTATTTTATCTTACAGCTTACTGAGGGAAGCCAAGGCAGGAACTTAAGGAAGGAACCTGGAGGCAGGAACTGAAGCAGAGGCCATGAAGAAGCACTGGTTACTGGCTTGTCCCTCATGGATGTATGAGGCTATGAAAGCATGCTCAGCTTGCTTTTGTATACAATACAGGACTATCTATCCAAAAGTGACATTGCCCAAAATGGGCTGGATCCTCCCACATTAGTCACTAATCAAGAAAATGCCCCATAGGTTTGTCTATAAACCAGTGTGATGGAGAAAATTCCTCGATTGAGGTGCCTTCTTCCCAGATGACTCTAGCTGGGTCAAGTCGACAGAAAACTAACCATCACAGTGTGAAAACAGACATAGTAGTTTACTTATGGGTATCAGTGACCGCTAATCATTATATAACATAAGCCTCTCAGTGGAAGCTCTGCCCCCATTTCTGACCTTCAGTCAAGGTTCTTTTTGCCTCCCAGTGGGGTACACAAGTACTTTCATATAGTCTAAGGTGAGGGCACAGATTCCTTACCTCATCGTTTAATAGGATCATTTAAAAAATAATTGAAATTGCTTTCCTGAGATCCTCCTTCAAAATTTAATTTACAAGAATTCATGTCTGTGAGCAGCATACTTGACAGAAATCCCTGAAATGCTCTTGGCATCCTTAACCATAATTCTTTTAATTCCCTTCTATGGATGAGGCCATCCCAGACTGCCGCCCACCTGACATCATAAACCTTTAAGAAGGGACCATTTGAGCCAAGCAGTGAGGTCATTATGAAACACATCACGAACTCCTGCATCCCAGCTGGTCGCACCTTCTAGAAAGAGCAAATAATTGGCAGCATCCAAGAGGAAAGAATGATTTCTTAGGACCTGTGAAATTAACGGTGCATTTCTCATCTGAAAACAGGCAGGCAGGCATCCCACTTCAGAATCAATTCTTTAGAAATACAAGTAAAACTTTTAGAATTCTTAAGAGTTTGTAGCCTGCTAAATACTGATGCCACGTGCAAAACAAGAGACACCTTTGTTAGTGTATTCCCTGCCTTTCTCACTGCTGTAACAGACGAGTTGACAACTGCAACTTATGAAGGAAGGAACAGCTTGTTCTGGCTCACGGTTAGAGGGTCATGGTGTGGCAGCGATGGTGGCAGGAATGTGGCTGAGGCAGCTGGTCACATTGTATCTTCAGCCATTCAGGATGCCAGTCAACATTCATGGCAGACTCTCCCTCCTCATATGCACCTCTCTGAAAAGATCTTCATAGAAACACTTAGTGTGGTGTCTCCTTGGTGATTATGATTTTTAAGTTGACAATCAGGGACTGTCAAGATGGCTCTTAAGGTAAGGGTGCTTGCTGTGCAAGTATGAGGACCTGACTTAGAATCTTGAGCATCTATGTCAAAAGCCAGGTGTGGCTGCATGCATGTGTTACCCCAGTGCTGTGTGTGTCTGTGGAGGGGGAGGAGGCAGAGACAAGAGGGAAGCTGAAGCTTAATGACAACCAGGTCAAGGTTTAGCAAGAGACCCTTTTCTCAAGGACAGAGTGATAGGAACGAACACATAACTCCGAGTTTCCACACATATACAGCAATGCACACACTTGTACACATGTATAAGTTTACAACACACACACACACCTCCCATACATGAACATAAAATCAATTAATCACCACAGTTGGAAAATCCATCAATTTGTATTTTAAGGGCCCTATGTAAACAAGGCACACTAAAGTAACTCACACACAAGCAAACACAAACCTTTACCTCCTATTAGAGAGAGCTGTGTTAAAGATGAGGAGATAAGGGGGTATCTCTCAATAATAGCATGTCATAGTTTTTATGTGCCTTTCTGAAGAGGTAAATGCCAGGCACTTTTTATTCTTAATGGTGTTTCATGCAATTTTGAGGAATGGACCTACTTCTATAAAATGGGTTAAATGACTTTCAGGAACACCCTGGAAGAGAGGGCAGAAAGATGAGAAGAGTCACAGGATGGGGAGGAGTATTGAGAATAATGTTTTCTGGACATAACAGGACTGCTGAGCATTTGAATCCACAGTGGTTGCGATTGTTGGCATAAGATCTGCACAAGATCTAGCCAACCAGCATGCCAACATGGAGAGGGCGGGACTCCAGAGGCCCCACCAATAGCGGAGATGTTACAGGCAGTTGATGGCCGCTGTGGGGAGCGGCAGATCAATTTTAACAACCACATTCTGTCTTTCTCCAAATCACCCCTTTGCTTAATACCTTGCCAGGCAGCTTACTCTGCGTAATAGGAGTTCACTATGTGCTGTTTTATTTTGTTTAAACACACCCATTTGGCTTTGTGACTTGAATAACATTGTTTGCACACATGAGCTCTGTATCTTGAAGGAGATCGCAGGACAGCTAGGAGGCTGGCAGGTAGGTTTGGGTATGAGATGGAGGACTCCGACACAGGACTCTAACCACTGGAAACTGCAAGGAACCCTGCTGGCTTCATTTCTCCTATAGGAGAGGCCTTATTCCTTTCTGCTAAAATCCTTATTTCGTGCTTGGCTGCTAGCAGCTTCGCGCCTTCCTCTGAAACTCCTCTGTCTCGTCCCTTCTCTTCAAGCTTGTCTTAATTAAACGGCTGCCAGTGGCTTGTTAGTCTTGTGGCAACCTGATACTTTATTAAATTTTTTATTTAGACCAAGCGGAGAAAGATTTGTGTGCCCAACAAAGCAGCCTTGTTAAGGAGGCACAAGCAGGATAGCACAAGTTGCTACAGACGCCGTGGGTTGAGGCACGGGGAGGGAACTGGGGACCCACGCTCAATTAGCTGCGTGCTAGAGCAGCAGCCCTTCCTGAGCTGCAGTGAAGACACAGTGGTGGGGTGCATGGGAGAAACACACATGAGGTTCAGGTCTCAGCTCTTGCATTCTGCTTCAGTTCCTTCCACTGAATTGGGTGCTGTCTTCCTCCTCCTCTCCTTTCTCTCCTCCCCTCCCCTCCGCTCCCCTCTCTCCTCTCCTCTCCTCTTCTCTCTTCTGCTCTCCTCTCCTCTTCTCTCCTTTTCACCCCTTTCCTCCTCTCCTCCTCCTCCTCCACCACCACTTTCTCCTACTCCTCCTCTTCTTCCACTCTCTCCTTCTGCCTGTGCATCTGCCTCCTCCTGCTGAGGACAGAATATAGACATGCTAGACAAGACAAGCACTCTACTAAGTTGCCTACTCAGTGCCCTCCCCCCTTTTTAAAGAGAGAAGACTTTTTAAAAATTGTATTTCATGTGTATGGATGCTTTGCCTGCAGGGATGTCTGTGTACCGTGTACATGCATTAGCCATACAGGTCAGAAGAGGGCATCAGATTCCCCTGGTTCTAGATGTACAGATGGAGCAACGGAGCCTTCATGTGGCTGCTGGGACCTGAATGGGGGTCCTCTGCAAAAGCAGCCAGTGCTCTTAACCACTGAGCTATCTTCTAGCCTTCCCTCCCCACCAGCACTCTTCTCACTTTAAAAATTTGAGACAGAGTCTTATTAAGTTGCCAGTGCTCATCTTGTACTTAGTGTGTTGCCAAGGCAGACCTAGAGCTGGTGATCCCCTGACTCAGCTTCCTAAGCAGCTGGAATTACAGACCTGCATCACTGGACTTGGCTTCCTTCTTGTTAATCTGTCGCTGACTGACTGCTGCTGTTCAAGGTGCCCCGTTGGCTTCCTTTTGTTTGTCTGTAGATACATTTCTGCTTAGTGCTGTGTCCTCCATCTTCGTCTGTCAGTCCTTGAGCTTCGTGCTCTCATCATGTTTACTCTTTCTCTTACTGCTAATTGTTTACTCTGTCTGCTTTCTGATACTGATTATGGGAAAGACATTGAGGCTAGTTGGGCCACAGGATGTAGTTATTGTAGACATTGAGGGTCCCTGGGCATTTTCTCTGTCAATCACCTTTGATGTCTTTGCATATTCCTAATATTCCCCTGCTTTTGTGAGAGAAGTGTTCACCAGCTCTGTCTGAGTGAACCCTTCTTCTTCTTCTTCTTCTTCTTCTTCTTCTTCTTCTTCTTCTTCT
>OU015754.1:23430256-23445652 GCA_907169655.1 Acomys percivali | reverse complement strand
ACACACACACACACACACACACACACACACACACACACACACACACACGTATCTCCCACCGAGATAGTGTTTTCCGAATACATGCAAATGTAGGGTTTTCCACTGTAGCATGGGCAACACACCAGGTGTTGCCTACAATTGCCTCAAATAACAATTATCCTCAAACTTTTCAGCCTAACCGACGCATACCTTTATTTAAGCGGAGTCCTCCCCCATGCCCTTCCGCAGGCCAGTGCATTTCTTATATTACATGCACAGAACACTCTACACTCTAGCAGACCCTTCCAACGTGCCTTTAAAACGGTGCCCTTCACCACCGCAACAGCTACATGACATAATACAGGACTCATTTCACAGGGAGAGTGTTGTCTGTGCTAAGTGCCATTTACACTATCTACATACACGGAGAAGAAAGGACATAACCATTATTCAGATGGAGGGGGAAAAAAAGTAAGTCTTTGATTATAACGCACTCAGATGAGATTGTGCCCATGTACTGGCTGCTCTTAAAATGAGTCATTGCCCTAACTCCCTCCCCCACACCGCCCAAACACGATCTCTCTGTAAATCTGACATTCTGTACAGGACAGGAAAGGACACGTTCACATGTCTTTGGACAGCTAATCATTCTGTTGGGTCTTGGCAAAAACAAATATTGCACCTTTTGCTTTGTTTTCCCTGACCTCAAACCCTGTGCAGCTATTGGCACAAACTGGGTGGCTGCCTCCTCTCTATGAGTGCTGTGGCACAGAGCGAAGCTTGGCCGCTCCCGGATTCTGCTTCTGTGGCCATTTGCTTATTAGACTCAACTCCACTGCCACCTGTGTCTAAAGAAATCACTGGCAGAGTGACCTCTCAAGTGAGAAATTCTACCAAGTACCTCAGGATTCTGTAGCGATGTCCCATGCAGGGGTGAAGAAAGGATTTCACATGCTCGTTGGAGGGGGGGGGGAGTGTCAAACTGATTTCCCAGGCAATAATTGGACAGATTAGGTGTGAGCTGTCATGTAGTACCCCCTTCAACATTTGCCGAACACTTTATTAAAAAGACCTGTCAGTGCACAAACTATACACGGAGTAAAAAAAACCTTCCTCCTCACCTGGCTTTCAAACAAGCCAGAAAGCTCTGGAAGGGAAGATTCCTGTGATCTGTGCAGACAAGACCAAGTTATTGGGAGCCAGAGACTTTAAGTGAGGATGGGAGAGGCACCAGGAGCACGGTTAAGTGTGTTTACCTCCCACTGCAGGGCATTCCATCCTTGGTGACTCAAGGAACTCAGCTGCAACGTAAGAGAACACTCTGGTTCAACTCTGGTCCCAATTGTAGTTTCATTTCTGTTGATACAAGAAAACACCCTAACAAGTGAGACTTAAGGGAGAAAGGGTTTATTTTATCTCACATAGGCCATCTCTGTGGGAAAGCTGAGATGGGGGCTTAAAACAGTCAATCTTATCACATCCATAGTAAAGATCGGAGAGAAGTGAATGCATGCAAGCTCGCTTGTTTGCTTGTGCATGGTTCACTGTCGCCACTCCTAGGCAGTTCAGGATCATCTGCTGTGCTCAAGTCATTTTGGAAGAGGGAGCTTCAGTTGAGATAATGACCCCACCACACTGACCTGTGGGCAAGACTGTGGGACATGTGCTTGATTGGCAGGGGAGGGACTATCTCATTGTGTGTGATGCCACCCTGGGCAGATAGTCCTGGGTTGTATAACAAAACATGTTGAGCAAGCCATGAGGAATAAGCCAGTAAGCAGCATTCCTCTGTGGCCTCTGCTTCACTCCTTTCCTACCTCCAGTTTCCTGCCTCCAGGTCCCTGCCATGACTTCCCTTCATGATGGACTACATGTTGTAAGCCGAAATAAGTCCTTTTCTTTCCAAGTTGCTTTCGGTCACAGTGTTTATCATAGCTACAGAAACCCTAAGACATCTGCCTCAGGAATGGTGCCATCCATAGTGGGCTGTGTCTTCCCATACCAATCAACATAATTAATGCAATCCCCCATAAGCCTGGAGGAACCAGGGGGTCAGAAGATGATGTCAGATCCCCTTGAGGTGGAGATACAGGCAGTTCTGATTGGTCATGTGGGTGCTGGGAACTGAACCTAGGTCCTTTGTGAAAGCAATATGCACTTTTAACCAATTACCCACCTCTCCAGACATCCAAAACAACTTTCTTTTCTTTTCTTTCTTTCCTCCCTCCCTCCCTCCCTTCCTCCCTCCCTCCCTTCTTCTTATTTTTTTAAAATAAAATCTCACTTTATAGACCAAGCTGTCCTTGAACTTAACAGAGATCCTGATACCTGAGTACTTCAAAGGATTAAAGGCATGTGCCTCCATACTGGGCCCCTAACTTTATTTACTTTTTGTCAGCCTGTCACACAATTACTCTCTTACACATACACTCACCCCTCTCTCTTCAGAGGAAACTTGACACAGGCTCATATGGAGTGGATTCCCTCTGTCCTGCCCCACCCAGTGATGCCCTTGGTGCCAGGTTCTCATTTGGGCTTATAAGTAGAATGTCCTACAGAGTCCTACATGATCTTTTGTGACCCAGCACTGGCCTCACAGCCATAGATAGATGTATAGGGTTCTTTAGGGACATCCCCGCCACATCTTCCTGGTTTGTCCTGAACTGTCTGGTGACATTGGAGGATATGAGTCCTCTCTCTGTGTTCAGTTGAGAGATGCTGGGTAATTTTACAATGTGAAGCCAATATGATGTTATATGTGCAAAGAGATGGCCTATCAATATACTGCATACAGGAGGGATGAGGTCACCATGGTTACAAGGGCATCTGGAGGCCTGAAGTCACTTCCAGTATAGTCTAAAGTCTTTGAAGGAGTTAGAAACTACGAGAATAAAAAGCTTAAAAAGAACCACTTTTTGTCCTTAAGGGAAAAAAAAATCCAAAAATAGCCAGGAGAGAGGCACACATGTCCACACTACTGTCTGACGCCACCCCATCCGCATCTTGTGCTGCCCAACACCTGGTTCTGCCTGCAAAGGTCTTAGACCTCCCCTTCTCTAGAAAGCTGGCTTATTTGTTTTGTGTCCAGGTGTAGAAGAAGATAATTTTTTCTCCTGATGTTACTTTTTTCCCTGGATGTTCTTCCTGGCAGTTCTTATGTCTCATATTCAAAGTCGGAGACAGCTGTGAAGAGTCAAAACAAAAGCTCTCTGGTCCTCAGTGTTCAAAGCCAAAAGTCCCCACTTAGGCTCCTAAGAAGAAGGAGGAACAGTAGAACTTACCAAGAGAAAGAAAGTTTGGATGAAAATGCGTTCTTTTAGCAAACTGTAATATTGCTGAGCATAGAGAGGAAGAGAAAAAAAAGAAAAGAAAAGAAAGGGTCTACGTGAACAACAAAGCACAGAATTCTAAGGTACAAAGGAATGAAACCCAAACTAAAGAAAAGGTCACTGTAGTCCTCCATGGGTGTCTTGCTGAGGAGGACAGATTGCGCCTTTTCTTAATCACATAGAGCATGGATGGAAACTTGGAATTGAATATAGAGACTGGATCCAGCAATGTGAGTAGCTGGATTTATCTGGCAAGAGCTGATTCTGTTGCTATGGTAACTGTGTTTAGAAACACGAGACCTGAAATACGATAGAGGAGAGTTTCTTAAATAACCTGATAATGTCAGCCATGCTGATCATAGGCTGAGATTCAGGAGCCGAGAGACTACAGGAATTATGGGAGATTAAAAAAAAGAAACAAACACATGTAAAGTAGAAAAATACTAGCCAGGAACAGTGGTGTATGTCTGTAATCCCAGCACTCAGGAGGCAGAGGCAGGCGGATCTCTGTGAGTTCGAGGCTAGCCTGGTCTACAAAGAGAGTCCAGGATAGCCAAGGCTACACAGAGAAACCCTGTTGTGAAAAACCAAAACCAAAACAAAACAAGCCAAGCCAAAACAAACCAAAACAAAAATCCCATCACCATCATCATTATCATCATCAGCATCATGAAACATCACTATCAAAAAATTATTGACCATAAAGAGAAAGAAATAAAAAGGTGAAATAATGCAGTTCTAACCGTCCCTTACACACATGCTCAGTGAGTGACTTCAGGAGGAAAATTTCACAACAGGCATAAATCTCCAGGTCAGAGTTTGTAAGTGAGCTCGGATCAGGCTGTCTTCCTCCTCCTCCATCCCAGAAGTGGATCTGGACAGAGTTGGGAGGGTCAAATTCCAAGGAAGGGACCTGGAGAATGGAAGAAGCACACAGAGGCTTTCATCTGAAATAGACACTCCCCTTTGTACTCAAAATCACTAAAAAAAATTTCAGTTTTTATAAAAATCCTTTGCAGTTATATTATGTAGTGCTCTGCTTTTTCTTTCCCCCCTGGGGGCATGGAAAGGAAATGGGAAAATTAACATTTCAGGCAGAGTCATTTGTCTGCTTTCTCTTTTCTTTTTCTTTTCTTTTTTTTTGAGACAGAATTTCTCTGTGTAACCCTGGCTGTCCTCAACAACTCACTTTGTAGACCAGGCTGGCCTCGAACTCACAGAGATCCGCCTGCTTCTGCCTCCCAGGTGCTGGAATTACAGGCATATGCCATCATGCTCAGCTTGTCTGCTCTGTGTGTGTGTGTGTGTGTGTGTGTGTGTGTGTTTCTTCTTTGTGTGTCTTTGCCCCATATCTACTCTTTTCACATTGAATAACATTCAGCAGGGTGGGACAAGGGAACAAGCTATAGCTCCTAAAGTATTTCTTAGATTGGTTCATCCACACTTCACTAATCCTCATGGTGTATAATCATTGCACACAGCTTTTATATTGACTTTTTAAAACACTGACATTCTCACACAGGGTTATGCAGTACTTTGGGCATGCCCCCAGCACCCTTCATTTTCTCTCTCTCCCTCCTCCTCCTCTTCCTCGTGTCTCCTTTGTTCTCCTAAACAACTTTACATCTACTTTTGTCTCATATTCTCACACATGGTTTCATCTCTGCACAAAGTCTAGGGCCCACAGATAAAGAAAAAAAATTATATTGTTCTTTGGAGTCTGACTTAATTTGTATAACATGATGATCTCCAGTTACTTCTATTTTCCAGAAAATGACACAACTTCATTCTTCCTTATGGCTGAACAAAATTTCATTACATACATACACTTATTTTCTGTACCCACTCTTCTTCTGACACGTGCCGCCTTGGGTCCCATGACTTATTATTGTGCATGATACAGTGTCTTAATCTGATCTGCTCCACTTGGTGTAATGAAGCTTAGACTCATGCCTGACGTGGGTCCCGATACGTGATCCCTACAGATTTCTGAGTATGAATTGTCTTTTGCGGATAATATAACTTTTAATTCAGTTGTTGTTGATGGACTTTCATATTGGTTCTACTTTGAGGTAATTACATAGAAAGTTTCTCTGGCCGTATTTATATGTTTGAGAGGGTGTTGTTATGTGTGTGCTGTATATGTGTGGTTGTATATACGCATGTGCATAGGTACAGCCATATACATTGTGTGCCTTGGTGTCTTCCTCAATCACTCTCCGTCTTATTTTATTTTACATATGTGTGTATCTACCTGCGTGTATGCCTCTGTAACACGTATGCACCAGTGTCTGCAGAAACCAGAACAGGGCATCAAATCCCCCTGAGATTGGACTTACAGATGATTGTGAGCTGACATGTGCGTTCTAGAAACTGAGCCTAGGTTCTCTAACAGGGCAGCCAGTGCTTTTAACCGCTGAGCCATTCCTCCCGCCCCATCATCTACCTTATTTTCTGAGATCAGGTCTTCCTCTGAACCTGGAGCTCCAGGCTGACTGGCCAATGGGCTCCAGGCATCTGCCTGCTCTGCCTCTTGATGAAGCTCGGCTCACAGGTTGAGCTACCACACCTGCTTGCAATTGGAACTCATTTTTTTTTTACATTGACTGGAGAAAACGCAGTCTTACTGTGCGTTCGACAAAGCCCATTGAGTTTTTTACCCCAGAGAAACAACATCCACTGAATACAAACAAAACATGGATTTGATGCTGTGACCCTTCATCTTTGTGTTGCTTCCTTCTTGTTCCCCATTTTGTTATGTTCCCAGCATCAAGCAGGGACACCTCTGTCTATTCGCCCATGTCCTGGTGCTCTGAATTAGAAAACAGACAGCTACATCTGCCACAAGAAAATCAAAGCTGGAACTCTTCACACATGGTCATAAGCTTCGAGTGACACATCAAGTTGATAATTACAAGATATAAAAGATGTGGGATTCCATAGTGTATATGTACCACAGTTTCTTTATCCATTCTTCTACTGAGGGACATTTAGGCTGTTTCCATGATCTGGCTATTATGAATAAGGCTGCTATGAACATGGTTGAGCAAATTTTCTTGTTGTGTGCTGGTGCATCTTCTGGGTATATTCCAAGGAGTGGAATAGCTGGGTCTTGAGGAAGCCCTATTCCCAGTTTTCTGAGATAGCACCAGATAGATTTCCAAAGTGGTTGTACTAGTTTGCATTCCCACCAGCAATGAAGGAGTGTTCCTCTTTCTCCACATCCTCTCCAGCATGTGGTGTCGCTTGAGTTTTTGATCTTAGCCATTCTGATGGGTGTAAGATGGAATCTCAGAGTTGTTTTGATTTGCATTTCCCTGATGACTAAGGAGGTTGAGCATTTCTTTAAGTGTTTCTCAGCCATTTGATATTCTTCTGTTGAGAATTCTCTCTCAGCTATTAAAAACAAGGAATTCCCAAAATTTGTGGACAAATGGATTGAGCTAGAGATGATCATAATGAGTGAGTTAACCCAGAAGCAGAAAGACTCAAATGGTATATACTCACTTATATCTGCATACTAGCCCAATGGGCATGTCCCACGAAAGCCTTCCCTTACCAGGAAACTGGGACAGAGGGGAGGACATCCTATTGGGACTCTAGATGAGAGAACCATGGGAGAATAGCAATGTAGAAGGATCCAGTGGGTCCTAGAAACCTACAAGTAGAATATTATGATAGGCAGATTTGGGTCAAGGGGTCGCGCTCAAACTAAGGCACTAGCCAAGGACAATACAGGCCATAAAATTTAAACCCCTACCCTGATCTAGGCCATGGACAGGACAGTCTCCACTCTTGAGTGGATAGAGGGATTTGACTTCCTCATGTACTCTGGTGCCTCACATTTGACTATGTCCCCTGGCGGGGGAGACCTAGTGGCACTCAGAGGAAGGACAGCAGGTCACTGAGAAGAGACTTGATACCCTATGAGCATATACGGAGGGAGGTAATCCCTCTAAGGAACAGTCATAGGGGAGGGGAACAAGGGGAAAATGGGAGGGAGGAGAGAATGGGAGGATACAAGGGATGGGATAAACATAGAGATGTAACAAGAATAAATTAATAAAAAAAAGAAATTTAAAATTACAAAAATAAAATAAAATAAAATAAAATATGCAGGAATTCATATTCTAAGTAACTTCCCACATTCAATTGATTGGCTTAGCTTTTATCCTTTGGTCAGGAACCAACACACTGACTCTGTAGAGTACTTTTATAACTACAGCGTCTACACTGACCTACATAGCTATATAGGGTTTGACGGACAGTCAAGACTTCCTTTGATTCCTGTAGTTCTAGGTCACCGAATGTTTCTGGATGACTCAGGGAAGTCCCCCACTTTGAGTGGCTTTCCCTCCTATGACAAATAGAATGTCAGTCAAGGCATGTACAGAGCAGCTCTCCAATGCTCAGTTGTGAGAGGCTGATTGCAGACCTAGATAATTGGATCAACAGCCAGACCTAATGCTAAACTTACAGTGCAGTAATATTCAGGGTGATTAGCTGAGAAAAGCCATTATTCACTCCAGTGGGAAGCTCACAGAGCTAGTTAGAGGAAGCCATGTGCCTGACTTTCCCCCAGCCCGCAGGCCACCCACAGCATTGTGTTGCTAAGTCTGTGCAGGGTGAGTTGAGTCCAACTTAAGGCAAAGGAGAGAAAAACACTTCAAAGGTGGAGTCTTACTCTGTGCTTACCTAAAATATTAATACTTTTGTTCATCTCAGATAAAATTCGATTCTTAAATATTCTACCACAATGCTGTTTGCCAGCATCACTGTTCTTTTGGTGTTACTTTAAAATTTATGCTTGGCCCAGCTCTTTACTCACCCCCACCTATACCTGGCCTGGATTCTGCGAGCATTTGGTCCTTTGGTGTCTTCTGGACTTGTTGACTCAGGGTCCTGCAGAAATTGGGCTCCTCAGAAACAATGAGCTGGAACTGCCAGCCACTCCAGAGATTTCACTTTGGCTACCAAGGTGGAGGTTAGGATTCCCGACACAGTGGCAGCTGTGATCTGTCAGTACCAGAACTCTCTGGAAGGTTGTGGTTCCTTGCTATTTGTGTTTTGTGCAGATTTTTTTTTTTTTATTGTAAGCAGTAAATGGGCTTACCCCTTTTTCTAGCTTTGTTTCTCCGTTACAGTGTTAAAACACTGACCAAACACAACATGGGGAAGGGAAGGTTTCTTGGGCTTGCATTTCATGTCACACTCCATTACTGAGAGAAGGTAGACAAAAACTCAAGGCGGGAATCTGGAGGCAGGAACCAAAGGACACATCATAGAAGAACACTCCTTACTGATTTGCTCCCTGTGGCTTGTTCAACCTGCTTTCCTATACAACACAGGCCCATCTACCTACAATGGGCCTGCCCACAATGATCTGGATCCTCCCACACCAATCATTAATCAAGAAAATGTCCCCGCCCCCCCCCCATCACAGACCAAATCTGATGGAGGCAATTTATCAATTGAGATTCCCTGCTCCCAGGTGTGACCAGTTAATGACTCAAGTTGACAGTTCATCTTCTCCTGAAACTTAATTATGAATGGAAATAGTGATCAGACCCTCAACTGACCCAAATATTGACTATTATATAAGCACAGGGCAGCAGGTTAGATCGTTCAGAAGAAAACCAACATGGAGGCAAGAAACAAGATGAAAAGTTGTGTCTGGCCACAGGACTCTTGTCTGTCCTGCTCTCCAGTGTGTCCCCTGTTCAGAGGCGGGAGGATCAGGGTCTTCTGGGGTCAGAGGTTCAGCTTTTGTCTTACAGTATGCTTAGGGCCACCGCACACATCTCTTCAACTTGGATTTTCTCCAAGCTCCTGGTGAAGGCCAGGTTAAAGTTAGCATCAACTCAGGGACAATGAAACCAGGAAGGTGTAACATGCAACCCCCCCCCCCATGAGCTGACTCAGGGGATCTGTGATCAGGAATGAAGTTTGTAGCTCTACCCATTGACCATCAAGTGGCAAGCCTTCAGTGCCCTTGTATCTGAAGGGAGGGCTGCCCTGTCCTGGTATATAAGGCTGCATGATGTTCAGGATGCCATGAATCTCTTGGTTGCCTGAGAAATACTGGGCGTAGGAGGAGCTGGGGCCAATTTTCAGTGTGCAAGTTAATTACAACCTCAAGGGCAACATCTTGAGTTGAATATTGTCTTCTCTAAACTGAAGTTCAGAGAGTACTCTACAAGGCTGACTGGTTAGAACTCCAAGACCGTGGAGAGTTAAGACATTGCAGATCTAGAACTAAATTATCTTCGACTATATTCCGCCCCCCGATAGCCAATTATTGATCACTTCTTGGTATGAGCAAACATCCTTGTGATTTTAAAGTAAATCCTTCTGCAAGGGATAGACAGACTTCCTAGATTCTGACTACCCAAAGGCTAAGGACACCCATCAGATACTTTGGTGCCAATAGCAAAGATTTCCCTCACTGAGCGGTAACCACCTTACCTGATGTTCATTAATCTGTTTTTAAAGCACCTTGGTTGTGACCTTTTTTTTTTACTGTTACTATAAGAATGTTACAGTACTGTACCACATTGAAACATGTTCTTAAGATAATCGGAGCTGGGCATGGTAGTGCATGCCTGTAATCCCAGATTGGAGGCAGAGACAGGTGAGTTTCTGTAAATTCAAGGCCAGCCTGGTCTACAGAGTGAGTTGCAGGACAGCCAAAGCTACATAGAGAAACCCTGTCTTGGAAGAAAAGAAGACAGTTGAAGTCTCTGTTCCCAGGCTGTAAGACAGTCCCATTAGCTATGAAAGCTAATGTAAAACCATAATCTTCATTCACTAAGGATGGGGGAAAGAAATCGGAAGGTCATTGTGATGCTGCTGCAGGTTCTGAAACCACAGAGTCGACCCACAGATCAGCCCTCATGACCTTTCATCCTAACAAACTGTTAGATGCAGCCATTCAGCACAACGTCATGAGCTGAAGGAAGAAGAGGAGTGAACTCATTGCTGTGGCGTCTTGAAGAGTTTGGGAGTGAGTTCTGAATTAATTGTAATTTCATTTGAAAAACAAGTACCTTTTTCTCTTTTGTTCCCAAGCTGTCTAGCGTGCTAGATGAAACTCCATTCTGTGGCTGTTTGTCTCAGCCAGGAACACGGCTGTCCCCTTGCACAATTGGAGTAGACACATACATCTGAAACTTTGTAGGGGGGGGGGGGCGGATTTGTTATTTTCCATCTAGCTTGACATTGTTCATTGCTGTCAACACTGCAGAGGTCTAAAATTTGGATCACTTACTCTCTGAAAAAAAAATTATATCTTCTCAGTTTGCCACGGAGACATTGTTTAATACAGTAGCTACATTTTATTTTTGAAGTTTAATTTTATTTTTATTTATGTGTATGTGTGTGTGTGTGTGTGTGTGTGTGTGTGTAGGGGGTGGATGTGTGGGTGCACATGAGTGCAGTGCTCACAGAGGCCAGAGAAGGGCCCGGATCCCCTGGATCTGGAGTTACAGGCAGTTGTGAGCCACACAGCATATGTGTCAGGAATTGAACTCAGGTCTCCTGCAAGAGTGCTGTGCACTCTTAACTATAAGCGGCCTCTCTAGCTCATCCTTACGTTGGTGGGACACATGGATATGGTTCTCTGAGAGTGTGGGGTAGCTGCTCTCTCAGGGCTTATCATGACCATGGCCATCATGGAGTAGGGTTGCTATGGTGATCTAAGGAACACTTTGGCTCCTGGGTATCCAGCAATGAAATTAGCAAAATCATACAGTGATGGTGAGGTCCTTGGTAGTGAGAATGTGACCTTTAGCAAGTCCTGCAGTAGGAGGGGTCATCACCAGCCTCTCAGTGGAGAGTCCACCCGGCACTCCCTCCTGCTTTCTGCCTGTGGCTTTGTCCTGGGGATTCTGTAGGGCCACTTCAACTGGTTGCCCTTTTTATGTAACTTTTATTTTGGTTTGAGAGTCTCAAACACGCATACAACGAGCATTGGTCATATCCATCCTTCGTTACCTCCCTTGAACTCATCACCACCTTCCCTATCATGTCCTGCCCGCCAACTTCATGTACACTTTTTAAAAACCCCACCGAGTAGTGATGCCTGTATGTTCCCAGGTGTGAGATGACCTGCTGCATGGCCCTCCCTTCCCCAGGAGCCATTAGCTGCCAGTAGCTGGGGGTGCGGCTGGACTTCCTGAACCCTTCCCTATCTGCGCTGGGATTCTTGCTGCCTTGATCTTGGGCAGTGTCTATGCAGTCACAGGTGCTGTGAGTTCATGTGTGTGAAGACTCCTTTACGTCCAGCATAAATAACCTTTGCTACAGTTGTTGGCTACCTCTGGCTCTTAGGAGCATTTTATGCCCTCTTCGGATTTTGATCCTCGAGCTTTGGAAGGAGGGAATGTGACATCCATGTCCATTTTAAGGTGGAGTATCTCAGCACAGCCTCCTCTTCTCTGCACATCGACCAGGTGTGGGTCTCTCTGCTTTTACGGGGCACCTACTGCAAAAAGAAGCTTCTCTGCAGGGGGCTGAGAGATCCGTGGGTGGAAAGGGAAGTGCTTCAGTCACCTCATTTCATGTTTGGGGGGAGGATATCCGAGAGCGGAATTTTGCAGGTGCCTATTTTCAGCCCCTTGGGGACAGGTGGGTACTAACAGAGGTGTGCAGAGAGCCCTGGCTGGGAACACTTGCTGTCCCCTGCAAGCTGCTCCTTCAGAAAGGAATTGAAAACTTTCTTAATAGCATAGGTGGTTGGATTCGCCTAACTAGAGTGACACAAAATAGGACTGCATTGAACAGCAGGCGTGTTCCTGGTTAGGATTTGATTCCCACCTACAGCTTTGGGCAGGAGGCCAAGTCCCTCTGGGTTCAAAATGGATATTAGCAGACGTTAGGGCTGTAAAGCTTTCATGCCCTCAAAGTGAAATTGTTTTCCTTGTTACAACAGAAAGGACTGAAGAGAGAAGTGAAAAGGAAATTGGACTCTTCAGTCTGTGTTCTAATGCCTGTTACAGTCACCTATGACCCCACTGCATAGCCCCCTGGGGCATCCTCACATTGTAACAATGTTATAACATGGCCAAGAGAATAGGTTTGACATCTAAAAGTAACACTAGGACACATGAGCTTTTAGCACAGCCAGAAAGATTTATCAGATATTATTGTCATCACTCTAAAAATGGCAAAAATGAAATTTAATTAAGAAAATCACACTCACACATTGATGCACACAAACACAGATGTATGCTCACACATGCGCACAACATGTACTCTTGCCTACATACAAATGCACACAAGCACATGAAATCACATATGTAGACTCATATGCACATGCACACATGCTCACACACAAATGCACACAAACATGCATAATTGTGCATATATGTGCATATCCTCACATGTTTTTATACCTGTACACATGACCAAACACATACAATGCAAATAAACACATGCACACACACACACACACAGACATACTCCAGTGTGCACACACATATGCTAACAGATATATGGTACACAAAACATGCATGCACATGTACAGAAATGTGCACATGTACATGAAAATACACCACACACATAACAGTGGATACAATGGAGATTTAAAAATAACATCATGGGAGACATGTATGCTCTCTTTATGTACAACCATGTAATTTTATCAGATAGTGCCATAATCAATGGAAAATGACAAAATAGAGGGTTTTTGTTTGTTTTTTTTTTCAAGACAGGGTTTCTCTGTGTAGCCTTGGCTGTCCTGAGCTTGCTTTGTAGACCAGGCTGCCCTTGGACTCACAGAGATCCACCTGCCTTTGCCTCCCAAGTGCTGGGATTAAAGGCATGTGCCACCACTGTCTGGCTAAAATAGAGTTTAAATTATGAAAATTACACTCATACACTACAGACAAACATGGCTAAAAACAGATGCATGATAACATATGCACACCTGTACATGCTCATATCCACATGCACATACATTCACACACATGCACACAAACCTGTACACATGAAGACATACATGTGTACACACATGTACATGCTCACATGAACACATATGCACAGAGAAATATCAGGAAACATGCCTGAAAACATAAAATAATATGTGCACATACATATACATAAATGCACACACAAATATATACAGCTACCCTGAGTGCTTGAGGATTTCCCTAGTTCAATTTTTTCTTTTAAAAAAATCACGATTTTCCATTTCACTTTATTTGTGTGGGTGTTTTTCCTTTATTTAAGTCTGTGTACCACCTTTGTGCCTGGTGCCCACAGAGTCCAGAAGAGGGTTTCAGACCCCCTGGAGCTGGAGTTACAGATGGTTATGAACCACCATGTGGGTGCTGGGAATCAAACTCTCACCCTCTGCAAGAGCAGCCAGTGCTCCTAACCTGCTGAGCCATCTCCCCAGCCAAGCATTTCCCCGTGTTAGCAACAAATATCACACCTAGACATCAATATATTACCTGTCATGCCTTAAGTAGCTCAGCTTATTTTCTGAAACAAATGCAATTGTGGCAACAGCCAGCAGCGCAAGTGCCAGGGAGAAAGGCCAGAGTGACATTTGAAAAATGAGGAAATCATAAATGTCTGTTAATGAGAAAGTCCATCCCAGCTGGGGACTTGGCAGCAGAGGATCTCTTCACACAGGCAGGGGATGGTGGGAGGAGAAAGTCTACACAGGAACTCAGGCTTCCATCCCTCTTCTTCAGAGCAGTGACCCTGCACGAAGCCTCCAGCTCTCTCCCGTGGGTTCAAAGCATCTGGCAGCCTGCGTTGGTCCAACACTTCCTCTCCTACCTTCCTAAAGAGACATATGCTTAAAAAAAAAAAACCACTTTATGTGACACCATACAATTAGATATATTTTTGGTAATTCAATACTTACTATATTGCAGGTAGAATAAAACTTTTCTTTAATTAAAATTATCTTCTAACACACCCATTTAAATATTTACTTTTAGAGGGGACGGCTTCTATGCTGTAAGTGGAGAGTTCCTCTTTTTTACTGTAAGATTATGAACACACCATAGCCAGTACCAGCAAGTCTCTGTGCTTGGCTATTCTTGCTTGGTTCTTTTGGTTTCTTTTTCTTTTTCTTTTTCTTTTTCTTTTCCTTTTTTTTATTGTGTTTCGCTTTTCAAAACAGGGTTTCTCTATGTAAACAGTCCTGGCTGTCCTGGACTCACTTTATAGACTAGGGTGGCTTCGAACACACAGAGATCTGTCTGCCTCTGCCTCCTCTAGTGCTGGGATTACAGGCATGCACCACTGTGCCTGGCCTTTCTTTCCTTTTATTTATTTATTTTTATTTTTAAATTTTTTTATTAAATATTTTTTAGATTATTTACATATACATTTATATTGTTACACATATACACAATAAACTACCTACAGCAAGAAGAACCATGAAATAATTAGGAATTATATAAATGTTACATTCTCAGTGTTTTGGCTATTTGTATTTGGCAGCCTTAAAGAAAACAACTTTCTTACCTTGGTGCGTCTAAAATTCTCGATGTAAATCAATATCTATCATATTGCATCATCTCCAACTTAAAACATCTATCTAGACCTAAAAGCATCTTAACTCCTAAACAACTAAGCTTAATTATAAAACTAAACTGTGTTATCTTCAACCTCATCAGAGACTTGAGAAGGAATAAACGTTGTTTCACCATGTATCCCTGGATGGCCTGGAAATAACTATATATCCCTGGCTGTCCTGAAGCTCACTATGTAAACCAGACTGGCCTTGAACTCACAAAGATCTGCCTGCCTTTGCCTGCTTATTAAGTCCTGGGATTAACAGCATGCCTGGCTCTTATTTTGGACTTTAGAGACAGTCTCGCGCTGTAGCCTGGGTTGGCCTCAGATCATGTCAGTTCTCCCGTCTGAGTCTGGAATGAAAGCTATACGCTATCATGCCTCCAAATACTTCTTTTAAAATTTAGACTGTATTTTCCAACGGACTACTTATCATTGTGTGTCCCTGTGAGCCAAAGTGTAATATTTGGCATACGTTGTATAATGCATTTTAAATGTATTTCAGTGTGTGTGTGTGTGTGTGTGTGTGTGTGTGTGTGTGTGTGTGTGTGTGTGT
>OU015754.1:23411525-23422476 GCA_907169655.1 Acomys percivali | reverse complement strand
TAAATACTGTATATACATATATAATCATATAGTATATTATATACATATAATTGTACATCATATATCACATCATATAGTATATGGCATATACATATATATTTGGTATATCTTTTCAAATCTGTACACATACATAGTCTTCATCAACTCTCCTTCTGTGAGTACTTAACACCCTCCCAACATACACAGCTCCTGATACCTCTGCTTGTCACAGCCAACTGACTAAAGATAGCACAATGAATTTATTTCTAATACACTTAGATGATTAAATTGTATACAATGGTAAAAACTAGAGCAATATACAAATGATAGATTCAATGGAGGAAAGTAGTTACAGTCTACAAATGTTCAATAGTTACATTTTAATAAATACACATGAGAGGAAACCTTTAGGGCTAGAAAGATAGCTCAGTGGGAGGATTCACTTCAGGTCCCAACACCCGCAGATGGCCCCTCACAATTGCTTATAATTCCAGTTCCAGGGCATCTAATACCTTTTTTTTTTTTTTTTTTTTTTTTTTGGATTCCTTGGACACTGAACTTATGGGGAAAGACAAAGATGAAAACACATAGTCAAATATAAAATAAATCTTCAAAGATAGTTTAAAGGAAAATTTCTAACAGCAAATGCAATGTATAACTTATTAATCTCCCCTAATTATGACCCTCCTCCTTTACACAATAAATAAGCCCTGTTAGGATTTGTTTGTTTGTCAGAATCCTATGCCTGAGACCTGCTTTCTCTGTAACAAGAGTGGTACATGGATGTAAGGTACATGGAGCTCAAATGGCACTTTCTTCTTGCATTCACACAAGGCATTCAAAGAGAAATGGAAATGAAGTTGCTTAATGAGTCATTTTAAAGAGTCATGAACTGTGAAAACAGGCTCACATTCTACTGTGGTATGAGGCCGATGCTTTATTGAATAAGGAGTGGAAACAGGCTGTGATTAGTTACCGACTGTAACAGTGACGTGTAAGGATCTCTCTGATAAACAACTAACTTCTTGTCAGACAGCAAAGGGAAACATCTTCGGATGTCAAAGAATTAGTTCCAGCCTCTAGCTAGCCATATTATTTTTATATGTAAAGTACACTGTAAGAAAATGGCCTTTTGAAAAGTAGTTAGAATAAAATCCTATTAGTTTGGGGCTGGAGAGATGGTTCATCAGTTAAGAGCACTAGCTGATCTTGCAGAGAAACAGTTCCATTTCCAACAGCCATGGGTCAGTTCACAACCATCTCTATATCCAGTTCTAGGGCAGCTGGCACTCCCTTCTGTCCTTCGTGGCCATTGCACACACATTTCACACAGATACACATGGTGTACAGACACACATGTAGGCAAAACAGCCACAGACATAAAAACAAATACATCTTTGGAAAAAATAAAGCCTTATAGAGCAGATTCACTGACCCATAATGAAGGAATACTCTGACTCTGGTAGACTATTCATTTTGAGGTAGATTACAGAAATACTGACATTGTGGGTGTGCATTCTCTCATTTGCTCATCCAAAGGAATACCACTTGCAGCATTGTGACCAGTGATGTGCAGAACCATGCTACCAGGAACAGAGGGAAGTCTCTAAGCAATGGTCAGTGAGGAAATGAGGTCTCTGGTCCAACATCCTAGGAGAACCTGGCCCCCGTACACCAGTGAGTTCCAGACAGGTATGCCACAGTTGACTTTTAAGATGAGATTTGATCCACAGCCACAGCATGGCTGTCCTTGGGAGGAAGGCACCTGCATGTCGCTCACAGAAACCACCAGAACATAGGTGTGTATTACTTTAAACTGCTAACATCTAAAAAGCAACAACCAAAAACAAAACACAAGAACACTGCTTGTGTACAATCCTAGGTGCCCCATATCTGTTGCCTGTAACATTCTTGTGTCATTTTTAATTTGCTTAAATGTTTTCTTTAAGATGACATTGCTCAATAAAAGAAACTTCCAAGGAACAATTGTTCTGTAGTTTATCTGGCAATTTCGGTGGCTCTGAGATCATTGTGCAACATAACGGAGTCCTCAGAGGTTTGCCTGTTGTCTGTTTATGCACTTGCCCTCACTTAACAATTTATCATGGAGAAAAGTGTGCTTTCAAATTACTTGTGTTTCTTATAAAATGCAAAGTCAATACAAATGGTTGGAATCTCATTCTTTTCCCGTTATTGCCCAATTTATCTATTTCTTTTCTTATTTATCTTTCCTCTTGGTTGAATCCTGAGAGTAATCTTGGGATATTTTGGAAAATTGAAGCCTAGGACATTTTTTTAATAGCAATTTTCTACATTTCGCCTGATAAAATAGCAGTGATCCTGGTAACTGCGTCTTACCATTTATTGTCAAATTCAGAGCCTTCCTTTGGGAATGCTCCTTTATGTGTTGTACTAGGAGTTACTAATGAGATGAGAAATTCAACAGTTTTCAGGTAAAGTATTAGAAATAAGAAAGAGACAGCAACATTTAAAATTGAAACACAACAAATATGTTCTTATACACCCATCCACTATATGTATGTGTGTGTGTGTGTGTGTGTGTGTGTGTGTATACACACATTTATCTTAATACTTGTTTTTTCCCTTTTGTATAAGAAATATGTCCACCTCACTTATGAAATAACAGTAGGCAATAAGATTGATCTACCCTTTATGCAATGAGACATTCTGCGATCCTTGCTTCCTTCATCATCAGTATGTCAGGCGACAGTTAATGAATGGGGACGATGAACGGGGTTGATGTTAGTTCATGAATGGAGATAAAGATGGGAAGGGGTAGCGTAGAAGTATCTAAACAAGATCCATGGCTTCCTGTGACCCAGAAGTAGATACGCTCCTAGGAGCATCCCTCCATGCCTATCACTTCCCTGTGGGCTAGGATGCAAGGGACTCATGCTTCTTGTCATAGGACTGTCTTGGATATTTATGGGATATCATCCTGGCTCACCATCCCTGTTATTCATCAGCAGATATGAGAAATGAAGAAATGTTGGAAACTCTATAGAGGTCCCTTCCCTGACCTCTCCTCCAAGGTGGATTTTGCTTATTTTCCCTATGTTCAACACATTATTGAAAAAGCAATAATATAATGATACTAAAATACTTTATTGAGAAGTTGCCATGTGTCAGAGATTCCTTTAAGAGCTCTTTACTAAGGACTTATTTTAATTCCACAATTTCTCTGTAAAGCAGGACCCATTTATTTCTTGAAATACTAATGAGAAAGCATGAGGAGCTATGTGACTCCCTGGTCCACATGACCATCTTGTCTATACATGCTTATGAATACACAAATGTGTGCCCCTCTATAGAGTGACATTGTGTATGGAGGACCGGTGCTGGATCCAGACTGCTTAGGTCAATGCCTGAATGCCTTTGGCATTAAAAAAAAATTTCCTCCTTGGTTTATTTACCTAACAATGAAGAAATAATGGGGTAAGCCATTAGGATAGTGCTTGACTCACAGTGGTAAGTATCATGCAGGCACTGGCCTCATTGTTGTCATTATCATCATCATCATCACCATTACTATCACTAATATCACCATCATCACAGTCACCATTACCATTATAATCCCCATCATTACCACCACCACTACCACCATCATCATCACTAGTATTACCATCAATATTACCAATAACATCACCATTACCACTACCATCTAGACAATCATCATCACCATTATAATTAGTAGCACCCCACCCCCACCCACAATCACCACCACCATCATCAGTATCACTATTATCATCAGCACCACAACTATCTTCATCATCTTCATTAATATTACCAATAACATCACCATCATCATTATCATTATCGTCATCGTCATCACTGTCGTTATTGCCATTATAATCACTGCCACCACCATCACAATAAAATCATCACCACCACACCATTACAGTCACCATCTCGCTCTCATTACTAGCACCATATCATCATTTATTATGCTGTTTCTCAGTGTTCATACACTAAGTTGTTTAAATGCCATCATTTTAGCATGTCTGGCTGCCATAACAAACTGCCAAAGATTGTGGATTAAACAATAAAGATTTATTCTCTTCTACTTCCGAGTCTGGAATTCTGTAGTCCAGCCTAGGTGAGAATATTTCATTGGCTTTCACACAGCCTCCTTCTTGCTGTGAGCTCACTTGGTGCTTTGACCTGCCACCTTACGACTGTGCTTGCTGTGACGAACTTCAGAACCACGTGCCCTCCCATGAAGTCCTTTCGACACCATGGCAGAGGATCCTGGTTCCATCAGTTATCATGTTGCTACCTAGCAAGCTGCAAATGACCGCTTTACAACCAACTATTAATTTTGCTGACCACTTTATGGAGCCGTTAGAGGAAAATGCCTTCCACAGCAAGATTGCTCAACCTTTAGCTCCAGAGTCGCAGTTAATTCAAATGACAAGTTCATGACACATTGCCGGGGTGGCATTACATTGATTTCTATGAAGCAAGGTAAAGGCAATAAGGCCCTGTTGAAATAATACTGCATTCACTGACAGCAGAAGGACTTTGAAGATATAAGAAGGTTTGGCGCATACAGGGTAAGTGGCCTAAAAAACGTTGATGTGTAGGATTTGTGCCTAATGCCCAATGGAGTGTGGGGATGCCCTGTCTTTTGAGTGAAGACTGAATACTGAGAGGTCAGTAGGATCTTGTCAAAGAGACTGATCAGTGGAAAAGATGGAGTCAGCCTCCTTTCTTCCTGCTCCATCTCCTGGCTTCACCTTCCTTCTCTGCAATCACCATCTATCACCCAGACTCTGTGCTACAGAGTAGAACCAAGGATGGAGAGCTAGTGCAGGGCACCATGGACATAGCTGAGCTGGGGAAAGTAGCAGATTGTGGGACTGTGATGGTGAATCTTGGTTGTCAAGTAAGCCGCAAGTGCAATCAACTAAAACCCAAGCAGCTGGGTGCTCCTGGGAGAGATTTCCTTAATCAGATTTCCTTGACTGCAAGAAGACCCACCACAAACCTGGGCCACATGTGGTAGCAGCTCAGACGAAAGGATGTGGAAGAAGAAAGCTTTGGGTTTTGCCTGCTCACCTTCACTTTCTCGGGCAGGTTCATCTGTCCTGCTGCTGTGGACTTGAACAACTACTGGCCTTGTGCTTGACCTTTCCATCCCAAGACAATCACTATTGGATTATCCAGACTGCAGCCTTTAAGCCAGGCTAATAAATTCCCCTTTAACTTATTTTTTCATTCTCTTAGTTCTTTTCCTTCAGAGGACCCTGACTAATACAACGGATGATCAGCTATTATCATTACCTGCGTTCTTGCATTCCTGGGAACTGGCCTGGTAAAGAGCAATGCTAACCACTGTGGTAAAGAGCAATGCTAACCACTGTTCTCTGTGTCTAACATTGAGGCAAACCACAAATTCATGTGCAGCCATCTCGTCCCATAGTTTCTGATATACATATAAAAATCCTCAGTCAGAAGCGAGGAGTGATTCTTACCAGACTTAACTTAGAGCAGCATTACCTCTGAGTCAGCTTCAGGAGTGGCTTGGGAGATGAGTTAGGCTGAAAAATAGATTTAGGACATCAAGGGACCTTTAGAGGGTCTGAAGCACAGATCATGTGTGATTTCTCATTGTCTGGAAAGAATTATGTAGTTAAATTTTAATATACATATTTTTTTAAGACAGCAGTACGTTTTCCTCCTAATAGCAGTCCTGAAAAAAAACCTTAATTGTGTTCATGTACAAAGTGGGTCACCAAATGTTATTATTTTGAAAAAAATCTAATTATCTCGTGTTAACTCAGAGAAATTATTCATGCAGAACTCCCAATCAATTAATATGATCTGGGATCAACTACACTTTACCAAGTATAAGGAGGAAGAATTTGTTGAGCCAAGAGATGAAGATAGAAGATGTCTTAGCTTAAGGTAATAAGCCCTTGAAAAACTGATACATTGGAATAGAACTAACAGTAATGATTATAACAATAATTTCTGTTCTTTAGTCTTATCATTTCTAGGACCATCACGTGATCTTCTCAAGGAGCAATAGCTGGAATCTCCGTACGTGTACTGCAATTTCAGGTTTTGTCCTCCTGGGAGAGATTGACTTTATCATATTCCTTGAAGCAGGAAGACTCACAATGCATTATGATTCATAACAGCAACAAAATTGCAGTTATGAAGCAGCAACAAAAATAATTTTATGCTTGGGGGTGTCACCACACCATGAGGAACTGTAGCGAAGGGCCACAACATTGGGAAAGTTGAGAAATACTGAGGTAAAGTATTCTTGAAACATTGAATGCATTTATGAGAGAGCCCTCCCAGTGAGGATCAGAAGATGAGGGAGAAATGGAGGTGCTGGTGCTTCAGAATTCTCACCTTTCATCACTTTTTTCAAAGTGAAAACACAGCCTGCGTTTCACTTAATGGTTCATGAGCTTGACTGTAGTCCTGTGACAGACAGCGTGAAGGCACAGGATTGCTGTGCCCATTAGTGGTCACCCTCAAAGACATACTGCACCATAGATCCACGGAGAAGCTGGCCCTATGGTTATCCGAGAAAATTAGGAGACTTCAGTCTGAGGCACTGGAGAAGGAGTGTTGTGAGAGTATGAGGATTGACATGTACAGAAGTAAGCTTCTCTTACATTATAGATGATGGTCCCTCAGCCGCAATATAAATGACAAGTGTAAAGTATTGGGGGTGGGTGGGAAGATGGATCCCAATTTTACTCTCCTTCCTCTTCCCCAGGAACTCTAGACTGTGCCCAATCTTCTTTCTTCCACCCCCACTCTTCCTCCCAAACACCATATATAGTTGTGCATCCAACCCCCCCCCCAAAAAAAAAGTAAAGACAATTTGAAAAGGAAAGAAGATTGGAGCACGTCTCTGTGTACGATGATATTTTACCAGTGAAACCTGAGATGGCAGCAGCTACATCCCATAGGTACTGTGGTAGGGTCTCCCCCAGGAGGAGCAGGCTGGTGCAATGGTAGCCCCAAAGAACCACTCTTCTATGCTTTTTGCTCCTACTCTCTCACCCTGCCAAGAAACAAACAAACAAACAAACAAACAAACAAACAAACAAGCAAACAGCCCACTTAATACCTATGAGGCTGAGTGAAGTCACAAGGATCCTACATGTGGCTTATATGAAACCAAATATGTCAAAGAGAAGCCAGTTGTGCTCAGTGGAGTCATCTGCCGAGTGAAGGGACTGCTGGGGGTGGGCAGCAAGGAGGGGCATCACTTTGCTTTCTTCCCACCTTAAGGAAAGATCTGCTGCTGAGCTCCACATACAGAGACTGGTGTCCTGGCTGTTCCTGATGCCCAAAGAACAAGTCTCTGAGGTTGCTCTGATCAGAGAGTGATAAGAAGTATTAAGATACACAGTGAGAAGCATGGAGGAGCAGACATATATTGTAGCCAACAGATTTTCTTAGGCCACGCCCTGCTCCTCAGAGACGGTTGCTCATCGGGAAGCTTCAGTAAGCATCGTTATGTCAGTATCCTTCCCTTCTTCTCCTTCTTTTCTCTCTCCTTCCTTCCTCTCTCCTGTAGCCTCACTGCCCAGAGTCTCACTGTCACTTTAGCAGACCAGCTGAATGCATGGGACACCAGTATCTCTGATGACATCCCAAGGGAAGGAAGACTTTGCTGTGCTCCATGGCTCCCTAGGGTATAAAACCAGCAACAATGATGGAAGTGGAAAAGGAAACAAGCAAACAAGTAAAGCCTTCTTTCTTGAAAAGCTATCAACAGAGACACAACAGATGTGGAAGGTTTGAACAAGCCGGAACAAGTTGAGAGGGTCATACTTAATGGCCAGGGCATACAAGATGGTACATTGTGGCTGCATCTCACTATCATAGAACTTAAGGCTGAAACTTGATGAATTTGGACTCTCTCTGAAATGCTGTCCTGGAACAATTCTGAAACCTTATCACCTGGTTTTGTTCAGTCTTCTATTTTTTAAGACATGAAGGGTCATTCTTCTTTTTTTTGTGTGTGTGTGTGACCAACAATGATGCCTGGAAACCTCTTACTCTTGATTTTATCCTGAAGGCAGGAGTTTGATTTCTTTGTACGATTCCAACATCATTTGCCTTACACTCTTTGTTCTGCCTTCGTGTGCATAGTGTGTATTGATGTCATTGTTCAGGGATAACTGAGAGTTTAAATTTGCTTCAGGAACAGACCCAGGTCTTGGGGATTCTGGTACTTTTTTTTTCCTTGTCCATGTATTCAAATCTCCATAGAAAATATAAATGAATTTCCCTTCAGAAACAAAAGTTTCTTCTTAGTCTAGGCTCTCGGGTCTTTGAACTATCAACTTAGACTCTACAATTCTCTGAAATAATAATAATGCAGCCTTGTTGCTAAAACTAACATTTAAAATATCTCATATTCATTGGGAATATTATAATTGTGAGATATAAGATAAAGACAACTTAAGGAAGGAAGGATTTCTGTAGTTCACAGTTTGAGGGTACAGTCCCCATGGTGGGGTGTCACAGAGCAGGGGCGTGAGGCAACTAGTTCCTATGGCATCCACATTGACAAGGGAGAGAGAGATGAATGTTGGTGCTCAGATCACTTTCTCTTCATTCAGTCTTGGACCCCATCCCATAGAATGATGCCCCTCTCATCCAGGGCGGCTCTTCCCACCTCAGTTAACTTAGTCTGAAACTCATAGACATGCCTGAGGATTGTCTTCTAGGCAGCTATAGATCCTGTCAAGTTGACACTCAATATTAACCACTGAATATGCAATATTTTAATATCTGCTCTCTACCTACAATGCTAGTTAGTATTTATGAACTCCCATGCCAAACATAGATAAACTGCTTTATCAACGACATCTTATTTCATGCCTTAAGCAATCCCATAAGTAGGTAATTTCGCCAAGGCTCTGGCAAATCACTTAACATTCCTGTCATTATCATTATCCATCCCAGTTTGGGTTTCTAGTTTGACATACTCTTCCAGCGACCACGTGCTGAGTTCTGATTCTGTTACAGTGAGAGCCACGTTTATATGCTTTCTCTTCCTTTGTTGGTTGACGAGCGACAGAAGACCCATTCAGGTATGAGGAGAACCTAGCAGATGGTGGACTAGATGCAGAAGACCCTGCTTCCTTGGGCGACTATGTGGAGCAGAGTCCATGTTCTAGACTGTGAACTGAGCATGACTCGAACCTTCATTTTATTTAGCTACCGAGACTACGTAGTCTTGTTAGAATAGCTTGCTCACCCATTTAATAAGACAAATATGGCCCTTTCCCAGACAAGGAAAGAGAAACACTCAGAGGTGACCAGCTTCTTCCACAGTATTTTGATAGTAAGTTTCAGAGGTAAATTCATACTTAGATCTGCTTCTCCCCTGAACCCATATATTTCAACTGAATTGATAGGGCAATAGAGATGACACCGAATGGCAGTGTGTTTGTTTATACTGATACACTTCACCTGGTGTTGATGGCTCATTGCTGTTGATTTTACAGTTTCCCATCTCTCCTCTGCTGCAAGAGGAGTGCTGCAAGAGACTGCTGTGGGAGCATTGTCTTTTAATTTAGTTAGTGTCTGTAGTGTGTGTGTGTGTGTGTGTGTGTGTGTGTGTGTGTGCGCGCGCGCGCGCGCGCGCGCATGCGTGGTACTGTGGGCTGAATATACAAGTGGTAAGTATACATGAAGGCTTGTGACTGACGTGAGTGTCTTTCTTATTTTGGAGGTGGATAGGGTTTCTTACTGAATCTCAAGCTCACTGATTTAGCTAAATGAGAAGGGCCCAAGGTTTCCCACGATTCCGCAGTCCCAGCATCCAGATTTGTACGTGTGTGTTGGGGATCAGAAGCCAAGTCCTCATGCTTTTCTATGGCAGCAGCTGAGCCATCTCCCAATCCCTGTTGTTGGAATGTTCAGGTCTCCTGAGGGTGGGAGTTTCTGAGGATTCAGCTTCTCTGCTCTTGCTGAGGATGCACCGGGGATGTGGCCTTAGCTTCTCCTCTGCACCAGGGTCTACACACCACACATGAGCAAGGATTGGCGAAAGGCAATGTCAGATAGATATCTGTTTGGGGCAATACCCATGCCCCAAGTGTGTCACAGAGCATTATGTTTGGTGTCAGATAGCCACCCTTGACCTATGGCCTGTAACATACATAGTTGCTTTGTTGTAGTTTAATGCCATTCATGGGGTTCTTGATGGGTGTGGCACCATGATCTTGAAGCCATAAGTGGCCCAGATTGACTACTTCATTTGGATGTCTCTTGTAGAGGAATTTGATGTTGGATGTTCGACATCTAATGCTGAAGGAGAAATGTGGAGTCACTGTAAAAATACATAAGTTGTCATAAAAAAAAAAAACACCCACCACCCTTCTTTGGAAAACATCTCTTTGCAATGTTAACAAAGAGTAAATCTTATAGTACCAGTCATACATTTCTGTCATTAATGAGCCTGCAGCTTTTAGAGACGGAAGACAAGCTCTGCTTATTACTTAGGCAGCACCCTGAGGATGGAGTGCTGGGAGAGGAGGCAGAAGATGCAAGAGCAAACCTGCCAGCATTAGCAGCATGGTGTTTGTCAGCACAGAAGTCTCCTGCTCACTGGTGTTCACACTTGCATTTGAGTGCTCTTCGGCAATAAGGCACCTTTGAAGATGAGCACAGACTCCACCAAACAGACAGTAGATTCAGGGCCCCTGTATGGCAAGAAACAAGGAAAGGGATCAAAAAAATGATGGAGCTGGAAAGATGGCGTGGGAGTTAAGGGCTCTGGCAAAAGAACTGGCTTTTTGCAAAGAACCTGGGTTTGAGTCCCAGAATCCACATGGTGGTTCACAACCATCTGTAATGCCAGCTTCAGGGAATTTGATGTCTTCTTTTGCTTTCTTTAGCACTGTATTCACATGGCACACAGATATACATGTAGTCAACACACACACACACACACACACACACACAC
>OU015754.1:23370379-23386986 GCA_907169655.1 Acomys percivali | reverse complement strand
ACAGACACAGACACAGACACAGACACAGACACAGACACAGACACAGAGGATACCATTCAGAAGTCATTTTTCAACTTCTACCACATGTGTACTTAGAATCAAACTCAGGTCTTCAGATTTGACAGCAATCTCCTTTACCCACAGAGCCATATTCCTGGCCCTGCTTGGTTGTTTTGTTTTGTTGTTTGTTGGCTTGACTTTGTTTTTGAGACTGACTTCTAACTTTCCATGCAGCCCAAGCTGGCCCTGAACTCCCGATTCCCCAGCCTCTTCCTCCAATTTCTAGGATTGCACCCATGCAGGACCATGTCGACTTCACAGAGACTATTGAAGAATAACAAGGTGAAAGTGTTCAGTGATTAGACTCCTAAGAGAGCAATGAATAAACGTGGCTTCATTTGCCAGTGATTTGTTGCTATGAAATAGGACAAGAGCAGCCACAAACAAAATCAAATAATCTCATTTTCTACTCACACACCACAGAAGAGCCAGTTCTTTGGATATCTGCATACACTGGCTTGCATGTTAACTGAGAGCTACAATGATGGATGCATTTCTCTGAAGGATGCCACCTTCCAATTAGCTGTGGCTCTGGAAACCCTGAGTCCTCTGTGAGCTTCATGAATCTCAGACAAGAGAACTGATTATGCTCTTGCTCAGTTGCCAGGAAGAATTTTATATTTGTTTATTGAAAATGTTTCTAATATGTAGTTTGAATAGATGTATCTTTGTGAATAGATTATACAAGTAGTATATATTTTTTTATTTTATGGATATAAACTAAAAGCCGTAAAAATTACAAATCTGTTCATTATACGGGTTAGTGTTTGGGGGCAAGAGTAAGCAACCTTTTACTGCAAAGAGCCAAATTGCAAGCATTTGAGCTGTGTGGAATGCTTGACCTTTCACAGGACTTCTTAACTGCCTTGCTTTAAAATAAAGACAGACACAGATGATTCTAAAATAAGCCTATTGCTGAGGGATGTGTGGGATCAGCAGCAGAGCTCCTGCCTGGAATCCCCCAGTAAGGGGCTGGGGTGTGGCACAGAAGTAGAGCACCTGGATACGATTGTCCAATGAGCGAATGGAGGCATGGCTCAGCTGTAGTGCAGCTGTCTGCAATGCAGCAATCAGGGGGTAGAGGGTAGGTTCAGTGTTAGAACGCTTGCCTAGAATCCCCCAGTAAGGGGCTGATAACATGGCCCAGAAGCTGTGTACTAATTTAATATACACAAAAGCCCCATATTCTGTCTCTAGCACAGCACCAAAAGCAAACAGCACATTTATACTTCAAAAATAAAAAACCTATAGGTGCAAGAGTAGTCACAGGACCAATCAGGCTTTCCTTGAGGCCATCTAGGCAAATAAAAAATTGTAGAGTCAGCCAGATGGCCTTTTTCATTTAATGCAACATACACACACACACACACACACACACACACACACACACACACACACACAGAGTCAGCTATCTACTCAGACAGTTGGGTTGCCACAACATGAAGGGCTTGAGCAACAGCAGTTCATTTCTAAACACTTCAAGCCCAAGCTGAAGGCACTGGCATATACGGTGGCTCTTAGTTACCATAGCTACCCACCATTCCATCCTTACAGCCCTGCTCCTTGTTTTACAGCCACAGAATGAGCGCTCTCTGTGTCCAGTCCACTTCTCACAAGGACACTGACACTATTGGTTAGGGCCACAGCTATAAGTTCTCCCGTAACCTTAATCATACCCCTCCCGGGGCCCTATCTCCAAACGTAGTCACAGTAAAATGAAATCTTCAACACACAAATTGTTTGGGAAATATGGGTGGGTGGGGGCACGTTATACAGCTACATGTGTGTGCACGAGCTCACGCACCCTGGGCATTTTTCCTTCTCCTCCTATGTCAGCTTTTGTTTTCCCCAGCCTATTTGACTCTTGACCAAGCCCTATCCCAGGCTGGCTTCTGGTTTAGATTTTATTCTAAGGGTCCTCTCCTGCCGACTTCCTTCACCCACCCTGGTATCACCTATGATTATTTTCTTTACTGTATCCCTTCCTTCTCAGAGCATCAATCACCAGAGTTCTCCCCCACCCCCATGAAGGCGCACACACGTGTGTGTGACAGATATCGGTAGAATACACTAGGGACAGGATAAATAAGGCATGTTTTCATCATCACACAATGCCCATGAAGTACCTACCATCTGTGCGTTGTAGGATCTTGTGCTTGGCTAATTCTCCAGCTTCAAATTGCCTGTCTGGTATAACTCGATTGATGCAGTGGGTAGGCATGAAGACCCGGTCTCAGCAACTCTTTAAGAACAGTCTGAGGGAGTAAGTACTGAGTCTGAGCAGACAGAGGAGCCTGGCCATGCACAGGGTTGTCCGTTGCTCTACTTTATACTCTGTTGCTGTGATCGACATCATGACCAAAAGCAACCTAGAGAGGAAACTATGTATTTCCCTTACACTTCCAGGTCACAGTTCATTACTGAGGGACCTCATGGAAGGACCGTAAGCAGGAACTTGAAGCAGAAGCCATGGAGGGGGCAGTTGTTGACACCTCAACCCTATTACCACCCACTCCCTGCTGAACACCGCTAACGTTTCAATGGACTGCATATAAGATAATACAAAACTGACTTGAATTAAATTCAGCCAGTGACCTAGAAGAGAAGCAGGACTTCTCCAAAAGTTGAGCCCCGGTGAGCACATGTCGACTTTCATTACAAGCTTCAAATTCAACTCTCATTCTGGTGAGACCATCCATGACTCCTCCGACAGATGGTTCAGCCGTGAAGAAGCAATCCCACTTTATCACCCGGTGTGACTCAGAGCAGAGACTTTGTGCCGTAACGATAGAGAACCCACTGTTCGTTTCAAAATGGGCCACACCACTAGGGTTGTGAGAACAGGGAGATACCACAAGCAAAGGAACATCCTCGGAGGTGAGAGAAACCTGTGGGATCAGCTGTGGAGAATTGGAGGGACGGACACTGACAGTCTGAAACACACATGTGACAGGAGGCCATCTCTGGACAGAGGAGTGCATGGGAAAAGTAACTCCACCCTGGATGGCAAGGGACAGGTGACATCCACAGGGGACAACACTGGGGTGTGACAGTCTGAGCTTGGGTCAACAGGTGCATCAACCTCTGCAGCCATATGTCTGCCCAAGGTGATCAAAATGAACAGAGGCAGCAAAGTGCGAAGACGGCTCCCACTTGCACATCCATGCTTACTGCTGTACCGCTCATGGCAGGCAAGAAATGAAACCAGCCCAGATGCCCATCAACAGATGAATGGGCCAACAGACAAATGGGCAAGAAAATATGATACAAAAACACAGCGGAATTTTGTTCATCTATAAAGAAAAAAAAAAGAAAGGAAAGAAACCATGGCATTCATAGTAAAATGGGTGCAACCGGTGTTCTTAATGTTAAAGACTCAGAGAAAGACAAACATTTCTTCTTGAATCCAGAGGTATAAGTATGTGGAAGCTGGGCAGGGAGAGGGACAGGAAAATGGAGAAAGGAGGGAGAGGGAGAAAGGGGAGGGAGGGAGAGAGATAATGGGGAAAGAGGAGATACTAAGAGAGGGAAGAGATGATAAAAAACAAAAAACAAAATAATGGAGTCTGGTTTTAAAACTGTGAAGATAATTTGCTTGGAAGAATCTAGAAGCTATGTAGATGTGGATGTGGGAGGTTTGGGGAGCAATGGGAGATGGAGTGGTTAATAAGAAGATTTAGAAGACAGATTAGTATGAAAATGCCATAATATACCCAGTACTTTGTATGCTGACTTAAAACATGATTACTAAACAAAACAACAAAAATAAAATCTTTGTAATAACTAGAAAGTCTCAGAGCAATGGGACTTCTAGTTACTTTGTATTAGATGTGAAGCCTTGCTTGCTATCTGAGGAGAGCTAACAGACAGGCACCAGAGAAAATTCTATGAAACATCACCTAACATGTCTAGTTGAAACTGGTAATACTCAGTTAATGTAAACCCAATTAAAAATTTTTTTAATCCTAGGATGTATTGCTTCAGGTGTGGGTGGCTCAAGGTGATCAATATCTTTGGATTATGTCTTGGTCATGGATGAATCTTATCAATACTAACTGAACACCCACTATATATATATACACACATATATATACATATATGTACATATATATACACATATATGTGTGTATATAAATATATGATACACTCCTGTATGTCAAGATGATATCGCAGTGACCAAAACGAGAGCCATCATTGTGACTGTGATGTCACACCCGAGGGTCACAACCTTGGCTCTCATTATTATATTCTATAGATTCTTCTAGACCTCAGTGAAAGAGTCAGGTTCAACCAAATTCTCACCCTTGAATATACAAGCTGGCTGTCTTGGATACTGGACACAGGCAGAGTGTGCTTGCGATCACTCTGGCCAACACACAGACTGAAAGTGAAGAGGAGGCTTATAGGTGCCCCCCCACTCACTTACCAGGCCAAGGTAAGTGATACAGCCATGAGGAATCAAATCAGGCCAGTTGGAGAATCCACAACAAAACTGAGGCTGTGGCCATCTTATTGAGAGCAATCAAACTTTTTATACCCTTAGCAGAAACAGAATATAACAGCAATTGCCAGGATCAATACAGTTGTCGTTGCTGGGATACAATGACATTTGCAAGCTATACAGGGTACACAAGATTAAATACCTAAGACTGATTGTCCTGTCAAGCTTCCACGTTTCCTTGACTTCTAAGGAAACATTCAGAAAAACACAAGGCAGCCTCAATGCTTCACTGCATGAGGGAGCACATTGGTCTCTGAAGAACTGAAAGGCACACTGTGCCCCGGAAGCCACGGATTCTAACCTGAAAAACCTATAATGCATGCCTCTCAAGGCAGGTAGGCCAGGCCAACTCTGTGGTTGCCTGCAAGGGCTCTTTAAGGGACATAGAATCCTCCAGAATCAGAGGAAGTAAAGGTTTCTTGGGACATCTACACCATCAGCCACAGACCCCTGTGAGGGCTGCTGTAGAGCAGGGCTGTGGTTTCAGAGGGCATATCCTTAAGAATTTTGATGTATGTTGCTCATTTTTTTCAGAAAACAAACAAACAAATGAACAATGTATTGTACTTCTGTTTGTGCAGTTTCCTTGAACATTGAAGACATTTCTTAAAGTAATGAAAATCATGATTAAAATGTAAGGTGTGTCTATATAGACCTAGAACAGTTTCAAATGATTGAAGACATTCCATTAAGCACATTAATCTACACCATCCATTACTTCTTGTTTGAATCATGTCTACACTGATACCTAATTATCATCATTAAATATGTAGAATTAAAAGCCATCCCACAGATCACCAGCTTTGGAGAAATGTCACACTTTCAAGACACCTTGTTGAGAAATTTTCTGTTACTCCGTTCTCTTCCTAGAAATGACCTCCGTCCTTTCTTTCCTCTGACAGATGACGAGCCTAAGGTTGTTTTTCTTTGTGAGGGCTTCCTTGGGAACATGGCTTAGGATCAAGAGAAATACACAGGAAAGGAGAAAATTGCAAACCTGTAGCTACGATGACAGATTTCCAAAACTGGAAATGACATATGTTTTCTATTATCCAATTACTGGACTCTCTAGACTTGCCTGCCTCAAGACATCTCTGTTGATAAAGAGTGTAATTTCTCAGTGGTGTCCCGTGGCAGTGCCTTCATTTTTGAGAATGCTCTGAGTGTGTGAAAGAACAGTCTTCTTGGGGGTATTGCATGGAGTCTATTCTGCAGGTGAAAGTTTGGAGGCTGCTGATATTTGCTGAGAAGATCCTTCCAGAATACTCTTTCATGGCACGCATTCTAGTTTTATTCCTGTCACTGTGATAAAAATACCTGACCAAAAGCAACTTAGGAAGGGGAGGAGCTCATTCAGCTTACAACTCCAGGCTGCAGGCAAACAAGGAAGGGGGATCCCAGGCAGGAACTCAGGCATCTAGTCACATCACATCCACAGTCAAGAGCAGAGAAAGAATAAACACATCCTTGCTTGCTTGTGCCCAGCGAGCTTCTTTTATTCTTGTACAATTCAGGACCTAGCCTAGGGAATAACGCTGCCCATAGCGAAATGGTCAAATAGCAACCAAGATAATCTTTGACAGACATGACCAAAGGCCAATTTAATTTATATAAGTTCTCATTGAAATTCACTCTTCCAAGATGACCTTACGTTATGTCAAATTGATAAACTAACTCTATAATGTGAATCTTAAAATATCCCCCAAGCTTCATGTATTGATGGCTGATCACCAGTTCATGGTTCTGCATGGAGGTGGTAAAATCATTGTCAGGTTGAGCCTATAGAGGAAGTTGGGTCATTGAGAGCAAGCCCTTTCAGGTAACTGTATGGCCCAAGTTCCTTCCAGTCTCTTTTTTGTTTCTTAGCTGACAGGAGGTGAATGGTTATTCTGTCATGTAGTCCCTTTCATCATATTCTACCTTGCTAAGAATCTAAACACAATGGAGTAAAAACAGTGACTTGAAACCTCTACAAGGTCAAAATTAATTTCTTGTCTCCCTAAGGTATTTGTGTCAGTATTCTTGTCACCATGATGGAATGCCAATGTTCATGGGTGTGATCAGCAAAATATTTGGGGTCAGCACAGCCTTGATTACCCTTATAGTATGCACCAGGATCCATGTTCCTGGTCCTGTCATGGTCTTTTTTTCCTTGCCATCAAGCACCTCTACTGGACTGGAGGTTGGGCATCACTTGGTTTCCATGGTAACAACAGTATAGTCCTTAGAGCAAAACCAGGTGATTCAATGTTCATTAGTTTGTGATTTCTGAGTCACAGGACAATGGGAACAAGCTTGGGTGGCATCTCATAAAATTAAGAACTCTCTCACCCAAGAATCTTATTCTGTCAGCTTGTCAGTGTTCCCACACAACGTTAATTCAAGACTAAATGCTTGAATAAGAGGTTCATCTTTGTCTATATGGTGTCAGGCATATAACCATCATGGGTACTGTCTGAGGTGTTTTATGTTGGTTGTCAACTTGATAGAGCCTAAAACAACACAGAAAAGAAACATCTGGGCATGGATGCATCTTTTAAATGGCTTTTCCTTTTAAAGGTAAAAGGAATTTCCATGTTCTCTCATCTCTTTTGTTCCAATTTTTTTCTGTCCTGTTCTAGAATATTCATGTCATTTCCAAATGTTCAGCTTCTTCATAGTTTTGAAAACATTCACTTCAATTTTGTTCATTTTCTGCCACTCATTGCTGTGATCTGAAGGGGACACATGAGGGAATAACTCCCAGAAAAAAGACAAAATAAATCAAGTTTCTCTTTTTTTCAAATACACATATACAATGGAGTTTTTATGATCTATCATGCTGCGGAAAGAGATGAAAGAATCTTTAATGTACACTCTTAAATGAAAGAAGCAAGCCTTAAAAGGCTACATACTGAGTGACTCCAACTCCATGCCACTCTGGAAAAGCCAAACTACAGTGACAATCAAAAGGTCAGTGGCTGATAGGGTCTTGAGGATGGTGCTGAGGTAAATGGGTGGCGCACAGGAGACTTTTAAGATGGTTAAGCTGTTCTGTAAGACTATAATGTGGACATAAGGTATCATGAATTCGCTGTACTCCATACATAGGTGTCAATGATGTGCCATCATTAAACTACAGCAATCAATAATAAAAAAGACTCTACCTGGAGGACAGGGCAGGTCCGTGGGGATTGTGCTCTGAGTGTGGAATGTCCCCCCACAGGCTTATGTGCTTGAACACTCAGTGTTCAGATGGTGATGCTGGTGCTGTTTGGTGAAGCTGTGGAATATTCAGGAAGCAGAACCTGATGGGGAGGAATGAGTCACTGCGAGCAGCCCTTGAGGTTTTACTACTGCAAAGATTTCTTTATTTTTATTTAATGTGTGCAAGTGCTTCCTCTGCATGTATGTAAGTGTGTGGAAGCCAAAAGAGGGTGCTAGATCTCACAGGAATTATGAATGACCATTTTAGTGAATTCACCACTGGGTGCTCTTAAGCTGAGCGGGGTCTTCAGTTCTGCCCTGAGGCTTTACAGCTTCCCCTACTTCCTGTTCACTCTCTGCTTCCTGAATGTGGACACACGCAACTATGAAGCCTCCTGTTGCCACCACCAAGACTTCCTTCCATGCTACCACCAAGCTGGATTCTGACCTTCTAGAATTGTGTCCTGTTTAGTTTTATCTCAACTTAATACAAAATGAGGGGGGGCATCTGAGAGGAAGGAACCTCTACTGAGAAAATGCACCTATAAGATTGGGCTGTATTCAAATGTGCTAAACAAGCCACTGGGTAAAAATATCCTCATTTCTACCACAGATAGAATTCTGCCTAAAAGGAAGCAAGCTTGGATGCAGGCAGAGTCAACAGCCAAACTCTGCCAAGACAGGGTAAGGAAGTCCTCAGCAGTTCCTGCCTCACAAATATGTCTGTCAGATATACTGGGCCAGAAGGCTGAAGAAGATGCTCCAATGTTATAGTTTTGGGTGACTATTCATGTAGCAAACAGTCTCTGTTATCTTCTCATTTGGAAAGCTACTAACCTGCACTCCAAGTATACTCAGGTAATCAATTTTATTCTTTGATGGGGTTGAAGACCAGATAGTTTAGTTTTACAATTAAGCTTAATTGTTTAGGAGTTAAGAAGTTTTTAGTATAGATAGATGTTTTAAGTTGATAATGATGAGATATAATAGATATTGATGTACATTCAGAATTTTAGATGCACCAAGATAGGAAAGATGTTTCTTTAAGGCTGTCAAATACAAATAGCCAAAACAATAAGAAGGTAACATTTATATAATTCCTGATTGTGTCCTGTTTCTTCTTGCTGTAGGTAATTTATTGTATATATGTGTAGTAATATAAATGTATATGTAAAAAATAAAACTGTTTAATAAAAAAGAAAATAAATCAATAAAAATGTAGAACAGAAAAAAAAAGACATGCTCTCGCACATGTGAGACACACACACACACATACACACACACACACACACACACACACACACACACACACTGCATACAATACACAGATAAGGTAAAATAAAATTTAAGTAAAAAAAAATATTTTTTAAAACATTGAGCTGTAAACAGCCTGTAGGGTATTTAGTGATTGATGGGGAAGGGACCAACCCACTGTGGGTGGGGCCACCTCTGGGAAGGTAGCCCTTGGTTCTATAAGGAAGAGCAGCCCAGTGAGCAGCTCTCCTCCATGGCCTCTGCAGCAGCTCTTGCCTCTAGGTTCCTATTCAGACTTCTTCAGTGATGAACAGTGGTGATGATAAAGTGCAAACAAAACAAACCCTTTCTTCACCAAATTGCGTTTGGTCATGACGCTTCATCACAGCAGGAGCAGCCCTCACTAAGACAAACAGTTGAGGCAAAGTAAACCCTTTCTCCCTTAAGTTGCTTTCGTTAGGGCGATTTTCTACAGCAACGGGAAAGTAACTCAATCAGAAATGCCTTGTACTGTATGAAAACATTTTTCTATAAAGCCAAACATGGTGCTGATGATCACATATTAGAAAGGCTTTGTGTTGGAGCATAGTTCCAGTCCTTATGAGGGGTGGATTTTTAACACTCTTCCCTCTCAGCCTCAGGGAGGCCAACTGCATGAGCCTGACAAGGATGATCTTCTAGCCGTCCTTTCACATGACGTTTTTAGACTCTGCACAAGAAGATGGGGACTCATTAATGTGCTCAGAATCCTCCTCCAAGCCTCCAAGTCTGCACATTCATGTTTGATCTTTCATACGTGTGCCTCAGTGCCTTGTTTAGGACAAGATGAGAACGCTGGGGATAGGCAAGTCACCTTTATCATCTTAGCTCTCCCAGAATCACCACCTCCTCACTACTGACTTGGATCGCTAAGGGTCTGTGCCTGCCTCCACACCATGGGCTAATTAGGAGATCTGCTTACGAGCAGGCATCTGCTATGCGGTGTTATGTGTTTCAATGAAGGAAGAATCCAGGGCTGTGATGTATGCATCAATGAAAGTGAGGGAATATGGTAAGACTACTCAAGTAGGAGGAAGAGGCTGAGCAGCCACTGTTGGAAGAAAATCGAAACAGATTTAGGCTAATGTAAGGAAAAGCAAGGGCCTATTTTGCGAAGCTCATGAACTTTTTATTTGCCCTAGATTTAAATGGGCAAGTAGACTCCGGAAAGTACAGAAACCCAAAACAAAAGCTCCAGGGAGGGAAATAAAGGGTAGACACAGTCAAGGAGCCCCACCTGTTTACATCCTACATAAATCAAGATTGAGCCACCTGATTGGCCCAGGGTCATTCAGAGAACCTCATTACCCAGTATCCTTGGGGTTCCCACTGGATAGCTGGTCTAAGTGTATCTTACAGAGCATCATGTTTGTCTGAGTATAGTCAAGATGGCTGCATCAGAAGGGGGTGACAGAGTGTAAGTCAGTGGAGTCCTCATCAAAGTCAAAGGTTGCTTGGAAAATGGACCGTCAGCCTCAGCTTCATGGGGAAGTTGTAGGCTCCACATTTCATCATCACGCTCAGGCGTTATACTGTGTGGCATCTAATTATACAAATAATGGTTTCTAAGAATTTCTACTTACTTTTTTTTTTTTAATGAGATAGAGTCTTGGTAAACCAGGTTGCCCTCAAACTCACCAAGCAGCTCTAGCTCCCTTGCTCCTCCCGCCTCTACTTCCTGTCTTTTGAGGCTGCAGTCTGGCTCCATCATGCCTGGTTTACATGATGCTACTGAACCCAGGACATCATGCATACATATTCAGGTGCTCTACCAACTAAGCTACATCCCAATCCTGATTTTACAATTACTTTTATTTTCAACAGATTAGTATAACCTTGTTTTATGTACTTTCTGTTCAAGGACATCATTTTTTAAATAAATGGTGTTTATTGAACGTTGAGTTTAAGGACAACAATACTTCATGTCAATGTCATGTCATGTCATGTCAATAATTCATGTCTAAACAAAGTCCCAGGTTACTTTAAAAATTAATTTATTCAGATTGTATCTAAATTGTTATCTCTTCACTTGTATCCTTCCGTTCCCCCCTCCCTCTCTCCCTCTTTCACCCTAGTCCCCTCCCCTAGGTCTGTCACAGAAGAGGACATCCTCCCCCACAAAATGGTCACAGCCTATCAGGTCTCATCTTGCTTTCTCTGAGTGCCACCAGGCTTCCCCACCAAGGGGAAGTGGTCAAATATGGGGCACCAGAGTTCATGTCAGAGTCAGTCCCCACTCTCCACACAGCTGTGGAGAATGTCCTGTCCATTGGCTAGATCCGAGTAAGGGTTCAATGCTTACTGCATGTCCCAGGTTTTATTGAACACATGTACTTGCCCACTAAGGCATATCATGGGCTTCTTGTACTTATGGTCTCTTTTTAGTACTTTAGTGACAAGCAGAGGACTCTTTAAGCAGGAAAATCAACAAGAAAAATCACACAAGCCTGAAAAGCATGTTATTCATTAAGCCACAGGACACTTGCTTACACTCTGTTGCTGTATGTACATACATGTATACGTATGTACATATGTATGTATGTTTGTGTATATATGTATGTATGTACGTATTTAGGTCACATGTTTAGTTGTGTGACATTATATGAGCAGACATGAAAAAACATTGGCTTGCCCTAGATAGGGCACTGATGACAAACCCAAAAAGACGATTCTGCTAAAGTCCAGACTGGTGAGTCAATGAGTTTATTTGGGGTCACTTACAAGGCACCTGTGACACTGAAAAGCCCACTCTAGCCCACAAATCCCCGACACTGCACCCCAAGCTCTCTGTAGGACTGGCAGGCAGCTCTATAGCTCACAAGGCCTCTTATGGGCAGGCAGCCCATTTCCTCAGCAACTGCTAACTGCTTCTAGAATCACGAGCGAGTCCTGGTGAGACTTCTGAGTTCCAAATCTCCTGTATCTGTGTGTGGCATTGGCCTCCTCTGTCTGCTGAGCCTTCCTCTTTTCATTCTAGAGGCAATGCTTCTATTGAGAGCATTAACCCAGAGGAGGCTGCTACGTGACACGTGGGCAACTCAGAGTTTCTGCCACTCGGTGAGTCTCAGACCTTGTGGCCACAAACGAACCTTACTGAGCACTCAAAGTTCACCATTAATTCATAAGTGATGACAATTTTTCTTGTTGATGGATGCTCAGGATCTATGTGAAGCAGTGAAGCTGTGATGGTGTCTGTGGCTTGAGATGAACAACCAAGGCCAGAGTTGGACGTGAACTCCTCCCGGGCAGATGTGGCTTGCACACTCCATCAGTCACTGTATGTTAAGTGGAGGCAGGAGGACAAAGAGGGAAAGGCTCACAGGGAGCAAAGATGCCACGCAAAGTGCACCAGATGGAGAAAACCTGGAGGCAGAGCCAGAAAGTGCACATCTTCTCTGACTTGTGTTCCGTGTTTGAATGATCTTTCTCTCTATCTTTTTTTATTCTCACTCCCACCTCTGTCCACTCCTTCACTTAAAGGACCACCATGGTGTCCACTTTAACTTCACCATACAACAGATACTGTGAATGCTCTCCCATGAGTCATAATTGAGGCTTAAATACTACAAACCCAAACTTCCACTCTTCTCCACTAGTAGGGGTGAACAATTTCATATCATTTTCAGAGTCTTGAAATGGGGTAGATCTGAGCTGGGTGTGAATTCAAATGGACTCAGGACACCCCTCCTGTAAGTGTTCATTTCCATGCATGTAAGAAGGTGGCGGCGGCGGCCTCCAGTTCACCCCTGGTAGTGATTAAAAGGGATCAGGAGAGCTTCTGCACTACATTGCTGGAGATCTCTGATGATGCTAGCTACTATCCTGATTGTTTTTCTCGGATCAAGAGGGTTAGGAGCTACAAATCCCTCTGAGGAATTGTTTGAAAGAGATTCTCTGTGCTCAGTAGTTCAGGCTTGGAAATAGCCTGTGGCAAAATCAATTGAAAACAAAAGACTCCAGGCAGAAGGGGAAGAGAAAGTGGGTAGCATGGAAGTGAAGATGGAAGAGGGAGGAACTCTGAGTTTGAAGCGAGTACTAGGAAGCTTTTCTCTCAGGTACCAAAGCCAAGGATGCTTCATGCTGTCCCTGGCTCCACAGTCTCCTCCCCAAGCCACTACAGTCACTCGTCTGTTCTCCATAGTAAAAACTTGTCCATATAAAAAAGTCCTGTATCTCTGGTGCCCCGCGATTTGACCACTTCCCCTTGGTTGGGGAGGCCTGGTGGCACTCAGAGGAAGGGGGAAGCAGGCTATCTGGATGAGACCTGATAGGCTGTGATTATATGGTAGGGTAGGAGTTCCCCTTCTGTCACAGGTCTAGGGGAGGGGAATAGGGTAAAAGAGGAAGGGAGGGGGAATGGGACGATACAAGTGAGGGGATAACAATTGGGATGTAATCTGAATAAATTAATTTTTTAAAAAGTCCTGTATCTGTAGCATACCATTTCACTTTCACAAATAAGAAGAAGAGGTTTGGATAAATAACCTAGGGACAAGAGTGGCTGTTACATGGAAACCGAAAGCTGACTGGGACCTTCCCCGTTAACAACGTCAACACACCGTTATTGCAGATACACAGCCTCGCAGTTGCTCTGAACTTCATTTTGATCTTAACCCTTGACAGCATTTTTCTCGAGCCTCTGAAGACTAGACAATTAGTCTTCATTCTGTCATTTAGTGAACCACAAAATAAACGCCTAGTCATTCAACTAAGGAAACCTGCAAGCACTCCTCACTGTGAGGGGCACATCTGCAGCATGTCTCACGAAGTCCTTCAGCCATTGGGGTGGGCGGGGCATGCAGAGGCCTAGAGATGTGTCGCCAACATCCATCCACCCGACTTTTATTTTCCCGGTGGAAGTTTGGAAGCACTGGCCTGTGTCTCCACGTGAGCGGCAGGCGATCACGTTTGTATGGCAGGCTGGGGAGTGACTGGGACTGAGTCTCACTTGACCCTGTTCACACCTCTGTGTCTCTCACCTGATACTAGAGGAGGGTGTAACATCTACCTCCAGAAGACGCCAATGGGAATAGAAGAGTGGCCAGAGGACATTTTATCACTAAGGATAATCAAGGCAAATGAGCAACAATAACATTTGGTAGAAGAGTGGGAGAAACCTGGTTCTAGAACACTCACCGCTTACTGAGTCTGTGCTCAGACTCTTCCTTACAGGACTCTGAGAAGGACATAAGAGTCAATGGCCTGTTTCTAAAATGTCTTTTTGTATGTCTGAGTGTTTCACCTTCAAGTGTGTATGTGCACTAAATGCGTGACATTTCCAAGGAGTCCAGAGGGGGCTTCTGCCCCAGAACTGAAGTGACAGACAGTTCCAAACCATCAGTTTCCTGTCTTGGACTGATAGATGTTTGTTTCCGATCCCAGGGATAGTGCGACACAGCAGATCTCCATACACAAGCATGTTTCTTTGAATAGGGTCCCCTTTCTATTAGAGTAACAGGTGATTTTTGACTCAGGGCGGGATGAAAACTGGACACGGAATGAGCTACTCTGTCATAAATCCAAGTAGTTTGCATTGTTGGTGCCAATCACAATTTGACAAGCAAAACCAACTCCAAAAACTTGCTAATTACATTGATTCGATCTGTTCATGCAGAATACTTTTCATTAAGGATGTCTCAGGGGCCAGAGAGTCACATTCAGTGGTTAAGAATACTGGCTGCTCTTCCAGAGAACTCAAATTTAGTCTTAAGCACCAATATGGTAGCTCCCAACCACCTGTAACTCCAGACCCAGGAGATTTGATTTCCTCTTTCGGCATTCTAGGACACTATACATATATGGAATACACTTACACATGTACTTACACGGATACACGTAAATAAAAACAGATCATTGAAAAGGTCTCAGAACTGCAAAGATGGCTCAGCAGGTAAAAGTGTTTGTTGTGCCAGCATGAAGTCTGGAGTTCAGATCCCAGCACCCATGTGAAAAAGCTGGGTATGGCTGTGTATGCCTGTAATCTGTGTACCTGGAGGCAAGGGCAGGAGCACCCCAAGGGGCTTGCTGCTCAACCAGTCTAAGCTCTAGTCTCTGTGAGAGACCCTGTCTCAAAAAAAAAATGGCAGCTGGTGTGTGGTGGGGCACACCTTCAAACCCAGCCCTTAAGAGTCAGAACTGGAGCATCTCTGTGAGTTCTGGGACATCCTAGTCTTCATGGCTCATAGTGAGACCCCGTCTCAAACAAACTAAAACAAAAAAATCGTATTAAGATGGAGGATAATTGGGAAAGAACCCTAATGCTGACTTCTGACCTCCATGTATGCTCACAGGAGCACGTGCATCTGCACACATGTGTGCTCACATGTGCAACATGCATACATTTGATTAAATTGCCTCACTAAAGCCAGAATGTACATTCAGACACCTGTCTTGTGCATGGGAGTCAGGACTGGCTGAAAGAGATGTCTGGTTTCATACACACACACACACACACACACACGCACGCACGCACGCACGCACGCACGCACGCACGCACACGCGCGCACGCACAAACCAGCTGTGAACTTAACATTGGCTCCTGAGGAAATGATGGCTAGAGATCTAAACATGGCACATGTCTGTGTAGCTTGGACTCTATTGTACTATTTGAGACCGAGTTTTATCATGGCAAGCTCACAATTGTCATTTATCTGAAGGAGAAAAATGTTTAGAAATGAAAGTGAGTCAGGAGAGGTTTGTGCACCTTGAGCAAGCATCCTCTCCAATTCCTCAGATTTCTTTTTCTAAACCACCCAGGTCACTGGGATTTTTCCTTTCTTTTGTTTTCTTTTGAATCATGCCAAGGAGGAAACCCAAGTCCTCATATCACTGTGCTGTGGAGTCCAACTAACACCCACCTTTCCCACCAAGGCAAAACGGAGGCAGAATGACGGAGGATGATGGAGGAGTCAGAGTTACTGAAGTCTGGGCTTGGAAAAGGGAAATAGAAACTGTTCACCTCAAAGAAAGCGATGTGTGCATTTGCAAGGAAGAAAGTCTCAGGGGTGTTGGAGGTGCTAGTCAGAACAATCCAAGTTCTTCAGGGTTCTTTGTCCTGGACCACATTCTAAGGGGGTAGAAAGCAGAGACCCTCTCTATGTGTTTCCTTGGAAATCAGCTTCACGCCTCTTCCTGCATCTGGGTTGGCAAGCTGAACTTATACCAAAAACCCATAAGCAGAGGAAGGAGTAAGTAGACAGATTACCTCTCAAAGCTTCCACAACCACAGGACAGGACGGACACAGGTTAGACAGAAGAGAGAAAGGCAGAGGCGGTATACATGTGGTGGTGGGGTTGTTTACATTGCACAGCCAAGCTCATCAAAAAAAAAAAAAATATATATATATATATATAGTCTTCTGGTGCCCCTGGCTAACTTTTACAAAGTCATTTTTATTCTGTATCTATAATGTTTTAATCTGCTTTTTTCAAGCATGTGGATGCCCCACAAACACTCCGCCACTGAGTTATGTGCTTTCTGTAAGAAGTACCTTTGAATGTGTGTGTGTGTGTGTGTGTGTGTGTGTGTGTGCTGTGTAAGTGTGTTGTATATGTGTACATGTATGTT
>OU015754.1:23329105-23342909 GCA_907169655.1 Acomys percivali | reverse complement strand
CACACACACACACACACACACACACACACACACACACACACACACACACACACGAAGACGTCGTCTGGTCACTTGAGAAGGCAGAGCTGAGTGTGACCCAGGGAAGTGCTCAGATGCTCAAAGCTTCCCCCCATGTTTCATGATGTGTCATCCCTCATCATTAACTTCCTCCTTGCCCTCAGTTGTGTCATGCAAAGAACAAAGAAAGCTTCCTCCATAATGGGGCTGAGTAGCAGTCAGTAGGTTTCTCAAATTATATCGTGTTTGAAATGGAGAGCGAGCCTAGTAGTAAGCACACTGGTAGTATCTGAAGAGCGACTGGTTCTCGCTTGCTCCATAACTCCTTTCCAGACCCTTGCAGTTCTTCTGTGTTCAGGAAACTGCAGACCTCCCTCCTAGCACCAGCGGGCGGGTGTGTCTGAGCAATGCTCACAAACACCTGGCAAACAAGGGCCAGACTGTCTCTGCCCTTGTAGATGGCACCATAGATACAATAATTCACTTTGCTCCAGGAACTATGTCTCCCTTTTTAAGTACCCACTAATTATCTGTATATCTTCCTTGGAGAAATGTCTACGTAGGTCCGTGTCCCATTTTAAAGGGTGTGTTTTTAAGTTGGGGTATGCAAGTGTTTCTGTATGTGTGTCTATGCCTGTGAGTACAGCGTCCACAGAGACCAGTAGAGGGCGTCAGGTCTCCTGGAGCTAGAGTCACATATGATGGTAAGCCATTCATTGTGGATACTTGGAATTGAAATTAGGTCCTCTGCAAGAGAAATGCATGCTCTTAACCACTGAGCCATCTCTCCAGCCCCCGGTGGTCCATTTTAACAAATGGACTGGTTGATTTGCTTATTCAGTTAAAAATATGCCATGTTCTAATGTCAAATGCAACAAGTCAAATGGAAACTGTCATGTGACACAAGATTTTACCCTTATAAAATGTTCAGAATAGGTAAATCCAGAAACAGTTAGCAGACTAATGGTTGTCAAAGTTGGGCAGAGGAGCCAATGGACTCGGCTTAATGAGTACAGCTGACAGGTACAATACACACAGGGTGGATACTCTTAGGTGACTAGAAGGCTGATAGCAGGTACAAGGTGGTACTCTAGAGACGGGGATGATTCGTGCCTATGGAGGAATGAAGTAGGTGGCAAAAGAGTTCATCATAATAGTCTAGCAAGTAAAGTCTTTAGACATTAAAAAGAGTTATGGAATTTTCCATTCTGAGATTACTCAGTTGTCCATGCAAAATGGCCATGCAAAGAGGAGCTATGACTATGGGGAAGTGCTGTAAACTAGCTTGTATTGTCTGTGGGGCTTGGTGAGAGCAGTGTTTCGCATTCAGCTCTGGGCTGTGGCTGTCTTCAAGTGGAGGATGGAGACTTTTTGTCCTTGGTGGCTGTTCTGAGTAAATAAAATTAATTCAAGAAAGACTTCCCCTTGACTTCTTTCCCTCCTTCTTTATACGCAAGTGTGTGTCATTTATAAAAGATGATGATGAGGAGGAATATTCAAAATGTAATGTATGAAATTCCCAAGGAATTGATAAAGCTATTTTTTAAAAGAACAAAAAGGGCACACAGACTGAAAATAATAACAAGGAAATAATGTAAGGAATGGTTGTCATCACCAGAGAAGCTTCTTTGTGTAGTAGTTGGCAGTTAATTACAGAGACCCACAGTTGACCAAAGTGAAGAAAATAAGTGACTTCAGAGTACTCAGCCCTACATGGGACATCTAAATCTCTCCCCCCAAAATCTCAGGGATCATTGAGGAAGTGGGGACAGAATGATTGCAGAAGCCAGAAATCAGGAGAAATTGCTGTGTAACACCATTGTCTGGATGCGACAAGACTGTTGAACACACGAACCCACAGAAGTGGTTGCCTGCAGGACATGAAAGCCAGTCAACATTCTAGCATGGCAGGGCAAGGGGGAATTCACAGAGCTTGGCTGAGGAGCTATTGGTAGTTGATGGATGTAAGCATTGGGGAGTCGGTTTTCCTTAAGTGTGTCTCTGGTTGGTTGTATATCCTGCAGTGGATGGACACACAGTCACACACACACATACACACACACACACACACAGAGCACTAATTAGACTCAATGGGTTTTTTAAAAAAGAGAACACAAAGTTGGGGAGAGGTATTGGGGTACAAGTCTGGGTGGAGTTTGGGAGAAGGGGTGCAGGGTGCATATGTGCATGGGTTGAGTTTGGGAGAAGGGGTGCAGGGTGCATATGTGCATGCATGTTACATGAATATGAGTGTGCAGATGTATCTCTTGCAGAGGCCAGAACAGGCTGTCACTGTCTCTTCCAATCCCTCTCCATCTCATTGCTTTGATACAGGGCCTTTCAGTGAACCTAGAGCCTAACTGTTTTGGATAGACTGGCTGGCCAGTGAGCTCTCCAGATCTGCCTGTCTTCACTTCAACGCCCATCCAGTGCTGGAGCTACAAACGTGTGTACAGCTATGCCCAGCTTTTTATACAGGTACTGTGGGTTCAAACTTGGGTCCCTGCAGAGCAAAGGTTCTTCCCCACTTAGCCATCTCTTCAATCTCAAAGCTTTTGATTTTTAATGCTCATTTTCCCTATTTCCCGCTGTTACAAGCATGAGGTAGGATGACAGACCCTCGCATATAGGGTAGGGCTTGCTCTGAAGGAGCCTCCTGAGTGGTCTTCCCTATTTAATTCTCCCCCTTCTTTCCTTTGGCATAACCTTTGCCTCCATTTCAATTGAATCATCCTCAGTAGCATCCGTAATTATGAATCTGAGATGCTCCTTTGGCAGAACAGTGTGAACACGTTACCCACAAGACTACGTGAGATTAAGCATAAAGCAGAAATTGCATGCCCACACAGGTATCAGAACAAATAGGCACTAATATTTCATAAAAAGATGATCCATTTCATTACATTCTACATCACTTCTTCTCATAAATCATTTACCACGGGGAGCGGTGACACTTCTCAGAGAACAGTCTGTATTAACTCTCTCCTATATCCACTGGAGCTTAAGAAATCTGTTATTGATTATTAAGATTGTTTAAAATATGACACACTGATTACTGTCAAATGAAAAGGGAGGTTTGAGCACAAAAAAAATCTATCTAATTAGAGATATTTTAAAACTGTCATTATACTACAAAAGTTCTATTCATGTGTATGTGTGTGCATGTCTGCCTGTATGCATGTACAACACATGTGTGCAGTACACACTGAAGCCAGAGTGGGGAGTAAAATCCCCTGGAGCTAGAGATAGAAATAATTCTGAGCTGCCTGACATGATGTGGATTCTGGGAACTATGCCCTGACCCTCTGCAAGAGCAGCAGCTGTTCTTAACCACTGAACCAGCTCTCCAGACCATGTTACTACATTCCAAAATTGATTTTGTCTGAGTGTGTCAGAGCAAGGTGTGCACAGCAGGTAGCAGCACTCTCCTCGCAATGTGTGAATTCTAAAGATTGAACTCAAGTTGTCAGGCTTGGTGACAGATGCCTTCACCCACTGAGCCATCTCACTGACCCCCTAAGGAGAGATTTTGATCATGTAAATTTGTATGAATTTTTCCAGTGGTACCTTGTGGCTGGCAACACACCCGATAATGGGGGATATTTAGAAATAAATTAGGGGGCGGTCAGAGAACAGATGCAGCGGAAACACATGACAAAGCCGCCAGCATGATTCACAGCACTCATGAAAATGTCACCTGTGTTCAGTAGTGGTGACCAGAGATATGTCACTTACAAGAACTAGTGTAAGGCTAAGAGTGTGTGTTTGTGTGGTAAATACAAACTGGGCAAGTGAAGACACTGGGAAATATAGACATCCATAGAGTTTTTGTGGTTTTTGAGAATGAATAAGAAGCACTGGCTTCTGTCTCTGCTGGAGACTGGATCGTCAGCAGGCACTCAGGGTGGAGAGCTACTGACGCAAGGAAAGGACCCAAGATGCCATTACACAGGGGACACGAAACATCTTTGAGTAAAAGGTAACGAGGTCTTTGAGTCCTGTCAAAGCTGAAGGCCATAGGGGAGTTGTGTACATGGTCGAGTTCCCAGTGGGCATCTTTAAGCCTGGCAGCCAAAGAACTGCATAGTTCTGTCTCCACCTCAACCCCCTTGTGCTCTTGTACCCTCAGATCCAGGCTTCAGGGCAGAAGATGAGGCCGTGGATAGGTCTGTAGACCCCTCCTGCTATCTTTCATATGAACTCAGAGAGGGTACACCCTTCCCTCCATCCTCTCTACCTGGTGGAGACAAAGCTTTCGCGCATATCACAGTGGGTATTTTCTCAAGGGTAGATGAGGCTTCCTCCGGGGGTTCCTGGTTTCTGCTGAGAGGCTTTTCTGTGTACATGCACGATTTCAACCCAGGGTTCTGTTTGGAACAGCAAACACCAAGCATGATCAGCATCACTCGAATTGCACTCCTGGGTACCAATCAGAACTGTTATGCAGCCCTCCACTCACGGAATCAGTTTCTTCATAGGTTAGTGAATGCCCATGCTATTGCATTTTTTTTTATTAGATGGGCTGTGTTTTCTGATGGTGATGTGCCAGCAACAGTGTTACAGAAAGAGCTGTGTTTCAGACGCATAAACTTCCAAATTACATTGAGCACATGTGTGTGTGTGTGTGTGTGTGTGTGTGTGTGTGTGTGTGTGTAAGCAGGCATGTACACACAGGTGCACACACCTCTGCTACTTGCATATAAATATACTGCTTATCAAATATCGATTTGTAACGCTCTACAGATTGCACACGTGTGGCTCATCGGTGTGATGACCAGCCATTGCCTGCCTGCCATCCAGAAGGTGGATTAAGGTGATGCTGTTTGCCTGGCAGAGGGCACACCATGATGGTTCTCCTTTGACCTACAGGCATCCTGACACCTTGGAATGGGTAGTTTTCAAGTATTCTGCCTTGGTGGAAAGTGCAGAGTCAGGGTCACAGAGGCCAGGGTTTCATCCTGGTTCTTGCTATGAGTGGTCAAGTGACCTTGAACCTTCCGTATAAAAGTTGCAGAATGATGCAATGCGGGTTGCCACTTTCAAAGACTGACTGCAAGCAATGAACCCCTGGTTGTAAAGTGTCCACTCACCGGCTCCATTGTTCTTTCTAAATTTATTATTGGGAAACGCAATACATGTAGACACTGTATCTTGGCTAGTGCTTATTGTCAATTTGATACAAATTGTACTCATTTGGGAAGAGGAAACATCAACTGAAGACTTACTCCCACCAGACGGACCTGTGAGCAAGTCTGTGGGGGCATTTCCTTGGATAACGATTGGTATGGGAGGGTCCAGCCTACAGCAGGTGGAACCACCGGTGGGAAGGTGTAGAAGAAAGCAGCTAAGCAAGCTCTGGGGAGCAAGTCAGTAAGCAGCATTCTTCCATTGCCTCTGCTTCAGTTCCTTCATCCAGGTCCCCGTGCTGGCCACTTTAAATGAGGGACTCAGACCTGGAAATGTAAGCCAATTAAAGCCAATTACACCCTTTCCTGCTTCTTTTGGTTATGGTGCTTATCACAACACTAGAAAGTAAATTAGGACAGTGTCCACTCCCGTTACTCCCTCTAATGGCACCCACCACCACCACCACCACCACCACCACCACATCTCCCTCCCAATTTCATGTCTTCCTTTAACGATAGTTTATGCGTCTAGATTTTGAACCCGCTGAAACAAGTACATAGACATGGAAATCACTCACAGGGGCACAGGGAACCTAAAGAAAAAATATGAACAGATGAACAGCCTTTAGGATTCATCAAACAAAGCGAAGACTTCTCCAAGACATCAGACGGTGGTTGTGATTTACCCAGATGCGGGAGCATCACACAGACTGCGCACTGCACGATTCTTCTGCATTCTGAGGCCCGCTCATCCCTCATACTACCCCAGTCGTCCACAGCTATAGCAATTAATCTCTTTGTGTGAGAGTACTCATCCAGCTTCCTTCTTAGCTTCTTTCTTTGGAAACCAGATTGCAATCATTGTAAAATTAAGATAAAGTTAAAGTAAGAGTAGTGATTGGGGGTGTGGGGGGGGGGAGTGGGGGTGTCAGAGTGAGGCTGTGTGTGTGCTTCAGAAAATAGAAACAGCGGGTAGAAATTTGAAGCAGAAGCCTGGATTACAGAGCAGGGGATGAACCGAGCACATTTACAGTATGATTTTCCCCATCTTGTTCTCTTACTTTTTTTAAAAAAAAATCTTTCTTCTATAGAACATAATGAGTAGAAAGGAAGGGGAAAGAGAAGAAAAGAAAAAGGGTGGAGATAGAGGTAGAGAGGTAAGGGAGAAATCTTACTTATATCATTTATTTTGCACTTTAAATAATTTGTGTTTTCATTGATCGCACCCCCAAATCACATCATTTTGCAGATGTGTCATTTTCCACGTGTAGATTTTTGGGGTGAAGTTTAGAATTCCTTTGGAAAGTGCCCAGGTCCAGATTCTTGCAGGATACTTCTAGGATCTGATAACCACAGTCTACCACAAGAGAGCACACACTGCCCTCCTTCACTCAGGCACAGCCCTCTGCCCTGCCCCAGGCTGCCTTAGCCCCACCCCAACTCCCTCCACTGTCCTGGGGACCTGCACACTCCCTCTGCTTTTCTCTGAGCATTCTGGTAGAGCCACACACACCAACTCCTCTTTTGGGGGCTTCCTGCCAGAGATGGGGAAAAGCTTGGATCCCAGCCCTGTAGAAATGAAGCCCTGTCAGCCATCCCTGGTGATCCCAGCCTGAATTCCCACTGGTCTCCAGCAGTGCTGAGCCACAGAAACAAAGACCTTTAGCATTGTTCTCCTCAGCGTGGTGTCAGCATCATAGTCATATATCTTCTGGTTGTATGGTATTAGCGATTTGTTTTTAAAATCGTTGATTGAATTGATGATCAGTTTTCATGGGAAAACGTTAAGCGAATTTTGGCTTGGGATTGACAGAATTTCCAATCATCCCTGAAACGATCCCTAACTTCTGCTGTTTCCTTTTTTCCTTTTTTTCTTTTTTCTTTTTTATGATGTGTTTATATGAAGGAGTACTCTCAGCTTTCACTATTATAAAACAAAATATCCATCAACTCTGAAAAACATTGAAGATACTCTACACTCTTTATGCCAAGATTTAATTATTTGTGTAAAAATAAAAAGCTCATGCATCTCATCAGTATGCTAATTTGCTTTCATCCTTAGTAAATGGTAAAACTATATGTCTACCGAGGAATTGATTAAAAATAAATTTCTTTATAATTTGTTATCAGTAACGGTTTGATTTATAACCTGTTGTATACCTGAGGTCTCATAAAACTTTTTCAGTTGAAGGCTGAGGAGATTGTTCTGTGAGTAGTGCTTTTGCCATGTAAACTTGAATGCTCTAGTTTGGATCCTGGCACCCACACAAATGCTGGGAAGACTATGTGGCCACTCCTGTAGTCCTAGTGTGGGAGATTCAAAGACAGGGCATCCCTGGAACAACCAAGATGGCCAAGTAGACTAGCCCAGTCAGAAAGCTCTGGGTTCTTGTGAGAGAGCCTGCTTCCATGTATAAAGTGTGAAGGGCAAGTGAAATAGACTCCTGGCATCAACATCTAGCCACCACGTACAAAGGGCACACGTAAGCAGGCACACCTGCGCACACACATACATACATGCAAAGGATAGGGAAAATTTAGAGAGTAATATAAGATTCTGCCTCAATTCGATCTGTTCATTGTGAAGCCACGTTCTGCGACAGCGCTGGATGTGTCCTGTCAGTGCCTAATAACGTGATGGTGTCCTTAGTCTGTCTCCTGCTCAGACAGGATTTTAGTGAATTCAACTCCAAGCCTGTCAGAACACAGGTAAGATTTGCTGCATACTAGACTCTGTGTTCAGATAAAGCTAATGGACAACTCATGCGTGTGAGCCCATGGTTGTGGGGGGAGCAGGGACTGCCTCTGACATGAACTCTGATACCCTCAATTTGATCACCTCCCCTTGGTGGGGAGGCCTGGTGGGCACACAGAGAGAGAGGAAGCAGGCTATCTGAGTAAGACCTGATAGGCTGTGGTCATATTGGGGCGGGGGAGGTCCCCTTCTATCAGAGGTCTAGAAGTGGAGAATAGGGCAAAAGAGGGGGTGAGGGTAGGAATATGAAGTTACAAGCAAGGGAATAACAATCAGGATGTAATATGAATAAGTTATAATAAAGTTTCACAGGTAAGAAAGAGGCATTATAAACCTATTGCATTGGGCAGACCAGGGAAACCTTGCTACCTCACCTAACCTGACAATCTATCTCAGAACAATCCAAAGGATGTAACCTCTACATGTTTAGCATGAAGATGTAAATTAATGGGGCAAAACCAAAGTGCTGGAACTCACAAATATCCTGCCTGCTGTTCCGACACGAAGATGAGTTTGCGTTATAATGAAAATGGATTGTACCATTCCAGCCCACAAGAAACATAAACTACAAGTTCATTACCGGGAATTTTGGAAAATGTAGAGGAAGTCAAAGCCAGTGGAATTCTCCCTGTGTCAGTTAGCCATTGCGAGGAAGTTGTTAAAATAATATTTATGAGGATGAATTGTTCAGATGCTCTCTCTCCAGGATGTATTTAAATTTATAAATGGGTGTATTTGCTGAAAAAAAAAAAAGACTCAGCTTTGGTGGAAGTAGCTGTAAGCTGAATCTCTCGGAGGTGTGGCTAAGTATTTATCTATCTTGGTGAGAGTCCTGCAGCTGCTGACAACCAGAAGCCAGAAAAGTGAAAGAGCTGTTGACCCAAACCTGCTTGTGAGTGTGTGTGTGTGTGTGTGTGTGTGTGTGAGAGAGAGAGAGAGAGAGAGAGAGAGAGAGAGAGAGAGAGAGAGAGAGAGAGAGAGAGAGAATGAAGGAGGGAGGAAATTTCTGAAGAAGTGAAGGAGGAAAATGAACACCAATAATAAGTGGCCCATAATAACTTGCAGCTAATGTCAACCGGAAAATAGCGTGTGAAGTCTACATATCAGTCTGGCAGCACCCATGACAAATCCTTGTTCTAACCCAACTAACACTGCCTGTGGATTAAAGTGCACTTCCGAGAGTCCCCGCCTCTCCATGCACAGCTGTCTCCAGAACAAACAAGCTCTTGCAAGGTCCTATCATGAGGAAAAGAAACTTCAAATTAAAATTAAATTGTTCAACGATTTCAATAAAGAGACTCGTGTTCTCAAGTAATAGTCTAGGAACATCTTCTCAGCAAACAATCGACAATGGATTAAGGTTCGTGCTTCAAGAGGTCTTTGGGGGAGGAATTCTCAGTAAAGATCCAGGGATGAACACAGTGCAGCCCTCTTAGATGCACTCCAAAGGCACAGTGACACATGCCCTCCTCCCCAGTCCCCGGGCCCATCCAGACAAGGAAGAAAATATAACTAAGCTCTTCTCTCTAAATTGAGACAAATCTCATTTTAAAAAGATGTGAAACATGGAAAGATCCTTTGTGAGTACACAGGAAGAAGACTGTGGTCGGGGAGGGGGGCGGCGGGGAGGATGGAAATTAATGACTGCTGGCCATAGTTTTCAAATGTGAGAAATATACGGACTCCTTTTAATGTTAAAAGAGACGGCGGGACCTGACATCACATGCATGAGAGTCCAGCGTTCGGGAGGGTGAGGCAGAAGGATGGTGAGTCTTAAGAAGGCATGAACTATGTAACAATAGCCCGGCTCAAATAGGAGGGGGCATTTTAAAATAAGTTAGTAATTTTACTGTGGTGATGTCAAGACACAAGATGAGATTCTCTCCAAGAATATAGTTGGGTAATCTGTACCTGTGAGACTTCAGCATCCCCTTCCTGTGTAAAATGCCATTCAACTCGCCTCTGCCTGGTGAACTGAGCTTATGGAATCCTCCTGTACAACCCTTTCCTGTTTTCTCTTTCTCTACCACCTGGCAGGATGCCCAGGAGTGAGCGGAGGACACTCCGGACAGAGATAGATGACAGGAAACTTGGTCCATCATGACAGTGTGGGGCAGGGCTCCTTGACCCACATCCAGAGAACATCTGGTTATACTTTTGGAGTTAATGGTGTGACCGTGTCTGAGCCTAACATTGTTTTCAGAAGGGCTAAGGAGAGACCTTTGGATAATGAACACACGTCACGTAGGTGAGCGCCATGCCTTCGGCTTAAACTAAAAAACATCCAGATATCTTTCAAAAACAATCCTTGCTGGGCTAGTGAGGTGGCTCAACTGGTAAGGTTTTATCATGCAAGTGTGAGGACCTGAGTTCAGTCCCCAGAACCCATGTAACATAATAGCGGTATGATCTTGTAATCCCAGCACTAGAGGGACGAGGCATGGAGACGGGAGGATGCTGAGGCTTGATGGCTTAGCCAGCCTAGCCTATTGGATGAGCAGCATGTCAGTGAGGGACCCTGTCTCAAAAACACCAGGTGGACGATACTAAATAGTGAGGGCCGAAGCTGCCTGCAACCTCTACATGTGCACACATGTGCACCCATGTACAGCACACACAAAGAATAGTTATATTGCCTTAAGTATAGCCTCGACAATCTATGTTTATTCTTTATTCTTTGCTGTGTTGAGACACGACAAAAAACATTTTTGAAAATGTAATTGGCTTAGACATAAAATGCATCCACCAAGCTCATATGTTTAAACACCCCACCCCACCCCACCCCTGATGGTGACACTGTTTTAGAAGGTTGGAACATGAATCCCAACAAAGAAAGTAGGTCCCTGGGAGTCAGGTTGAGGTTTCATTGCCTGACCCCATTTTATCCCATCTCGGCTTCCTGACCTGCCTTGACATTGTAAATGACCAGGTTTCGCTCCACTCTGATCCCTGCAGCTGTGAGCTGGCCCCCACCCCGAAATGCCTTCCTGCCATAATGGACAGTATCCTACCAGTGTGAGCTAGGACAAAGCCTTCCTCTCTGAAGCCGCCATTTATCCGGGGTGTTTGACCGCAGCAAGGGAAAAAAAAAAGGCTAACACAGGACGTAGAGTGAATCGCCTCAGAGGTGGGTTTCGGAAAGAAATTGAGTAAAATATCAAAACCGAAAGCCCAAGTGAAGGCCTCATAAAACCTTGTAGCGATTCTGCCAAGACAGCGCGGCACACTCGCTTTATGACCTCCACTAGTAGCTAGCGAGGTGTTTGCAAACTTAAAAGCACTCGCGGTGGAAGAATAATTCCTTTTGTTTCATGCACCATTTGCTTCTCTGTTCTGTTTGTTACCTTAGTGAGAGAAAGAAGGGGACAAAAATATCTGACATTTACGCTAATATGTTACCTGATATAAATATGTATGAATCTCAAAAAATCCACTCTACCCTTGGATGGAGAATAGGTGAGCTCATGCTGTCTGGTCCCGATGGGATCCCAGAAAGCTTGCTGTAAATTCCTTCTCAATCACACTTCTTATGGAAGCGATTTCTCTCTGTGAGGCCATCCAGACACATGTATCTCATAGTATTTGGGGAACCATTGGGGAATGCCTTCAAGGGTCAACAAGTATTTTAAAGGCTCATAATTTAATTGACGGTGAGATTTGAATGCTTGCCTCCTTTGTGTTGTATAAAACAACCTGACCAAAAAAGCAAGTTCAGGGATGAGAATTTATTTTGTCTCGCAGTTGGAGGTCACAGTATATCCTGGTGATGGAGGCTTGGAGGGTCAAGCTGGTTCTCACCATCGCTGGCCAGGAAGCAACAGAAAGGAAAGCCTGCATACAACTAGTGTTCCCTTTGTTTGCCTTTCGCTCTGCTGTGGCTCCTGCCCCACGGAGATGGTGCTCCTCATATTTAGGGGTGGTCTTTCGTCCTCTGTAAACCCTCTCTCGAGACACCCTCAAAGACAAACCAAGAAGTATGCCATACTAATCTCCCAGGTGGTTCTAAATCCAGTCAAAGTGACAATGGAAATTAACCATTACAATAATTTGTGTGCCCCCTGGAATCTTCAGAATCCACAGCTGCTAAACAGGAAAGTCAGACTCCTAGTGAAACCAATAAAGAATAAACAAGTAGGGGCTGGAGAGACGGCTCAGAGGTGGGGGGTGGACACTTTGGGGTACTCTGCATCACAACAGCAACCAGAGTTACTATCTAGGGAAAGTTTGTGTCCTACAGAAAATCTGGATGCACAGAAGGCATTTGTCTGTGTCTGATCAGAAGGTGGAGAGGAAGTTGCCTACTGACAACTAGAGATACTGATGGACTAAGGATGCTGTGAACTGGTGATGATGATGAGCTGGGATTGGTGTGAACGAAGGATGATGATGAACCAGGATTGGTGTGATCTAGGGATGATGATGCAGTAGGGGTGATGGACTGGGGAAGATGATGAACTAGGATTGGTGTGAACTAGTGACAATGATGGATTAAGGATGCTGATGGACTAGGGATGAAACAGAGACAATGATGAATCAGGCATGATGGCAGGGCTAGTAAATGTTCTAGCCTACAGATGCTGTGATGCAGGGAAACTGTTCAATTCACAGAACAGCTATACAACCAAGAGTGATCCACTTCTCCTTACAGTGCCTAGATGAAGAAGCCGTAAACAAAAAAAAGTCTAAATCATACAGGACTTTTATTTATGAGAGAATGAAAAGAAGACAGATTATGCTGTGCAGTGATAAAGTACTTCCAGTGAAGGGGGAAAAAAACTAACAGGAAAGAAAAGAGAAGGCTGTAAATTGCGTTGTACAGGTAGATTGTCACATGGTGTTTGAGCTTGTCAGATGCTGACTCTAGTAGCCTTTCCCTCCTAACCCACCAAGCCCTCAAAGCAAGCTTATTTCGAGAGTCTTCCAAGACTCCTTGACTGAGGGCAGGCTGCTTTCCTCCCTGGGCTCTGTAACAGGGAGAGTGGACACCAAAAAGATTGTGCCTTTGAGAAAAGCAAGAAGGTGGACCACTCCCAGCAGAAGTTATTATTATTTATCCCATGATGTAAATCTGCCTGTGGTGGGAACAGGAAGCTGAAATCTCAGCCATGGGAAAATGGTCCACGGAGAAGACAGAGAAAGGAACACACATACTTGTCCAGGATGGTTTCAATTTAGAGGTCCTAACTCAGCTTCCCCCAGGCTTTTGTCAGATGTGCTTAAGGCCCCAGGTTAATGCTGCTGCCTTCTGTTTGCCTGTCAATTAGGATACTCCCATCTTCTCCGATGGATGCTGTGAGCATTGGTTTGATGATGCTTTGCTGTGTATCTACTGCTTCTGTCTGCTACATGTTATATATTTATTAATTTACCTTTTCCTGGCTATACATTCAAAGTTTCTCCAGACTGTACAGAACAAAGAGAAAAGAAGGAACACACAGTGTTTTAAAATAAGATGAAAACAGTGGTAAAATCGTCTTCTGATATGCTCTCCCCGCAGCTCAGCCCTGGAAGATTTTCAGGAAGCATTGGGCACATTTTTGCTCATTAAAGAATAGAAACTTAGGTTTCTTTTTCAGAAGAAGTTTGAAGTCTAAGCCCCTCCCAGGTGGTGATTAGTGGCACATGATCAGAAACTCTAACAGCACAGAAAGAGTTAAGGCTGGGGGGTTTAGAGCTTGCCCCGAGGAGAGAGCAGGGCTCCATAATTGGCAGCTTTTCCTAATGCCTCTAAATTGTAAATCAGTGTTCTTTGTTCTCTGCCTTGACGAATTAACATGTCAAGCAGAAAAGAAAATCTGTGTTTGACCCATGACAATTTCACACAACTCAAATCCAACTATTTGAGAAGAGACAAAAGCTCCACAGCACAAATATCTGTTATTTTCAGACACTGGGGGCGAAACAC
>OU015754.1:23303149-23319867 GCA_907169655.1 Acomys percivali | reverse complement strand
AAGACAGTTTTCCCCAAACCATATCATTGTATCTAACTAAACAATCCTTGCAGTATACAGTGTGTGTCAAAAGACATTTTATGAAATACTATGCTATGCATTTTAGGCTTTATTTATACTTTAATATAAATAAGAAACATTTAAAAGGTGATGAAAGTGCATTTTTGAGGGGTTCTGGGCTTGTTTCTGAGCTCCTTATCCATGACTAAGGGAGTTTAAAAATAACTAACGAGGAGCTGGCATCTCTTCCTGCCTCACAGATTTAATTATTAGGTGAAACCCAGAGCAAAACTTATTTTAATGAAATGTTTTGCAAACCAAAGCCGGGGAAAAAAGAATCCAATGTGCTCATCACTATTGGACAATGTTGAACTCACTAAGGCGAGATTATTCTTTTTAAAAATAAGAATCTTTGCATGAATACAAGAACTAATTACAATCAGGCTATGGAAGAGCAAGAAGAACCCAATTAGAATGCTCATCTTTTATTAATCACATACATTTTTCATAAGAAGGTTATTTTTACTAGCTCAGGCCAATAGAGAAAAAAATCGACAACATTGTGAAAACCATTAGACCATGACAATCTAATGCTGATTTCCTAAACTATCATTTTTTGGGGGAAGGGTCTTTCATAAGGCAAGATAACATGTCTGTGATTTTATTTAAAAACGTGTATGAGTGCACAACCCTTGTACAAAGCAATGTGTTTCCCCATGAATTAATCATAGGCTGCAGGTGAACCAGCTGCCTCAGGCTATAACATGTACACATGGTTCCAGAGACATGAGCACCCACACCACAATGCCTTACGCCTGCTGGGATATTCTGAGTAAGAGGCAGCAAGCGGCCACAGCTATGGGTGCTGGAGGGAGGCTTTGCTAGGCTATGTATGCCTCACACACTGAATTAAACCCTGCCTTGGGTTTGGTTCTAAGCAATCCCATATTCAAGACTCTTACAGTCAATTAAATAAACATGAGTAGTGGGCTAGAGAGATGGCTCAGGGTTTAAGAGCACACAGTATTCTTGCAGGAGTTCCACACTAAGTGTCCAGCACTGACAATAAGAAGCTCACAACCACCTGTAACTCCAGCTCCTTGGTGGGGCAGTGGGGGGGACAGCGATTCATCACCCTCTGTTGTTCTCCACAGATAACTTCACCTTCTGTGTACAAACCCACTTATATACACATTAAAAAAAAAACTTAGTTCAGACAATCTTAAGTAGAAAAGTCCAACTCCGGGGTTTGTGGGAAGCCAGTTTTTGAGATGGGTTTCTTGTTCCTCAAGAGGAATTTGGGCCACAGGTGAACACACTTTTTTTTTTCATTCTCTCCTCTTCTTTTTGTAATGTGCTTAACCTGCTTAAACTCTACAGCCCCTTCATTGAGATCTGCTTTACTTCCTAGCATAGCTGTGGCTCCTCTGTTAATACCTGCTGTTGCTCTTAGCATATCAGGAGCCATTTTATTCCTTAATCTCCATTTTGATTATAAGGTGAAATCAAGTTCAAGCTCTTAGGCCCTGTGTGCCTGAAACAAGGAAGGTTCAGTGCTTGCTGCTTAGGATATGTTCTGTTTGGGTTAAAGATAAATGTATGTTCTGTTAGAGTTAAGAGTGAAACATCCTGCTATGTTCCTTACTCCCAGAGAGCTGGAGAGTGCCCCCCTCAAAAGCCCCCCAATCCCAAATCCCAGCCGATTAGCTTACAGTGCTTTGTCTAGCTCTCTGGACATTGTCCTTAGAACAAAGTTGATTCTTCTTGTGTTTAACTGGTCAAAATGATGTCGTGCTGCCCTCCCCCTTGCTTCCCGCCTAATTACCTGGTAGTTACCTGATTACAGTTTTTTTTCCTTATAAAGAACCTGCCTTAGAAGCAGACCAACATCACGGTTAGGCTCCTGAGTTCTTTCTGTGTCCCTGGTCATGACCAGTTTTGGGGTGTGGCGTGTGGCGTTCTAGCAAACCATCAATATCTCACTGAGATTGGTCCTCGAGTGTCTTGTGTGGCAATCCTGGCATTAAAACATTCTCTTCTCTCCTCTTCTTTTCTTTTCCTTTTTCCCTTTTTCAAGACAGGGTTTCTCTGTGTATCCCTGACTGTCCTGGAAAAGCCTCTAGAGGCAAGACTGGCCTCACACTCAGGGATCTGCATGCTTCTGCCTCCTGAGCCATGCAGTCTCGGGTTTGCTGGTAACTGGTGTGGTTTGAACATGACGTGTTCCCACAGGTTCAGGTGTATCCCTGTCTGATGGCGCGGTGTCACCACAAGGTTGTGGAATCTGTGGCCTTCTTCTATAATCTGAATGAGGTAACTATAGGGCAGCCCCGAAAAGGTTACGGAGGCTTCCTGTTCTGGCCCAAGCTCACAGCTTCTCCTTTGGCCTGTAAGGCATCTCCACAGGGGCCTCTAGTTCCCATGGGTGAAAACTCAGCTGCTCAATGGCCATGCTCCCCGAACAAGAAGAGCGGAAGCTGTAAGCCAAAACCGCCCTCTAACGCCCTTACACTGTTCCTGTCAGGTGTTTTGTCACAGTGATGAGAAAAGTAACTCAATAAAGTAATGAGTTTAAGTTAAATGCAGAGAGATGAAGAGACAGCCTAGTCTTGATGGCACTGGCTGCTTTTGCAGACGACCTGGATTCAATTCCTAGACCTCGCATAGTGCTTTATAATCCCATGTAACTCCAGTTCCAGGGGAATCTGATGTCCCCTTCTGGCTTCTATGGCAAAACACCCATACACAGAAAGTAATAATTAAAAAAAAATAAAATTAAAAAAATTAAACACAGAGCAACAACATAGGGGAAACCAATGTAGGATAGAATTTATCTGAAAATTTTCAATTTGTATATATATATATATATATATATATATATTATTCAAAAATCTATACAACATATCTTGGTCATATTCCTTCCTCCTCCTTCCCTCCTGCTCCTCACTCTCCCTCCAACCTTCGTATCTTTCCTTTCCTTATTATCCTCTAAGTCCAGTTAACGCTTAGCCAGATACCCCAGCATATGGGGGCATCCACCAGGGTCATGGGCAAAATACCAGTTTTGTTTTTAGCTCTTTGACCAGGGTGACTACATGAAGGTGAAGTCTCTTCACTCCTCCCTTGAAACTGACATAATGTTCCCAACATGCTTTGCATTCAACTCTTAAAAAAAAAAAACAAAAACCACTACTTATGTAGGTAGACTTACTGTTATATGGAGAAATGCAATTTACATTAGAAGCCACACTCTGCATTGGGAAATTAAGTAGCTCCAGTGTGAGAAATCAGAGCTACAAGGTGCACCATGCAAACTGGCTGCACACAAATTTAAATCTGTTCTGCTCTTTCGGCTGATGAAATTGTAAAGTGCTATTTTGCATTCACGGTTATGAGCAGACCAGATGTGAAGGGCCTTCTGAAATGCTTTGTATAAAATTACTTATTTTGCATATTTAATTTTAATATTACGACAACTGAGATGATTTTTAAAAGAGTGTGTACCTAAATGAAGCTGGTTTAAAGAATGAGATTTGGAAAACAAGCACGCTTCCGCTAGACAGGTGTTATTAGAATGCGGATCCGAAGCTAATGAATCTAATTACACAAGTGCACCTCCATCCAGCATCAGTGTGCAGGCATTTTTATTATGTTATCCGGAATGGGGCCTGACTGAGCAATCCTTACTGCACAAACTGGCTTGGCAGGCATGATTTTAGAAACCGGCCAGGTTCTAGTTTCTTCAGCGCAATGGGAAGTATATTGCTTTATGTTTCTTGGGGTCGAGTCACTGAATGGAAGCAACAGGCAAGATAGTGTTTCAAAGGGTGGGTACCTTTCAACAGGAAGGCATTGTGAACTTAAAGCGCCTGGATGCTCAGTGTTCTGCTTATCTGCAGCTGTTACAAATCTCAGTTTTCTCCGATCATAAAAAATATGATGTTATTGACTGACTGACTTTTCTCCCTCCCTCCTCCTCCTTCCCTCCTTCCCCCCTTCCCTCCCAACTTTCCTTTCTTCCTATCAGTGTTGGACTGTGGTGTTTTCTTTTTCCCAGGCTTAACACAAGTTACGATCACCTGGGAAGAGGAAAGTGCAGTTGAGAATTGGATCAGATTGGATGTGGGGCATTTTCTCAATAGATGATTGATGTGAGAGGGTGTCCAGGGCACAGCGGCCCCATGTTATCACAGAGAAACTTTAAGAGAACAAGGAACATTAGTCACGCAAGGCTGTCTCCTCAATGGAAGAGATAACATTATATGCCTGCATTTCACCCAGAAAGCTGAGAGGGGATCTTGTTAATGACCAGCTGACATTTTTGCTATCTGTGGAAGCAGACCCCACCCAAACTCCCCAGACTGATTATTCCAGGCTCTTCCATCTTTAGAGATGTCATATGCACTCCGGCTTGCTAACCTCTATGTTGTCAGTCAGAGACCACATTAGACTCCAGGCCTTTTAGCTTTAGGACTCACTCTCACAGACACTCTTTGTAAAAGAGTCTCTGAGTTGTCGCATGTTAAGCTGTATTGCGTACCTACCTGAATTGGACTGACTGGACTGATTGTTGCCCGGAAACCTTTTCCCAAATTGTGTTGCTTCAAATATGCCGACTGACATTGAACTGTCTGGCATTAGACTCCCTGAAGGCTGGTCCAGATTGACAAAGTCTGCACCGGGGTTTTCATTCTTGTTTAGTCTTGTGGCTCCTTTCCCTGTCTGACACCTGCAGGGACCGCCCCCCCACCACCACCAAGACGGCCCAGCCCACTGTGCATGGTGCCATCTATGGAAAAATAATATGGAGGGTTTAGGAAAGCAGGCTGAGCAAGCCAGGAGGAGCAAGCCAACACGCAGTGTTCCTCTTGGCCTCTGCTTCAGCTCCTGTCTCCAGGTTCCTGCCTTGTGTGCCTGCTGTAGCTCCACTCAGCTGTAAACAGAAATAAACTCTTTCCTTTCCCCCATTGCTTTTGGTCTATGTTTTATCTCAGCAACAGAAGGCAAACTTCCTCCCTTCCTTCCTTCCTTCCTCCCTTCCTTCCTTCCTCCCTTCCTTCCTTCTTTTTATCTCCCTCTTTCCAATGCTCCTCTCTCCCTCCCTCCCTCTTTCCTCCCGTTCTTTCTCCTCTCTTTATTCCTTTCCTCTCACTTGGCAGTAACTGGTGAAACACTCACAGAAGACTTCACAGCCATGGTGTGACTATTTCTTATTCCAGAGCGGAAGACCAAAGAAGACTACCTCTAAGGTCAGAAAAGATGGAGTATGTTCAGGTTGGTATGGCTATAGATGTTGGTGGACGCTCTGTCTTAGGACCTGTGTTTGTTTGTCTGTTTGTTTGTTTTCGGAGACAGTGGTTTTCGGTGTAGCCTTAGCTTTCCTGGAACTTGCTTTACAGACCAGGCTGGCCTCCAACTCACAGAGATCCTCCTGCCTCTGCCTCCTCCCCCAAGTGCTGGGATTAAAGGTGTGTGCCACCACTACCTTGCTGATATTTTGTCTTAAAGATCCCTCATTATATTTAAAGAGAAAAGAGTCTCAGGAGCTTCTCTGGGCTACAAGATCTGTGGGTTCCCCCACCCCTGATGGACCATTGCACACCGGTACTCTCAAGATGCAGAGAAGCTGGGAAGCAGAGCTACAGTGAGTACATAAACAACCTGGGACCGTGTTGGAGAACAGCGCGCTTATTAAAACGCGTTTATTAAAATGAGTCACTGGGTGGAGAGGAAAAAGGACAAGGGAGGAGGTGCTGCAGTGGGGGCAGGGGTCTTCCGAGTGTATTGGCTGGATTAGCTGATGGCTGGTCACATGATTTCTAAGAAGCCAGTTCTGGGAAGTGTGTGTGTGTGGGAGCATAACATGATGTGACCTTTGTCTCTATGGAGTTGAGTAGACCCAAGCCTGATTTGGGTGGAGAGTGCCCCACACTTTTGGAGCTCTCTCCAGACTATGGGCAGCGTTCTACCATCCCTCATATGGCTTGGGAACCCACAAAGAGCCCCACCTTTTCAGGACATACCCAGAGGAGTTTCTTATCCCTGGTTCTACCTCTTTAATAGGTGTAGGGCTCCAGCCTTACACATTGTCTTTTAAGGGTTCAGCTTCAAGCTGGGTTAAACACATTGGTGTTGCAAGTGAAGAGAGAGGCAGCTGAAGCCAGGGACACACGTGTGTGTCTGTGTTTAAAATGTCTCTGTTCCACCCAGGGATTCAGCCTATGGTTTGCCACCTTTATGCTGGTGATAGTGGGCATTTCCTGTATCCAGGCAAAGCTGAGTTCCGATTGGGGCCAGTAGAAGACATAATAGATGGAAAATAGCTGGACTGTGGAGCTGGCCATGCCAGAAAGTCATGCTCTGCGTTCCTGAAAATGGAGGAGGCTGTGCATGGTTATGACCTAATAACCCCCAGAGATGTCTGCGTCACAGCTCTCGTCCCTGTCTCTCATTCTAACTCTGGGTTCTTGGGGGACAGTCTTGAGGCATTTGCCTCATGACAACCATGACAGTTTTACCCATGATCAGATGGGTGGGAGGGCACAAATGGAGAGACTGAGATGTGAAACATTGAGTGCCCAGCTGAGCTGAGCAGTAAGCTGAGGACCGCTAGTGTCTACATCTTACTGTAGGCGACATGCAGGTCAAGGCTTTCACCTTGTGATGTCCATGTCCAGGCTGAACCAGAGGAGTTCACACTGCATGTTGTGATAGGCGCAGGTGGGAGTAGGGAGAGGGGTAGGTGTGTGTGTGGTGAACAGGGGACACTTGGGTAGTGGAGACTGCAGTAATGGTGCTGAGGGACCAGCTGAAGCTGGGTGAAGGGCTAGGGGCCAGCGCCCCAGCGTGCAGTCCTGGGCAGAGTAAGGAGCTATCTTCAGGTCCCTGGCATCATCCGGTCCCCCAGCATGCACCCTTCCCTGGGAACCTGTGGCCTCTCCAGCCCATGGTTTTTCCATCCCTACCCCTTGCCCTCAGCTTTAGCCTGAGTCTGAGAGATCCCTGATGCTAGAGATGGTGACCCCTGCCCCTCCCACCTTACTCCCTGCTCAAGCTCAACCTGCACAGGCCAGGGGCTCCCTATGTCTCTTTAATATGCATATCTAGGGACCCAGGGTAGTGCAGGCCACTCTGGGCACATGAATATGCAAGGGGAGATCTTCCCTCTTCTCACTGGATCCCTATGGAAGATTTCCAAGCAATTTCAAGGACATCTATTTTAGCACCACTTGAAAATGCAGAGCACCCACAAGGACACACAGGAAAGACATCCCCTGGCCTAGAAAACACCAGCAGAGTTCACCCTGCTTATTTTCATTTGCACTTTTTATAACATACATTTGTGAGAGGAGACTAAATTCAGACCTGCAGAGGTGTGACTATGAAAGGTCCATGGGGTGAGTGTGATGGCTAGTCTTGGTTGTCAGGTTGGCCACTTCTGGAATCAAATAAAACTGAAGCCAATGTGCACTCCTAGGAGGGATTTTCCTAATCAGGTTATCTGAAGCAGGGAGACCTGCAAACCATGGAGAAGAAGGAAACTTTTATTTTTTTGCCTGCTCATTTTCACTCTTGCTGGCAAGTTCATCTATCCTGTTGCTACAGCTGGTATTAATTCCCACGTCTTCAGGATTCCAACATAGACTGAAGATCAACAGCTCTCCAGGCATCTTCTGAGCCTTTAGTACCAGACTGGGACTGAAGAGACATCCAGTCTTATTATAGACTGAAGAGCTTTGGAATTTTCAACCTTTCTGGTATGGGACAGATACTATTGGGCTACCTGGACCACAACTTGTTAGGTATGCTAATAAATCCCTTTTAAGTATATATTCATCCTATCCATTCTGTCCCTGACTGTGTGTCCTTAGGACCAAAGATGATACAAATGAAGACACTAGAAAAATCTCTAGAATATGTGGTACATATTAAATGAGATAGTAGTTAAGATTGCCTGTAATAGCCTCGGTAGCACCATTCCCTAGGCTGGGCCTTGAACTATGTAAGAGTGAAGAAAGCTAGCTGAACACGAGCAAGCAGGCAGCATGTACACACTCATTTCTCTCTGCTCTTGACTATGGATTGGTGATGTGAGTAGCTTTGAGTTTCCTGCCGTGACTTGCCAGATACGATGTAATCTTATGCAGAATAAACCCTTCCTCTCTTATGTTGCTTTTTTTTTTTTAAATCACACCATCAGGCTTGAGAGATGTCTTGCTTCTACCTAGCTCAGCTGACCTTTATCAACAGCTTCCAATCACAGTGTACCCTGAAATCCTTGTTTTCCACATCAGTTTTTCAGACTTCCCATGATGTCTGTCAATCCCTGCTACACATATGCATGTAACAAGCATACCTGTGCTGGTGGCAGACTCCCTTACTAGTTCAAGCTCTCAATACACAGATCCATTGGCTTTCTCTGAGCTGTCTTCATTTACACATTCTAAACACTGACCGGGTGCCTCCTGTGGTCCAGTTTCCCGTGCTTGATCCTGGGACCGGAAATAAAGCACCCTTTTTTTTTTCTTGCAAAACCCTCAGCTTGGCAGAGAGACTGACATGTAACTCAGGACATCCAGTCACAGCATCTGCAATCTAGACGAAGGAGGAGAATAGCGAAGTAGGTCAGACATAATAGGAGAGGACATGGAACATTTGTGCTTAACTGGAGGAGTTTACGTCCATTCACATTTTTTGGAAACTCTTCTGGCCAAATTAAACGCATTAGTAGGCTGGTGTTGATGTAAAACCCAACTCTCACCTTGAAGGGGATAAAAGAAAGTTTAATAAAAGTGCCCGTGTGTGTCCCAAATAGCAATGTTCCAATGTAGAAAATCATAAGTGGAGGCTCTGTTTTTTTTTCCATGTACACTATTAAGGACATCTAGTAGGAGGGACGCACCAAAATGGAGGTACTGCTGTCACTTTGGATGCTTCATGATATGGCTATCTTTTGGCATATTTCAAAATAATTCACTTGACCATCATAAGGATGTTAGATTAAGCACAGAGGTGGCAACAGATGGTTTTTAGATGGCTAAAAATAGCCCAGGACAGCTTAGTTCTGGGCTGGCAACATTTCATGAAAAGTCTAATCAACCAGCCAAACCTGAAGGATCTTTAATAGTGGTATGGTGTTTTACTGGTATGGAACTTCACTTTATGCAAGATTAAGCAGGTAGGCTATTGTAAAATATCAATTATACATTTAAAAAATGTCCATGCACAAGCATATGGACATGCAAATGAAATAGGTTTTTACTTAGACCCACATGCGCACCTGCAAAGAGGTACCTGGAGGTCCCATAGTGAGGTGCTCCTTTTTTTTTTTTTTGCAGTGGGTCTCAGAGGGTGCAAGCCATGAGCTGAACTCTGAGGATCCACCACTTATAGGGGACTTGCTACTATATGAGAGGACTGGAGAGGGCTCTTTGCTTATGAATACTCTTCAAAATGGTGACATAAAGTAATATGCTTTTTGGATAAGTCACCTGCAGAAATTATGTGGGAGGTACACTGATGTGAATAACTGAAAAGGCCAATAACACATAAAAAAAAACTTGAGAGAGAAATAATAAATAGCCTTTGATCTGGTGTTTTCTCTTTCCTCCTGATGGAAGAATATTTAGTCAATAATGTTCTTGGTTTCGATTTAATGAGGCTTTAACAAGACCCATATTTTGACACTCTATTTTCCATAAAGCTTTCAAATAAAGTCAAGAGATAAAAGCTACTTGCCTTCAAAGAAATGGGATTTTTTTCCTTGTATCTGGCATCTATTTAAGTGGCATAAATTCAGACATTGCATATCAGACTTCACTGAAACCATCTTAGAAGTCCCTTTGTTTCAAAGTCGCTATAAATCATTGTCTTTGGGATTCTAATTGGCTTTTAGAACAAAATGAGTGACATCATCCCAATAAACATGTGCAGAATTGTCTTCATTTAGGGTCTGAATAGATAGTTAGTGCAGATTTAGAAAACAGAAGTGTAAAAGGAAAAGGAACTTTTAAAAAGATGACTAGAAGCCTAAGAAAATGCAGAGGGATTTGAGAGATGGGAAGTTAGGTTCACACCTAGTTTGTAAATCAGGACAACTCTGATTCTTGCTTAAAAAATGGCCTCCATATCCTTAGAGACATGCAGCCTTTGCTTGACCAATACACCTTACAGCTGACAAAGCCAGAAGCAGAAGGCATGCATCACAGGGTTGAGAAAATGGCTCAGTGGGTAAAGGAACCTACTGCCCAAGCATGAAGACCTGAGTTCTGGTCCCCAGAACCAGTGTAGAAAGCCCACATTAGTGTGCATTTCTGCCACCCTAGTGCTAGGTCAGGGAGTGATTCGACAAAGGATCTCTGGGGCTTCCTGACTGCCAGCCTAAAGGGTTGGAGGTGAGGGTAGGGCCAGGGCTGGCTTGGCAGTAAGCCTCTGACTTCTGGGTCTGAGTTTCCATAGTTGGAAGACTCTGCTGAAATTGGACATGTGTTTTGTGCCTTTAGTGTGTTCATGGCTCAAAGGCAAGTTTGAGACAGACAGGAGGACCCTGTGTCCTCACTGCCCTCAGTAGAGTCAAGTTCAGTTTAGCCTCTGATATGGATGGGATTCTAAATGAACTTGGCCTTGGTGAGCATTGCCTGGTGACTTCGGCCAAGATGGCCGCCCACCTCTGAGTCATTATTAAGATGACCCCCTCTCATTGTGTCCTTACTGAACGTCCCTGGTGACCTGCCATACGCTAATGAAGGCTAATGATACTTTTATTAAATCAAAACAAACAGATCTTGTAAAAACCACTTAGAATTTGTGAGCTCACTTTGTAAATGCTGGGTTATTTTTGCCAACATATCATCCATAAATTCTATTTGCCAACAAACAGAACACCTGGGCTCAGAAACTAATTACCATGTCCCAGCAGGATAGCCAGTAGGTAAAGTTAAGGAATTTGCATCTGTGGATGAGCATCATGTTTCTATGTCTGCTTCCAGCAACTATTGCTCACACGTGTAAAATTACAGAAAAGGGTCGACAGGATAGAGGGGCTTTGTGTGAGGGCTCTTAATGGCAGATAGGCTTTCTATTCTAGACGGAATAAGGTCCCCTTTCTCCAATGATGTACCCTTTAAAAATAACCACTTCCAGGAGTCACGCAATGGGCCACAAAATGGTGGATGTCACTAGGAGACAGATGATTGATGGTGTTGTTTGGCTTTCAAAGTTTTTTTTTAACTCTGTAATTTTTGTTAAAGTTCATTCCTTTGGGGGGAGGGGATGGGTACAAGGTGTGGATAGACGGTGTGTGCCATGGCGGATGTGTGGAGGTCAGCTTGGGAAAGTCAGGTCTCTCTTTCTGTCCTATTGGTGCGAAGGATCAAACTAAACTTGCCCTACTTTGTGGCAAATGCCTTTATCCACCGAGACATCTTGCTGGTCCCGAAAGTAGGAGATTCAATTTCTTTCTATGTACTTGACCTTCATCTCCAACAATCAATCCCCAAACTGCTAAACTCCTCACAATGCTACAAAGAGTCTGGTACTAGGTGCCTGCCTGGTTTGAAACAGAACCTGGGAAAATATTGTTGCCGGGAACCCCACACACGTGGTCTATTCCACTGTAGAGTGAAACCTTGTGATTTTGGGGAAAGTTAGCACTTAGATTTGAAATATGCCCCCAAAGATGCACATATTGAAGGTTTAATCTCCAGTTTGTGGTACTGCAGGGAGGTGTGTGTGTGTGTGTGTGTGTGTGTGTGTGTGTGTGTGTAAATATTAGGAAATAGGGCCATGTTGGAGGAAGTGGGTTCCTGGGGGCCTTTGAAAGGCATGCTTTTCACCCCTTTCCATTCCCCCTTGCTCTCTCTCCCTTTCTGCTTCTTGGTCCTCTGTCACGAGGTCAGACGCTTCCCTCCCCCAAGCTCCCACTATTATGCTCTGTCTCACCACAGCCTAGAAACAATGGAGCCGCATGCCCCGGTTGCAGCAGCAGGCAGCTTGATGACAGGAACAGAAACATTGCAGATCAAGATGCGGACCCACATTTACATGAGACCAAAGCATCCCCCTGAGTCCTCTAACTGCTACCACAAGTAGCCAGGACTTTATCAGGGAATGGCGTATTTTTTGGGACACTGATAGATGACAAGTAACTTGGGATTTCTTTTTAGAGAGGAAAACTATTACATTATGTGTATGGGTGTCTGTGCCTCACTTGGAGGCCAGACTGTTACAGTTACAGGTGTCTATGAGCTACCATGGGCATGCCGGGACTCAAAACCAAGACCTCTGGAAGACACGTCGTTCTCTGAGCTGTCTCTCCAGACCTCATCTTGGGACTTATAAACTGGAATAAGTTCAGAGGACAGAAAGCAGAGCATTACTTCCTCTCAGAAATCCCCCTTCTGTATTCAAGTAACTCCTGCACTGCCAAAAAACAAAAACAAAACAAAACAGAAAAAACCACACACACACACACAATACCCACACCTGAAAGACTCCATGGGGAATGGTGTGCTTTGCAAGCCTTGAACCACAAGTGACTATTGCCAAAGTGGTAAAAGAGCTGTCAAATGTGGCAGGGGAGTAGATGCAATTTCACAAAGACATTGCTGTGGGTTTGTCAAATTGTGACTGACAGCCAGCCAGTGAGGGAAGAGTCACGCCGAAAAGCTCTTCAGTTTCCTGTCTTGGGCAACATGTAAGTGCGGTTGGGACATATACACTTGGAATGGTGCTTAGCATGTCCAAATGATGTCTCTAGATATTAAACTTCACCTTTTAGCGATGGATAACGTAAAATGCTAAAAATAGGAGATGCTGTAAATCTTGCAGTAAGTTCTGGTTTGTTGTATAGTAGAGAGAATTTGGGTGATTTGGGGCATAAACGTTACTTTCAGGTCTGTTTTGATGTTAACAGGAACTGCTCCTGTCACTCTAATCTTGTCAAAATTAGGTACCTTTTCTGCTAGATCCTTCTGCCCTAAGACCCACCCTACTTTATTTAGTGTATGTGCAGGACTTGTTTCTGCCGCCTGATGCAAGACTCTGAAGACAGGGTCAGCTCTGCTTCAGCCTTTGTCTTCAGCACCTCGGACAGAGGCCACCCCTCATTTAAGCTGCTAGGAAACAGTGTGAAGGGACCTTCCCAAAGATTTACCTTGCCCTTACTCCTCTCTCAACATCACAGTTGTCTCTAGTTAGTCCGATAATTGCATCTAAGTTTATCACTAATTTTAACAATTACTTTCTCTACTCACTCTAAATTATTCCCTTGAGTTTGCCAGATTTAACTGTGTTTGTCAGCTCTGTCTTTTTTTTTCCCCTTTGTCAGCTAATTATACACCTTCCCTTTGTATTTAGCGTGGATCCCCACAGCCTAAGAAAAAGTGCATTTCTACTAATGTAAACAAATATAATTTTAACTAGGATAGCAACTTTCACTTCCGAAAAAAAAAAAAAAAAACTCTCTCTGGGATCAAACAGATGCTGTAATTTATAAGGGGCAAGGCCTGGGACTTGTGTTTCTGTGTGAGAAAACAGTTTTTGCATCTTCATAAAGTTTTAATACAATGTGAAAGAATATAAAAAGGGAAAAATATCTATGGCCAGCTCATCATATACGTAAACACACTTGTTATCACATTAGTATATTCAGGGCTGTATGGTCAGATTCATGTTTACAACCCTATTAGAGAAAATGAGCAGGATGTAAAATTATATGCATGCCAAGGAGAGAACATCTGTGGTTATTTCATTAAATTCCCAGAAAGCTTCTGGGGGAAAAAAACTGGTGCTATTCAAAATAAAAGAAAGCCGTAAACCCAGGAACAGTCTGCAGCTGTACCCAGAGTGTACCAGTGCCCTCTGATCTTGGAAGCAAAGCAAAAGTGGACTTGGTTATGCTTGGGTAGGGAAAAACCCAAGACTGGCAGGAGTGTGACAGTCTGCTGAAAGGATTGAAATCTGTTGGGTCCAGACACACACACACACACACACACACACACACACACACACACACGGTTAAGGACAGCAGTGACCATGGCTGTAAGGCTATGAAATGAGGCAAACAGATTACATATGAACACTCAAAGGCCAAGTGCTAAGATCCAGCCTGCTTACGAGCAACTCAGAGCACCCATGTTAAAAGTTACCTGGGCTCCAAATCCCTTTGGTCCCAGATATCCCTGTTTCACCCATAGCTGCCTTGGCTTCATCACAGCTCTCTGAACCCCACCTCTATGGTCACCATCAAAGGTCTCCTCAAAGGAAAGACACACTTTATTCTGTAACAGACTCAGACATGCCCCCCCCCCACCAGCATGCTGCTTCCACCAGGAGATACTCTACTGCTAACATTATTAAGCCAGGCTCACCCAAGGGGAGCTAATAAAGGACAGCGTGGAATTTTAAGGGGCTAAGACAACAGCAGGGTTAAGCCACTGCTTTGTGTTTCTTCCTTTTCATCTCGACCAGTTTTCAAGGAAGAGGAGATTTTCATTTCAAAGTTCTGAATATTTATTCTCTTACTACAAAACAATCGGGAATTGTGTTAGCTTCAGTCTTAAATATTGTAATACTGAAAGAGATACAAATACAACTTTCTCGATTTTATAGAAAGTCGATTCGTGCATTTCAGGGTGATGTGCAAAAAGGGTCTCAGAATCATCAGAAAGATGTGTCTTTACGTAAGTCCCAGCGTTGAGGTGAGGAATAACTGGATTTCTCAGGGATATAAAAAGGACTGAATAAGTCAACATTTCTAAATAAACAAAGAGGGAGCTTTGACAAAGAATGGAGCTTGTGGTTTAAAAAAATCACAGTCAATATGTAGTATTGTTCATGGCTGCATTGCCCACAGAGGCCAGAAGAGGGCATCAGATATCCTGTAGTTGGAGTTGCAGATGGTTGATACGGGTGTTTAGAACTGAACTCCAGTCATCAGCAAGAGCAGTTAAGTGCTCTTAATTGCTGAACAGTCTCTCCAGGCCCCATAAACATATTCTTGAGGCTCCAGTTTTCAATCTGTGAACTGGAATTACAATTCCCACCTCCCCTGCCTTGGAGTGAGAATTGAATGAGATGGTGCCTGAGAAATCCTGAGACAAGGCTTGGCAAATGATGGGGTCCTAGAAAATATTGGAGAGTATAATTATGCGACACTTTATGTTTATTTTAATTTTTAATGGGACTTCCAGACTAAAATCTTCATCTTATGAGAAAAACAGATGTGTTCAAATCTCCTTTTCTTCTCTCCTTTTCCCATGGCTCTCAAAAACACATTTGCATCTATAATTGTCATTGAGAGAAAAGGACTCATTTTCACAAAAATTATGAACATTATTGAAGAGCGAGGAAGGAGACTCATGTATCCAGACAGAGGGAATTGGGGCTGTGGAGGGTTGACTGCACTTAAGTTATGTGGATCAAAATGATTATTACTGTGTTCTTAGATGGATAAAAGGCAGGTGTCACTAGAACTCTCCCTTGAAATGAGCAATTCTCTTAGCCAACTTATTTTTTTAATCTGACTTTAATAGAGATGTCTGAGAAAAACTCATTTTTATTTTCCTTTTATCTTTTTTTTTTCTGTTTTGATAAACAGTCTCAGTATGAAGGTGAAAGGACTTGATGTTAGCCACCAGCCAGCATGAGGGAAAAACATTGTAAGGCAACTTGAGACACAGCTCCCAGGCAGCAGGAAGGTGACCACAGACTTCTGCTTCTTCAGTGGGGGAAAAGCCACCACGAGAGGATGCACAGCAAGGCATGTCTTTTGAGTCCCCATGTAAATGCCAGCCTTGTTTGTGAATATTCTAATTTTTAAATGTTGACTTAAAAAAGCAAAATGTATTTTTTAGTAATCATGATGCCCACTTACAGAGTCCCAAGGTGTCCAGGACAGCAGGGTCAGAGGCACAGCTCCACAATGTCACATAATCTCATAGGGACCTCAACTTGGGTAAATCCAGGTCTTTGGCCAAACCACCAAAAAGAGTCTCTGAATGAAGTAGAGATTCGTTAAAAGTAGGAAGAAAGGCACTCAGGGGGGAAACATGGGTGTGGCCTTCTCAAGGGAGAGTCGCAATTAAGTGTCTCTGCATTAGCTGTATATACCATTCTGGTAGCTCTCCAGTTACATCTCAGAGAGTTGCTAAGAAGCATCCCTCCCCGGCTCCCTTTGTCAATAACAGATTATAAGGAGGCTTCTGAGGTGCCTCAGATCAGATTATAATCTCATTAAATAAAATCACCAGTCACTAGGGTTGCATGAGGAGTTTGGCATACATCTCAAACTATAGAGGGGGTTTTCTGGTGAGATTTGTAGAGAATCCCTGGTTCAGAGCTGGGAGGCAAGAAAGACCTGACACACATGTGCTATTAATTGGGTTAGAACATTTGAGTCTCAGCTGATGAAAGACTTCAGAGCACATGCATGAGCGAGCACATGCCGTGTGTGTGTGTGTGTGTGTGTGTGTGTGTGTGTGTGTTCATTCCTTTTCTTATCTACGTTCCGTAATTTCCCCTGTCTTTCTATCTTGCCACAGAGTCACTTGTGAGCAACAATGTGGATGTGAAGAGAGGCCTGGGGCCACATGCAAATTTTAAAACATTATTTCTTTTATTTTTTGAGATTATAATATAATTGTATCATCTCCGCACCAAATCCTCCCATGTACTCCTCCTTGCTGTCTTCAAGTATATGGTCTATTTTTCATTAATTT
>OU015754.1:23290363-23303139 GCA_907169655.1 Acomys percivali | reverse complement strand
ACACACACACACACACACACACACACACACACACGCACATTCCTAAATATAACCTGCTCAGTCTGTATAATTTTACTTTTGGGTATGCTTTCAGGAGTGAACCATCTGGTATTGGACAACAACAACTGGTTTGCTCTTCCCTAAGAAAGACAAATTTCTCTCATGTTCAGCGTTCCTTAGTCGCCTGCAGTTCTTTGTGCAGGATGAGGCCTCCTTGGCTTTCCCAGACCTGTGTTAACAAATCTATCATGCAATGCTTACATGGTTCTTGAGAGGGACCTTTGTGGATGACAGTGTCCTGCTGTAATGTCAAAAGCCTTGACGTGCCCGCCAGGCTTTCGCATTTCCCAGCCAATGTCATCTGAAAGTGCTAAAGCACAAAATGACACAGCTTTCCTGTAGAGACGTGCAATGCATCCTGTGGTATCAAAATGACATCTGAAAAGATTAAGGAGCTGTATTTCCACAGGGTGCTCATGGGAACAATGACACAAAAAGAGAAAAAGAAGTGGAGTTCGTCTGACTTCCCCCAGATATCATTTGTTCTGCCTGGAATAGTTCAACATGGCAGGGGGAGAACCTTAGGGCTGAGGGGGAGTAGGGTGAATTCTTTCTGAACCTGGAGCTCACCCATTCAGATAGACTGGATGAACAACGATTCCCACAGATCGGCCTGTCTCCGTTTCCCAAGTACTGGCATTACATCTACATGACAGCATGCCCAGCGTTCACATGGACACTGGGGACTTGAACTCAGGGCATCATGCTTGATGGCAGGCACTTTACTAACTGAGCTCCAAAGCTATGAGTTCTCATGTTACCATCTCTGCAGGAAAGAGGATGCTGGACTAATGGCCTCCTTCCAGTTAGGAACAGAGCTGCCCTTCATTGAGTTCACCAGTCAAAGCCAAAATCTACATGACCCTTCCAGTAGTTTGATGGACAAGAGGCTCCAAGAGAGAAGGAGAAGCTGGTGAGAAGTAACTAACTACTAACTGGATGGATCAAATATGAGATTTACTGATTGGTTGGTTGGTTGGTTGGTTGGTTGATGGATTACACACCTTTTGGCACAGGATCAGATATATTCATAGGAGGGGAGACACAGGCAAAGGATGTAGAATCTGAAATTCCGAGATGGTGTCCCATATTGCCTTAACTCAGTAGAGCTACCTGGCAGGCTTTTACTAGTATTGATCTTACAGGTGACTAACACTGTGTGATCCTGTACTACAAGGCAGCTTCATTGTGTCTCTCTCTGATCAAAGGACATCACTCACTCAGCCTTTCCACCTGTTCCCAGAAACGACACTAACTTAACCCCGTTTCAAATCACACAGCCTCGCAGATCAAGCATGGAGCTGAAATGTGAGATCCCTACCAAGCAGCTATGTCTGGGCCACCCTAGGCCACATCACTTTATTCTCTTGTGTGCCAGATGCAACTGTCATTTTGGGAAGGAACCGATCTCCTTTAATCAGAGGGAAATTGTCAAGGGCTATGGCGGAGAGAGTTTATGCCATCCCAAGTGGTAGAAATCAAGTATTCGCTTTGCACGCAAGTTTACATAATCAGCTGTGATTTGGATCAAGGAGAATGCAATCATAAAAGCGCACAGCGAAACGGACTTGGATTGACTTGAGCTTCTCAATGGCATCTGTGGGGCTGCTTGTTTGCTGTGTATCAGTCTCCAAATGAACAGCAATTGAAACAACAACAACAAAAAATTGCCCTCGAAGCAATATTCCAACGATGCTTGGGTATTGAAGCAGACAGACCTATAAACACAAATGTGTATTAATTATCTGGAGGCTTTTAATACATTGCAAATATGGTACTTAACCATTCATGGGATCAGCTAATTAATCAGATACAATTATAAATAAAGAGGGCACAAACAAGCCGGCAAATCCATTTTAAGCTTACAGGACAGAGGCCGCCTCTCCCTTTGGTTCAATAATTTACTGCCTGACAATGGATGGTGTAACTTAATCCCTCCTAGCTATGGGGGAAACTCCATCCACTGACATACATGGTCCATGATGACTGTTGACCTCTGCGTGGACCCGTTGGATGGGACAGGACTTGCTTTGCGATGGTTTGCACTAAAAAGTTTGGCTTTGGTTTGCAGGAGGCCAGGGGAGGGGAGGTAGCTATTCTGATTCCAACAAGCAAAGAGGAAATAGCATGAGAATTACCACATCAAATTAGTGACACGTTCCCACCCTTTTGTCTCCCCACTGGGATATGCTGATGGTGTAGTTTTCTGTGTTTTTCTGTGAGAACACCCAGACATTGCATTTCTTCCCTCTAGGATATATAAGATATTTATAGGAACTGCTCTTTCATGGAGCATGCCTGCATTGCTGTGGGGTGAAAGCCTGCCACGTGCCTTATCCACCTATTCTTTTACTTTTTCTCTTGCTTGTTGCTTTGGGCTGATTCCCAACTCTCTAGACATACTCACTTTTAGAACCAATTGACCATGTTGTAGGGGAACCCGGGTATTCTGTGTCCTCGCAGCCCTGGGCGAGCTTCCAGATGAGAGCTCTGTGGTGAGACTCATGGCAGAAGCTTCCTGCAGTGCTTTGTGGAATTATCTCTGTCAATATTGTGCTATGTAGAGATGAGTTCTTCCTCAAACAAAATACCTTTTAGTGAATGGGGGAGGGGCTGGGGAAATAGCTTGACTTTCCAGAACATTTTATGTGCAAGTGTTAAGACATGGGTTAGAATTAAAAACTAAGGCATGGGTGTGCATTCCTTTAACTCGAGGGGGGTGTGGAAACTGGTATATCCTGAGAGCTCACTGGCTGCTGGCCTAGTTGGAACAGTCAGCTTTCCCTTTAGGTAGAGAGACCCTGCCTTAATGTACAAGATGGAGACCAGTAGAGGAAGACACCAGAAGTTCTGCTCTGGCCTCGACCTGTACTCCCATAGGTACAACACACATACACACACACACGCACACGCACACGCACACGCACACACGCATGCACATGCATCCTACATACACCCACACATGCACATGCATACACACACCGATTGATTCTATATATTTAGGGTGGTTGGAGACAATGCAATAAAAAGCCTGGGGGGAATCCTCCTGCCTTGCCTTCATAGGTGACCCCTACGAAAGGTTTGTTCAATTCCCAAAGGGGTGGTGGCTGACAGGTTAAGTAAGACCCATTCTACTAGAGGATGCTGTCAGTGCTTCCCTAGAGTGTGCTAAAAGAGGAGATACATATTTTATCACTTAAACTCCGGCCTTAGAATTGTGGGCATGGGGTATTTTTTTTTCTTCATGCTTTCTCTGTTGCAAATATTCTGGAAGGAAATACGATATGTTTGCAATGGGCCTCCATGTTAAATCAACTAACTGCTTCTCATGAGTCCATGGGTAGTAAGTAGGGAGCTCGGAGTCCTGAGACCTACAGAAGGTACTACCATGCTTCACAGAGTCAGTCCTTGGCCGTGGTATGGACTAGTCAGGTTATCTTTCAATGATTGCCTCACCTGTTGCCCAGATCTGCAAACTAAGGTTCACAGAAGGACCGTAAAGACCAACTGAGACAATACAGGCAAGTCACAACATGAGGAGTAAGGGTTTGGACAGCACCTGTGACGGTCAAGCTCTTCAGGGAGAAAGCACTAGAGCAGTGGTTCCCAACCTTCTTAATGCTGCGACCCTTTAACACAGTTCCTTGTGTTGTGGTGACCCCCATTCCTTTTGTTGCTACTTCATAATGGTAATTATCCTGTGGTTATGAACCATAATGCAAATATCCATGCTTTCCAATGGTCTTAGGTGACCCCTGTGAAAGGTTTGTTTGACCCCAAAGGGATTGAAAGCCACAGGCTGAGAACCATTCCACTAGAGGAAGAGTGTCACCTCGGAGAGGAGAGGAGGGGACTATAGACACCCGTGAAGTACAGCCCTTCCTATTCGTTAGATACGTAACTTGGGAAATTGCAAATACTCGGCGGGAACAATGAAAGTGACAATAACAAGGAAAGCTTAGGAATGCTGTAGCAAACAAAACCGAGCAACGGTTGTACCCACTGAGAACTGTGGTTGAACCTGTCCCACACTGAATGGCATCACAGGGTTGTTTCTTTTCTTCTTAGTAATCAGATGTCCATAGTGCAGAGTTTAACACCATGACCTTGTCAATCACAAGAGCTGGGATCCAAGGGGGAAGGAGGACCATGACCCGCTTTGAGAGGCTCAGATCAAAACCCTCTAGTTCCAAGGGACATCTGAACAGCAAACTTGCTTTTATAGCTGGATTTCCTCCCCATCTCTCCCACTCCCCGAACCATTCTAAACATTCTCTGTGATCTCCTGGGGAGGAAGAATGTTCTATTCCCTAGAAGTGTGACTTTGAAATAAAAATTGATATGCATTTAGAAAGAGGTCAATGCATTTAAAAAAATAGATCAAATATACCTTTGGAAAAAAAGAGGGTGTCTCGGTATTTGCTCAGAAGAACAAAAAGGAATGTGACTTTGAAAATATGTGAAGGGTTTATGATGTCTGTTTGAAGGAGAGAAGCAGCAGGAATTTTTTTGAGACTAACAATTATAGTTTTAAGCAAATTATCAACAGCCTGTTGTATTTTATGCTGCGTGTATTGTCGCCTTACAGGCCTGGTATTTAACACGCACCCTGTAAATGTTTAGGTAAATAATGGTTGCACTCATCAAATGCCAAGCTCCTGATACTCATGCCAACCATATGATATATGAATGCTGCTTAGTGTCAAGCTAAGAAAAGACTTATGAGATCGAAACTATACAGAGGGACTGGAGGAGAAGGTATGATACTGAAGGACAGGTACCATGAAGGAACACGTAAAAGGGTGTGCAACTGCTCAGTAGGAAGTACTGAGGTAGGACAGCATCTCCCTTGAGACCATGGGAACAGCTGCAGCAGGGGATTGCTGAGGACTCTGTGGGCTTTTCTGGGGCCCAGCAGCCTGGCACAAAGCCAACATCATCCATAGTGCAAGAAACTCAAGCATCTCCTTTGTGGACTACACAAGGATGTCTTAGTGTGTCAGGAAGAGGCTCATTTAACCAGTGAAAATAAAACCTAAAACACTTGCGTTTGTGACTTGAAATGTTTTTAAGTTTTGTTTTGTTTAATAGGAAAGGGATCCCTCATAGGAAATATATTGCCCTTATGTATTTACATATTTTGAATATTGAGTTTTACACTAATGAAGTCATAGTGACTGCTGTATAAACTGTTTTATTACTCTGAGCTTGTATTAAGCTGTCCATAAAACAAAAATCATAATAATATCCTCACCAAGGAAATACCAGAGGAACAGCTAAAGAGATGGCTCAGTTGTTAAGATGCCCTGCTGTTCCTTCAGAGGATCCCAAGTTTGGTTCTCAGTACTCATGCGTGGTAGCTCACAACCTTCTGTAACTTTAGCTCCAGCAGATGTGATGCCCTCTTCTGGTCTCTGAGAGTAATGCACCCATGTGCACATACCCACACATAGGCATACACACATGTGCATAAATTTTTAAAAAGTATTTTTTTAAAGGAGAATAATTATAAACTTAGTTCGTTCACAGTTAAAAAAAAAACACACACACACAGTACACATACCCTTTGTCTCATGTCTGAAGTATTTTGTTGTGGTGGTTTTTTGTTGTTCATTTTGTTTTGTTTTGTTTTGTTTGGGGACAAAGTCTTTTATATAGCCCTGGCTGGTCTGATTTCCCCTATGTATTCCAGGACGGCTTCAAATTGAAGTCTCCTATGACAGTATTTTTGCCTTGGCCTCTATAGATACACATGACTAATTCCATGTCTTCAGTTTTGTTATTCCAAGGGTTAATGAACTGCGGTTCCTCATTTTATTGTCCTGGATAAGCAAACTGTCACCACAATGAAGCAATACTATTGACTAAGTTACCCTATCTCTGGCCAGCCAGCTGTGGAATGTGCCACTCCCGATGTTTCATTACTTGTTTGGGTGGCAGCTATTATCACCAATTACTCAAATGGAATAACAGTGTGTCATATTTCATTTCTCTGTGTTTAAATAGCTGTGTTTCAAATTTGAATAAAATATAAGTTCAATTTGTATTTGAAGAAATGGAAAAAATTCCAGCTCCATTGTTCCCATGGTCCTATGATATCTCCTATAGGCACAAAAATCATTTTTGCTTGTTCTAGTGGTTTGCATGAGAAATGTCCCCCATAGGCTCAGGTGTTTCAACATTTGCCCAAGAAGGTGACACTGTTTAGAGAGGTTATGGAAATTTTAGGAGATGGAGCCCTCCTGGAGGAAGTACATCACTGGGGTACTGGATTTGAAAGTTACGTCTTCATCCCACTTCCTGTTCTCCCTACTCTCCCTGCTTCCTGTGTGTGGATGAAATGTGATCTGTGGAACTGATGTAAGCTGACTGATAGGAGGGTGATAGAATGGGCCCAGGGAAACATCCCAGGGCTTAGGGCTGCCTCCTGTTCTTTCAGAGGATCTGAGTTCAGTATCCAGCACCCATATTGAGTGGCTCACAACAGCCTGTAACCTCTGTTCCAGGGGATTTGGTGCCCCCTTCTGGCCTCTGAAAGCACCTACACTCACATGCATAACCACACCTGTGTACATACAGAAAAATCAAATTTAAACAAAAAGATAGTGACAAAGGGATAGTGATTATGTCTCTATGTCTTCCATTTCTTCTGGATTTGGGGGGTGGAGAACATAGGGAGTAAGGGAGAAGGGAATGGAAACCAATTTATTCCAAGAAGTATGGGATCTGGGGAACCTTTCCCTGAGATAGCAGTGTTCACAGTAAAGTGATGGTATCCATCAATCTGGAGACTAAGCTTGGGGTTATTTTACTAAGTGAATTAGATCATAATCAGGAATGTTAAGTACTGGATAATTGTTCTCACACAAAGCAGCCAGTGGTGTCAATGTAGAGACAAGCCCCTGAGACCATAGCCACACCCACTCCACTTCACCTGGAATGGTTATCTTCTGGAGGGGAAGCTTGTGTCCAAGGATGGCCTATCTGTCCATGATACTGTGCTGTTATGGGGTGCCTTTGTTGAGAATGTCCTCGAGAATATCCAGTGTTGCTGTTTTAGCCCAGTGCTAATTTAACTTTACAAACAGTTCTTATAGGAATGGGTGCAGAAGTATTCATAAGAGAAAGAAAAAAGCCAGGAAATAAGTGCACTCAAATGCATTACATATAACTCATAGGTAGAAATCACACAGGGTCTAGCTTGGCTATTTATAGCCTCAGCTTTTCTTTTCTGTTTAGGGGACTGATGTATCTTCAATAGTTCAAGCACAGCTCAGCTCCGGTAACTTTCTTATCTGTTTAGCTGTTGGAGATTTATTCTCATCTGAATTACTGGTCCCTGATTTAATTGCCAGCCAACACTGGTTGTTCTTTTAACATTGATATGAGCAGGATCAAGCACTGGATCTGGCTCTGTCAGATGCTGAATTTACATTCAAACTCGAGTTAAACTGTTTGTGCAAAAATAAAGATCATGAGTGAAGCTCAACCTAGGCAAAATCCCAGCATGGAGAGGGGATGTGGGCATGAAGTCCCACCCCTCCCCCTCAGATGAGAAGTTACTGGTGATTGATAACTGCCAGCAGAGAGAAAGTGAATATTTCTAAGGTTGTAGCTCCTGGTAGGTCAACCATGCTCGAGTGGATGTTCAGAGAGGAGTATGTGGGCAGCACACACTGGACTGGATGTGTTTAACTAAGCAAAGTAAGTTCACAAAACTTGGGGGGAGTGGTAGAGAAGAATGTGGGGATCTGGGAGGCATTGAGGGAAGGGATGAATATGATCAAAATATGTTGTATGAAGTTTTCAAAGAACTAATAAAAAGGGAACACATCTGATAAAATGACTATTTCTTCTATGTTCACAGTCACACTGCACTGTAAGCTTTGGGTCAAGAAAACCAGGGCTGAGTAGAAATGTATGTGAACTTGCTGATAAACTTCATGTAGAAAAGAGCTGAGGTTGTCAACAAGGCTGTGGGTCCCTATCATGAAAGGATAAAGGATATAAACAACCGCGATTTGAGGCTGTCTGAATAATGACATTTTTGCTCTTAGCAACAGGCAGGCAGTCCTTCTTCATTTCTTTGTGGGCCTTTGTCCCAGCAGTAAGTTTCTATTTCTCTGAAATGTAGTCCTCTTTACCTCTCAATCAGTGGGTCTCTCATGTACCTGCTACACTGCAAGGAACAGAGAGGGTGTTGTGCTGTCCACGCTTACTCCAATCAATCTGCAGTTACAGAGACAGAGACCCAACTCCTGTTATAGGAGTGCCCAGACATCTGCAGACCAGTGGAAAATAAGAGTTGGGGTAGGGGAATAATGGATGTGACACTAGAAGCCAAAAGGATAACCCAAACCCATCAGAACCATCATCTCCCAGCTCCAGTGCCCCTTTTCTATTGGAGAAGATTCTAACACTCCGTCAATCAACTTCACTTTCACTTTTCCCTGAGCTCTTCTCTTCTCTTCTAAGTTTTTTTTTTAAACTGGTGAGCAATAACAACAACCAAACCAAACCAAAAAGCCCACATGCTGCCCAGCATCATAATGATTTCCAACAGAGTCTTGGGGAAGGTGGTCAGACTTATTATACCCAGCAGGTGTGGATTGTGACTTGGTGAAGTTTCTTGATCCAGTCCAGGAATCTTTGCTGTTGCACCGCTTTGTGTTTTCAAGGACCCTGTGAGAGCAGGACAGCATTTGGAGTCATATGCTGTCAGGGTGCTATGTGATTAGTGGGCTCTGGCTTCAAATTCAACTTTGGTTCTTACTAGTAATTAGGGTTTAGATTAGCATCATGCGACACCTGCCTCTCACCTCAAAAGCCAGCAGAGAAGTGAGACGTTCACACTGAGTTGAGAGAATGAAGATGCTCCAAGCAGACTAGCAGGAGAATGCTCTGCACGAGGTACCTGGCCACTGTTTTCATTACTGGGTGTGCTCTATAGCCTTTCATCCCAAGGTTGTGAAGTCTGTATGGATTCACTATGCAGATGTTGTATGAGTTACTTCTTCTCTCACTGCTTTGATTAAAAAAAAATACCTGACAGAAGCTACGTGGGGGAAGGAAGGGTTTTATCATGGCTCTCAGTTAGAGGGTGCACAGTCCATCATGGCTGGGAAGGCATGGCGGCAGCAGGAGCATGAGGCAGCTGGTCACATGGCATCCATAGTCAGAAGGCAGAGAGAGAGAGGGATGAACGCTGGTGCTCAGCTCAGTTCCTCCTTTTTATTCAGTTCAGGCCCCCAGCCCATGGGATAGCTCCAGCCACATTTAGGGTGGGTTTTCTCAACTCAATTTACCTAGCCTCACAGGCATGTCCAGAGACCTGACTCCTGGGTAAGCCTAGGTCCTGTCAGGTTGACAGATATGGACTTGCACTGAGGGGGCAAGGTTTCTATTTTAACCTACTTATAAGATGCACTGTTTGTTCCAGAAGCACCTACATGAGTCCATCCTGCAGATTGATTTCATAGCCCCTCACCGAGGTCCTCTGTATGACCTTGCACATATGCTCTTTCCTTAAGATTCCATGAGTCACCAGACTTCACCGGAGTTAATTCATGTCTCCTCCCCCACGATCTTTTATGTAGCAAGCCAAGTCTGAATGCAATGCACAAACGCTAGCAGAACTATCCTAGATAAAGGCAGCCGTATCTCCATGATCACCAACTTCCCTATAATTAAGAGTGGACTCACACATATCAGGGGCAGAGAGTAAATATCCACAAGCAATACAAGCCGGCTGACCTACTTCTGCTGGGTCCTATGGAGAGTGTTCTTCCACGGGTTCAAAATTGAAAGCCAGTTGCATTACCGCCTTTAATTAGTAGAATCCGTTCTGTGGCTAGGCAATTACAAAAACTGTGCAGTTGCTGGAATTGAGAGGCCTGTCCCTAAAGTCCTGGTCAGAACTCAAGTGATGAAGGCTGTATCCTAGTTGCTGTACTGCTAAAGATGAGAGGAGGCTGTCCTCCACTGAGGGAGGGGACAGATGTAAGGTTTGTGCTTCTCAGTCCCACAGACACACTCTTGCTCATGGGATGCCCATAGTCAGACCCTCGGGGAGCACTTATTGGGTACTAACTGTACACCACAGGGACCTCATTCATGGACTGAGAAGATCCGTGCACTGGGAAGAATAGTGATGCTTTGTAGAAGGAACCAGGTCAACAGGGATGAGGTGCGTTGCTCCATCACCTCTCCCACTTCACTGAGAAGGAATTGTAAACAAGGTTTATGCAGTGAATGGTGGGCAAAATTTCACTCTGAAGCCCAGGCCCAGGGGCTGGCAGCACCATGTTAGCAGACGTTTTTGAGGCTATGACAGATGTCTATCAAAGACTGGAGTAGAAAAATGGAGGAGGACCTCTCTCTATTTAACATCTTGGCCTATACTTTAATATCTCTCTCTCTCTCTCTCTCTCTCTCTCTCTCTCTCTCTCTCTCTCTCTCTCTCTCTCTCTCTCTCTCTCTCTCCTCTCTCTCTGTGTGTGTGTGTGTTTGGAGACCAAATACTCAGAATCAAAGAAGGAAAAAATAGCCCACTGGATAAAGTTGACTGCTGTGGAATCTAAAGACCTCAGTTTGACCCCCAGGACCCCAGAGGGTAGAAGGAGATAACCAACTCCTTCAAGTCATTCTCTGACCTCTATCACATGCACACACAAAATGTGCACATTTATGCACACTGTCCCTAGCCCACAAAAAATGAGAGTAGAATTAAGGCAAAAGACTGTGCTCTGAGTGTTCACTTGTTCCTCGGATTTGACAGCTCATCGAAGATGAAGCAATTCACTTAAGTCTGTTTCAAGACTCACAGGATCACAGTTTCCTCAGCATCCACACCAACAAGTACACATGAGATTGATGGACTCAAAACAGTGCCTTGAACATTCCATCAAGTGCGGCCCATACCTTCTGCTTGCAGTCATCATCCATGTTCATGCTGACACAAGATGCCTGATGTTCCTTCTGGATGGTAGCAGAGAAAGGAACATTGACATCGGTGGTCCTGAAACTGCCTCTCACTATGAAGGAAGCATCCATTGCTGGTTGATGGCACAATTGCACAGCATCATTCTGTGAAACATGTTAACATTCATTTTGAGTCCTTTACAATTCTGCCTATGTGATGGTAAGTGACATATTCTAATGTGTGATAGAGTTCGGGATGAAAACTATTTTCTCACTGCAGTGTTTAGCAGCCATAGAGGAACACATGGTAGAACTGTGTAAGCATAGAGTGAGGAATCTTCCAATCAGGGACATGTGAAAAGCTGTGTGAATACACCTGTACAAATGTGATGTTTAAAAAATGCTAAATTAAACAGTGAGGATTCCAGCACCTGGTTCTTTAGTGAGTTTGATTACATTCTGTAAAAATTCAGTTTTACATAACCGAGTTCTTTGACATGGCCCCTGTGCTGTCTGCAAGGGAGAGATCTTGAGGTCAAGCCCCTGGTGGGCAGTAACATCGTGTTACTGGTGTTATCTGATGACTTTGGTTTCTGTACCTGTTCATCTTCTGCTCTGCGTAGGACATCTTCTCTGCTCCTCCCCTCTATTCTTCATCGTTCTCTTCTCCACTGCCCACTTTCCCAAAATGGACCATATTGATACACTTCAAAGGACTCTGGACCACACTGGTGTACTTCAAGAAACTTTGGACCACTCTCAGATACCGCAAAGACCTTTGGCCCACACTCAGGTACTTCCAGGATTTCTACACCCTCCAGGTGTAGAGTGATAGGAGGAGGAGGAGCTGGTCGTCAAGGTGATGACTCCCCCACCCTCTCCAATGCAGGCTGGCTCTATCCCTTGAATGGATGATGTACACGATCCCCTCCCTCCTCAAGCTTCAGCGGCCTCTCCTTCCTCTCATGAGTGTGACATTGTCACCTGCATCACGTCGCCTGCCAGTTTGGATAATTTAAGATTTTTATCAGTTTCATCTTGGAGTAACACGTATTTATGCTGATGTCTGCAGCTTTACTCTGTAGTCCTATGATGTAAGTGTCCTTTTAAATTTAATAATGAACCTTCTAAAGTGGCCTTTCGATATAAATATTGCGACAATAATACAAACGACACAGGCATGTTAGAAAAAAAATTTAAATGATAGTTTCTAGTGGTCTAAGGTTTGAACTCACATACCTTGCCCAGCCAAGCTTTTTATGAGTTGACATTTTTGTTTCAATTTGAGGCTCTCAGTTAACATTTAATGACAGTGGGAAAGGGAGGAGATGTGTTCAAGGTCACTTAGAATAAGCAGTTGGGAATAAGCACCATATTAGAAGCCAATTTTTCATTTACAACTGTCTAGCAGTGATTGTGTTTCGTATATTGTGCGGCTTAACACCAATATTGATGAGTGGGGTGGAACACTATGACAAATGTCCCCAAACAAGGTGTGGCAAATTCTACAAGTGAGGACTTCAAATTTTATAGAGTCCTACTGTCTCAGATGACTTAAACTAGTTTCTGCCATCTCACCTTGAACGCCCACATCTCAACTGACTGCCTAGGACACATTTCGCGCCTACTGCTTACAGGACATTTGATGAGACACATAGAAGTTAGGTAACCAGGCCAACAGCACACTTCACAGGCCCACAGGGCAGAAGCCAGAAGTCTTGCCATGACAAGAGATGGGATATGAGTGAGGAGAGAGAGAGAGAGAGAGAGAGAGAGAGAGAGAGAGAGAGAGAGAG
>OU015754.1:23279688-23290353 GCA_907169655.1 Acomys percivali | reverse complement strand
GAGAGAGAGAGAGAGAGAGAGAGAGAGAGAGAGAGAGAGAGAGAGAGAGAGAGAGAGATATGAAGAGTGATGTGGGATAAATGGCACTCTTGATGTCAGCTGTGTAGAGCGATGCTGGGAACTCTGTGTCCCTTGTTGAATATCCCAATGCACTGCACTGAGTCTCTAAGGCAGCAGAGGCTGCTTACTGTTGGGGAGCCACCGCGCAAGTTGAATTATTTAAGTATAGTCAGCAGAACTTGAAAATGGGAGTTGTCACAAGAACTTTCTAGACTTCTAGGTTCTCTTGACACTATTCTGTCTGGCTCTGTTGAACCAAGTTGCGGTACAACAAGTACCCAGGACTGGTGAGTGAGTGACCTTCCTAATTGTTTCTAGAAACACATGTGCTCTCCATGTTAAAACGCTCATCGCCGGAGAAGGCAGGCCTACTTTAGACCTGCTTTGCTTTTTGGTGTCTTGGGTCTGAACTATCCACAGTTTTTAGTTTGAATTTTGAGAAGAAGAGAGATTGAGAGAGAGAGAGAGAGAGAGAGAGAGAGAGAGAGAGAGAGAGAGAGGTGAGGGGAACTATGCTCTTTTATGGTTCCTAAGACCATTATATTATATTCTTCTTTTTTTTTTTCCTCCTGACTCAGAACACATGTGGCTTGTTCAGACCCAGAATCTGTTGTCTTTGATAGATGTATTTGGTGGGGTTAATGTTTTTAAATGGAGTTATTCTGCATAAGATTTTGTAAGCACCAATATTTATTTATTCATTCATTCTTTTATTCATTTAATTTTTGAGGTACTGGCGTGGAACCCAGGACCTCACTTATACTAGAGTTTGACCACTGAGACATCCCTGGTCCTCTCTTTACCTTCTTACTTCTAGACGAGGCAGACTTTCACTGCGTTACCCAGCCTTACCTTGAAAACCCACACTAACCATGGCCAGCAGAACTCGCCTGCCTTGGCATTGCAAATGCGGTTTCTCTTGAGTGGAAACCCTCCTTCCAGGAGGGAGGCAGAAGCTCATGAAACCCAGGATGTAAAGCAAACAATCCTCCCATGCCTGAGAGTGGAAACTGGCTAGAATCTTAATGTTTCCACCCATTCTTCATAGAAACATCAAACAGCTTCTGGGGAGGAGACTGATCAGCCGGGCTTTAGAGAGGAGGTTCCCAGCCCTGTGGAGATGCCTGCAAGCTGTGCAGAGAGCTCTCTGGCTGGCTGGCGTTGCAGCATTCCTGCATCCTCACCCACATTGTGGTGGGCTTTGCAGGGATGCAAATGTCTTTTGAGTAGTCCCTGTTCCTCTTCCTAGTCCTTCACCCAGACTCCTGCAAGTAACCCCAGTAAAACACCCATTGAGTTGCAAGTTGGATTTCTGTACAGTCATTACTTTGGACCAGCATGTGCTCCCTTTCTGCGGTGAGGAGACATGCCTATGTTGCTTCTCCATGGGTAAAGTCTCATACATGACACACATAGTCTCAGAAGTGCCAGGGATGACAGGCCTGTGTCACCTAGCCTGGATGACTTTTCTTGGCAGCCATTTCTATCTGTGCTACCCAAGTGAGCCCTATAATTTTCCTTACGCATCTGTCAACATAAACCAATCACTGTCTCTTTGCATTTTTAATTAGAACAAACACACATTAATATTTAATTTATAGTATGAATTCAATGATATCACTTGGAACCAGAAGATTCCACTCTGATCCCATGATATGCTGCCCTTATGATCACATTTATCCAGTTAGCTAAGTAAACTCAGATGCTATTTATCCCCAGGCATATTATGACTTTTAACACCATTAATTCTTTGCATATTTTGATTTGAACCCATTTTCTCAAAGAACTATTTTGGTCACTTTACTAAAACTGACCTGTGACCTGTAAACACCATTTCAGAATGCATCAAATTTTCTTTTGGCATTAAGTCATCCTGTACACTTTTCAAAATAGCATGATTTATGCAACTAGTTAGTCAGATCCTAGAAATAATAATGATTGCTCTTAAACTCTGGTTAACACATCATGAGCCTCTACACCCGCCATCAGGTAATGCATTTAATGAGCAAAGTTGCTCTTTAAAAAAAAGATTTATTTATCTTTCTTTTATGTGTTTACGTGTTTGCCCACATGTGTGCATGTGGACCCTGTGTGTGCAGTGCCCACAGAGGTCCCCTGGAATTGTAATTACAGGTGCCTGTAAGTCATCCTGTGACTGCTGGCCATTGAGCTTAGATAGTTCGCAAGGGCAGCCAGTGTTTTTAACTGTTAAGCTGTCTTTCTAGGCCCTCTTTTGTTTTTTGGTTTTTGTTGTTGTTTTTGGCTTTTTTCAATCAAGAATTGAATATAGAGCTGGCACTGTAGAGGAAGAGAGAAGCTGGAAATTTCCCTGTAAAGGAACTGAGACCCACCCTATGGGAGAAAGCCAACCTCTGAAGCCATTAAGGATGTTCTCCTATGTTTACAGACAAGAGCATACCTTAACCATTCTGTTCTCTGAGAATCCCTGTCCCCACCCCAGGAGCTGATTGAATCAGATGCTGAGACTCACAGCCCAGCATTAAGGTGGAGCCTGGGGAGTCCTGGGGAAGAGTGAGAGGGAAGGATAGAAGGACCCAGAGGGGACAAGAATGCCACAAGAACATCAACAAAGCCAACTAACCTAGACCCATGGGGGATCACAGAGATGGAAGCACCAACCAAAGAGCATGCCTTGCCTGGCCTCAGTATATGAGAAGGAGCTCAGTCCTGATGTGACTTGATGTTTTGGGGTGAGTTGGTAGAGGGGCTCCCCTTTTCTTAGGACAGGGGAGGGGGCATAGAGGGAGGAGCATGGGAGAGAGGGACCAGGAAGAGAGGAGGGAGGGGGCTATGATGGGGATGTAAAGTGAATGTATAAATTAAAAACAAAAATTTAAAAAAGGAAAGTATTATTTCTAACCAGCAAGGTCATGTATGCATCAATGTCTCTGCTAGAGCAGATGGACCTCTGCAGACAGATAGACAGACAGACAGACAGACAGACAGACACACACACACACACACACACACACACACACACACACACACACTGTATGCATGTGTGCTCCCACAGACCCACAGGTCTCTACAGACCCTGCCTCTAAATGGCAGAGTAGGCACAAAGGAAAACAGCCTGTGTTTGGGAACGCCAGCATCACTGTCGAACTCCTGTCATTATTGACCTCTGCTTCAGATGCAGAGGCAAGCAACAGAGCAGAAGCTATCTATATACACCTATGATATATTGAATATTTGTACCTTCCGAAGATTCTGACAGCACATTACACTGCTATATTCCCTTTTATATCTGGTCCAGAGCAGAGGCTCTGAATCTTGAGAGCACATTGGATCACATACAGAAATGCAGACTAACACAAAAAATTTCACAATATGGCTCATTCCAAATATATACTGTGTTTTCACCATCTTAAAGAGGACCAGTTGAGCCATTGCATATCGGGACTGTGTGTAGACGGTAGAATCTTCTCTGTGGCCCAGGTTCACAACCTTGTGCTTGCTCTACATTTTTTTCCAGCAACAATCTTCACACCCCCAATCAGCAGTGAGCACCTTCATCCAGGGCCGTTCCATCATATGTGCAGGGGTGTCCAGTTAGACAGACCATCAGTATTTACCCACTCCAAGGGCCTGCGAAGTCTGAAATCTATTGGCTGAGTTGCAAGTTGCTGGGTAGAAAACTTGGATGTGCCAGAACTTTAAAATAAAAAAGAGCATCTCACAAGAATGCAGTCTTATGCAGCCCTAGCATTCCTTAGTTCTTTGACACACAAGGGAGGCAAGCCCTGAAGAATTAATTGCTTTAGCTAATGTGCAGAGAGCTGACCCTTTCTTCCAAACTTAGCACTCTACATGGGGGAAGGCGGCAACGTTGTGTAAACAGAATCTAATCTTCAGTCACACATCTGGAAGCGAAAGCTCCTGTCAAGTTGCTTACAATTACTGAAATGGTAATGGCAGCAGGAGCTCAGGAAAGGACTTATATTTAGATGCAGAGCTACCCTGAAATGCGGTGCTCTGTGAGCTGAAGGTTCTCTAAGTCTCTGATGTGACATCTTTTCGCACCTGCAACAGTCAGGCTTTCTGAAAAGTCCCATGTAAATGCAAACGGAGGGGATTATGTGTGAACCTGAATATAATTTTCTTGAGTTTTTCCTTTAGGGAACTCAAAGACCAAAAGAGATCCCTAACCTAAAGTCAATGTACATAAATATTACAGATACAGGACTGGCTCCATTTTACAAGTTCCCTGCCTCTACCATAATCTCTGTCTCTAATAAATTCCCCTATATGCCATCCTCTTTTCACTGTGATCCATCCAAGTCCTTGGATGATATTTTAGAAAAAGATACAGTACTTATTAGTGTCCTTGTGTGCCTTAAATTCCCACCACATTTTCTGTTCCTCGGTTTCTTTATTCAGAGCTGTGATGGGGGTCGAGTCTTTCCACCATGTTCATAGGTTCGTCTAATTCAGATCCTGTGCCAATGGATGGAGCTTGGACTTTGTACTTGTACATGACAAAGATAAAGTCCGTCAGCTCCTCAGTTCCCCAGGTGGAGGTAGATTTTCTTTACCCCACACACAGATTTTGTGCGAATGGGCACAGTGTACCCTTAGTTATCTTTAACAGTTATTTCCACATTGTGATTAAGCATTCAGAACCAACATCTTAATAGTATGTTGATAATGATAGCAAAGTTTTATGATTTTAACTGTTCATTAAATTTCAAATATCGGAGTCTGGGGAGGGAGTTCAGAGGATAAGAGCATTGGCTGCTATTCTGTTCTCCCTACCTACGTGGCAGTACATAACCACCTATAACTTCAATCCCAGAGGATCCGATGCCCTCTTCTGGCCTTCCTGGGTACCGCATGCCTGTGGTATACATGCATGAATGTACATAAAATAAAGCGACAAAAAAGAGATCTCAGAGGACCCACCTGTAAATTTTTTAATTACACATGTGTGCAGAGTACCATGTGTTGTGTGTGCTCCCTTGTCATGCTCAAAGCAGAGTAAACATCTCTCTTCAAAATTTCACCATTTCGGGCTGGAGAGATGGCTCAGAGGTTAAGAGCACTGACTACTCTTCTAAAGGTCCTGAGTTCAATTCCCAGCAACCACATGATGGCTCACAACCATCTACAATGAGATCTGGTGCCCTCTCCTGGCCTGCAGGTGTCACATGCAGACAGAGCACTGTATACATAATAAATAAATGAATAAATAAACAAATAACAAAACTTCACCATTTCTAGTAAAAAGAGCAGGGGCTGTCTCTGACATGGATTTTGTTGCCTGCTGTTTGATCACTTCCCCCTGAAGAAACTGCCTTGCCAAGCCACAGGAAAGAGAATGAACTCATAAGCTGGGGTGAGTGAGTAGGGGGGTTCCCCTTTTCTGAGGAACAGGGGAGGTGGGAAGGAGGAATGGGACTGGGAGAAGAAGAGAGAGGGGCTACACCCAGGATGTAAAGTGAATCAATTAATTAATAAAAAAATTTGTGTGTGACGTATTTACACGTGTGTTTCATGTGTACATGCATGGGGAGGCCAAAGGAGGGTGTTCAGGGTCATCCTCAGTCAGTCTCATTTTATATTTTGAGATGGATTCCTCCCTGAGCTCAGAGCCTCCCAACTCTAGTAGGCTGTTGAACTCCAAGGATCTACAGGTCTCTGCTGCCTCCCCAGTGCTGGGATTATAGATTACACACCAGTGCCGGCTTTTCTGTGAATATGTGCATGAGAAAGAGAGACAGAGAGAAAGACAGAGAGACAGAGAGAGAGAAAGACAGACAGACACACACACACACACACACACACACAGAGGTAGACAGAGACAGAGAGAGACACAGAGAGACAGACAGCGAGAGACAGAAAGACACAGAGAGAGAGACAGAGACAGAGAGAGACAGAGACAGAGACAGAGAGACACACAGAGAGAGACAGAGAGAGAGACACACACACACACACACACACACACAGAGAGAGAGAGAGAGAGAGAGAGAGAGAGAGAGAGAATGAAGGTCAGAGGGCAATCCTGGATGTCTTTTCATAATCACCACCCACCTTTTTCCTTGAGACACTGTCTCAGTGGCCAGACACTTGTCTCATAAGCAGGCTGGTCACAGAGACTTGGGATCGGTTTGTCATCTCTTCCTCAGAGCTTGGATGACAAGTGCACACCATCACACCTGGGTCTTTTTTTTTTTTAAACATGGCTTGTGGTGATGAAACCAACCCTGATGCCTGCAGCATCAGCACCCCCTGCCTCCCAGTCTTGTGAAGCTGTCAGACTCTCAAAGACACAATATGATATGAGCACCCCCTTGACTGACTGAGGGACGAAGGCCGTGACTCTGATATTATTGATACCTTCTTATCCTAATAGTCTGCTGGGGTGTTCCATCCACTTCTTAACCTTTCAGAAACCACTGATTTGTTCTCTATGATTTTTCATTTCCATGATGTCACATAAATGGAACTATTTAGCACACGACCCTTTGAGATGGAATTTTTGCGTTAGCATAATTCATCAAGCTTCCTGGGTCTGTGAATAAGTAGGTAAGCTTTTTGTTGCTTGCGAGTGGTATGCCATTGTCTGGGAGCATCACGATTTGAATATTTTCCTTTTAAAGTACATTCCAGTTTGGGACAGTCTATTTTTAGAAGGCTTTTTAAATAAGCATTTGCACACACACATTTTTTTGTGTAAATATAGATTCTTCTTTTTTTTTTTTTTCTGGAATGATTGTGCCGTCTAGGAGTGGCTAGGTTACAGAGCAATGGTGTGTTTCGCTTTTTAAAAAAAGACAGTGGAGACTTTTTTTTAATCAAGTGAGATACTGTGCGTTAAGCATCTCAAGCAGAACACTAAGGAAAATGCTCCTGTTGCTGTTGATTTTATTGTTTAGCAGCAGAGATGCCATCAGTGAGGACCTTCCGGGTCTTCATTCCAGGCTGGGGATTAAGCCGTCCATTGCCACCTGGTGGCAACATGCAGGAGCCAGTTCCTATCCTCTGCTAGATGAGCCAAAACTGTTCTTTATCTCATCTCTAATTCCAGACAGCAAAGAAAGAGCTAGCCAAACAAACCATCAGAAAACAGAATGCATTCCCCATCGCTTCTCTGAAAATAGTCAGGACTGCTTTGGGCACCTGGGCTCGGTGCCTGAGCTCAGAAGAAATGAAAGGATTTCATCGAGGTTTTTTCCCCTGCCTTTAACAATCCTTTATGCTTCTGTGAGTGGCCGAGTTTAAGTAGTTTAGCAGATTCCTTGAAGCTGACCTCACAGCTCTGCACACAGGACTCTGCTGGTGGATAATGGTCAGTTACGTGTTTTTAAATAAACAGATAAACAATGTAGATCATATTAACCATTTACATGTCACATAAACACTGAGCAGGTAGCATTTTGCCAGAGGATGTTGTAAACACACAACGTGCCCCTTGTCGGTTTTGTCACAAAATTCTAAACAAAGGGTTTTTATTTATTTTTTCCTCAGACTGAGTAGATGAGCTGTTAAGATGGAGAAATCAAAGGTCCTGCAAGGTGGCATCCCTGTAAAGGCACTTGCTATGCAAACATGGAGACCCAAGTTTGATACCCAGAATCCATACAAAGGTGAAAGAACAGAGCCAAATTGTCCTCTGACCTTTGCACTTGTGCCATGACACAAAATGTATTCCACACACATTGTGCACATGCATTGATGGTTGTGAGGCACCAAGTAGTTGCTGGAAATTGAACTCAGGACTTCTGGAAGAGCAGTTAGTGTTCTTAGCCGCTCAGTCATCTTTCTAGGCCCCAAATAAAAATCTTAATGAGTCATCTTTCCAGCCCCCAAATAAAAATCTTAAGAAGCCAAGAAGGAAGAAGAAATACAAAATGTATTTGTCACGTGCCCTTCAGTAGGTATTGTGACGTGAGGCCAGAGACTTTCATAATCCTGGGCATTGCCCACCTTCACCCTCACCCAGTGGTAACAGTAATGTCTCTTGACAGCTGAGCCCAAGGCAATGCAGAGTCGCAGCTCTGTCGCCTCAACTAGGGATAACTCCAGAGACCTATTTGTCTCCAAAGCTGGCTAAGGGATTGGCTAGAAACATTAAATAAAAACATCTATACAAATGCTATTTGGATAATAAAGCCTACCACTTCGTTCAGATCCTGGTCCAGCAGAGTAGACATGTTGATACCCTTCCTTCAGGCCATGTCTCAACTCTGGGCTCCTCTTTCCTCTACAGCCACAGTTCGCTGTATGAAACACCCTTGCATTCTTGTTGCCTTTTCTGTTAAATATAATTACTTTCTGGAAAGGGGCCACCTCAACACAGGCTATAGGAGGAATTCTAAACTGCGGTTCGTACAACGATGTGTTTACTAACTGTCCGAGTTTTCTTTCTTTTGCTGTGATAAAGCTCTGACCCATAGCCGCTTAGGGGAGTAAAGGGTTTCAGGTGATGTGTTAGAGTTGGTGAGAGAAGCCATGGCAGGAACTTGGGTGGAAACCTGCTCCAAAAGGAGAGGAGAATATTTGTTGGATCATTCTCGGGATAACACCAATCTAACTTCCTTATGCAGCCCAGGACCACTGACCTAGGGAATTGTGCCACTCACAGTGGGCTGGACCCTCCCATACCAATTGGTAATAAAGACAGTCCTTCATGACCAGTCCTATCTAGGCAATTACTCAGTGGATGCTTTCCTCTTAGATGACTTTAGGCCGTGTCAAGCTCAGGACACTGGTGTACGATGTATACTTGAGACATCTTCATTGTCCTTCGGCTTTAGGAAGAAGGTTCTGGACTTTAAAATTTTGAAATTTTTATCGTAATATAATACCTCAGTTTGTGATTCATGCCTTAGGCCACTGGAAACTACCAAGTGAATCTGCTCTCCACCATTTTGTCATTTCTAAAATGTCGCATATGTTAAACTATACAACACGTATCCCCAGGTTCCCATTTAGTGCCCAGCTTGTTCGATGCAGGTGTTTTGTATATCGGCTGCAATCGTTTTGCCATTGATGAACAGCATACATTTCAAATTCTTTTCCTGGGCTATCAGCAATACTTCAATATTGAGTGTTACCTTAGTTTTTCTTAGGAAAAAGAAAGATATGAGAAATGAGCCCATATTTAATCAGGGGAAGAATTGCTTAATGTGGGTCAGGGCTCTTGCCCGCACCAGTTTGCCTAAGTCCCCAGCAGTCCTGTGACACCCATTATATGGAGCTTCCTTGCTGCTGAAGACTATGACTTGCGGCCTTACTCTCTTACTGCTATTACCCAGCAAACACTCCCTCGTGTTCCTTTGCTGTACAAATTCCTCCATGCACCAGGCACCACCGCTTTTTATAGATGCTTAATTATTGCTTTCAAATGAGGTTCCTCATTACCCAGAAGCAATTGGCTAGAGTGACAGGGAATTTGCAGACTTGCTTGAGGAACGCTCTGCACAGCTTGGCAGTGTAGTCAGTGTTAGGTGGTTCTGTGCAGCTTAAAATGGGGTGCAAGAAGCCCCTGCATTTTGCCCTATGATACTGTTTTCAGGGCGTACGAGCACGTTGGGCCATCAAGCTGTGCCTCAGGCTGCCACAGCACAGGAGTTCAACTCCTGTTCACGTTGGCTTGGGGGCAGGGCTAAGGCTTGCTGTATTTATGTCAATCACGTGGTCAACTACATACATTTTTTAATGAGCTAATTTGTCACCTTGTGCAAAGAGATGAAAACAACTAGATCTGGGATTGTATTTACCCTCATGGCAATATGGGAAAATGGAGAAATCTACACCCTAAGTCTTTAGATGCCCACTGGGGTCAGATGCCACTTAGATCAGAAGAGAAGAGGGGCAGGAGTCTAAGTATTGACTTTCAGAACTATTCACTCTTGTTTCAAGCAAGATGTACATTTTCACTTGCCAGCCACTGCTTACATGCACTCAATGACTCCTTTGGTCGTAGAATCTTCAAGGGGCAGCAAGTTCTGTTGAGTGGTTCCTCTTGGACCTTGTAGAACTTGGGCAACTGGTGTTGGCATAGACTCCCCTCCACCTTAGGGGGTTCTTGTCATGATCAAATGCAGCTTCAGACACCTTTCATTTTTCAAGATCAGCTAGGGTTTTTGCACCTTCATATGAGATATCTCTTGATATTGAAGTATTTATGAGTCCAATTTCCTTGAAATTTTACATTGTATACACTATATCTCAGTCACCCTTCCAAATTGAGACTCAATCAGAGTTTCCTTATGGTTGAACATGGTTTCTGGCTTCTGGTGCCCCTCCACTCTTCAGCATTATACTTAGCTGGGTGCACATTTCATGACTCACTCCCATCTCCCACTTCAGAATTTGACAGGTGAACTTTACCTTGCTCATATGTGCATCTCACTTGGTAGACATCATTATAGGAACAGGAAAGGGCTCAAGCCCTAGGAGTTTGTGATTTTGGTAAGCCAGAGAGAAAGCATGCTGCTGCTGGGCTCAGAATACACAGGGATCTCAATCTGCTGCCGGGTGAGCCTGAGGATGGGATCAACAAATAAATGAAACCAAAAGAAGAAGAAGAAGAAGAAGAAGAAGAAGAAGAAGAAGAAGAAGAAGAAGAAGAAGAAGAAG
>OU015754.1:23266028-23276028 GCA_907169655.1 Acomys percivali | reverse complement strand
GTGTTTCTCAGTTAGATTCTGCTGTTACTGGGGCCAAAGCTGAGGCCGTGCTTGGGTCCTGGGGGGAGGGGGTGGACTCCGAGTTCCTGTCTAGAATGTGGCCTGTCTGTACCTGCTTCCTCATTGGATGTCTGAGTGAATCCCAGTGTCCAGTGCATCATATTTGATAGTCTTTAGCTGACTTTTGGAATATTTTTTTTAACTCAATGAAGATAAGAAAGGAAATGAATACATTTATAAAAAGTCTATCTACCTATCTCTATTTACTTATTCACAGCATTGTGTTGAAATGTGTGCTTTTAATTGTCTGACTGTCTGTCTGTCTGTCTGATCCACTGCTGTAGCTGAGCAAGAGCAATATTCTCTTATGATAAAATAAGACAAGAAAGCCAGTTCTGGGTTTGCAGTCTTCTCAATTCACTCACCAGGTTTTTCTCCTGGGGTTTTCACCCAAGCAATACTATTACCAATAAAGATCAATAGATGTATCTATATTCCACGCATAGTACTTTGGCAAGGACTAAAATGCTGATTCCTTATTCGGAACGTGGAGGCCTTTGTGCCCTGCCTGTAGAAACCTGTTCTAATTTTCTCTGCTGCTGCAATAAACACTATAACCAAAGGCAACTTGTGGAGCAAAAGGGTTTGTTTTGTTTCACTTGTTATTGTCTATCATTGAGTGAAGCCACACTAGGAGTTCAAGTCAGGAACCTGGAGGCAGGAACCACATTAAAAAAAAAAAACCATGGAGGGACACTGCAAACCTCCTTGCTTGATCTAGTTGTGCTCAGCTAGCTCTTCGATATAGCCCAGGACCACCTGCCTAGGGATGGTACCGCCCACAGTGGGCTATGGCCTCTTATATCAATCCGCGATGAAGAAAATGGCTCATAGACATGGCCGTAGACCAATCTGATCTGGGTAATTCTTCAGCCGAGATTCCCTCTTCGTAGGTTCGTGTCAACTTGCCAGTGGAAACTCACAAGAGACAGTAGCTGATGGCCCTTGTTGCGTTTCTGAGATCTCAGTAAGCTGATGTATAAAATGTGAAAGAAACTTACCCAATTAATCTTTTAAAAAAATATTTGTGTATCTGTGTGTGGCTATGTGTACATGAGTGGTGCAGTACCCACAGTGACCAGAAGAGGTCATTAGTTGTGATTGGAGGCGGGTGTTGCAGCCAGAACTTGGGTACGAGAGGAGTACACACTGTTAACTGCCGATCCGTCTATCCCACATCCCAAATTTTATTTTTGCTTCAAAAGCAGATCATGCTGGACACTATGGTCTGGGTGTATATTACAGAAAAAGAGATATTTAAAATATTGAATTCCAAAGCTGGCCTAACTTACTGACTTGGCTTAGGTAGGAACAGCCCAAGACAAATGCCTTACAGAGATGTGAGTGACAGGATAATACGAGCCCTCTGTTGACATGCAGCCCTTGATTTAACTCAATTTCTCCTCTTCCCCTCATAGTCCTTAGTCAGAAATCTTACTGCTCTCACTGCTCCTGCCCAAGACATGCACCTCCAACATAGCTGCTGTTTGGTGTCTGTGAACCTCCTACTATCACGGTGGCCATTGGACCACCGCCCCTTCTGCAAAGCTCTTCCAGTTAATTAGGACAAATTGCCTAATGAAATAAGCTTTTGCAAAGAAGACAAAAATAAATAAACCCTGCAAAGCACTCCTGCTGCAGAAAAGCCACAGGAGTGCAACAGGCTCCCTTATCTCTCAGCACAGATGACAAGGGAGTTTGGGGAGAGCAGGTGGAGCAGTGGGTTTTAGGAAGGCTAACACCCTGCAAATTAGCCTTTCCATTGCGCCTCACTCACAGTGTGGCCTTGCACGGCACTTGGTGTCTTGGCTCCCTGCGAACTCAGATAGGTTGAGCTGAACAGCTATCACTTCCCACATAAAGGAAATACAGCCAGAAGCTGGCTCCCCTGGGCTCACGGGGCTTCACTCAAATGTGGATCATCTTTTGGGGAGGACGGTGAATTTTCAGTCCTCCCCAACAGCAGATTGCATTTTGTTTCTTCCTGTGCAGCATCAAGTGATCGTGTGTGGATCCACCCTTTATTCTCATATAACCTCCAGAGGTGATGCTATCATCATCCTACATCCATAGTCAAGGACACCAAGGTTTGGAATGAATAGGAAGATTATCTCCAAGACTCTTGGATTGTAAGGGAATTCACCAGGATACGTGGCCCGGTGACGACATCTTCCCTCTCCTGAAAATCACGCCAAATATCCCAGAGTTGTTATGTCCTGTTGTTCAACTCTGGGCAAAACATCCCTAAAGGAAGCCTTATCCTTACATAGAGGCAGAATCGCAGAGTGCTTAAGGTGCATCAGCGTGGACTCTGTTTACTCACCATGTGTGACTTTGTGAAATTAATCACCCTCAGCCCAGTCTCTCAATCTGTAAACTGATGAAGGAAATCATCCCTGCCCCCATCCCCACCCCATCCCACCCTGATATTGGGAGGTTGCTCTTATTTGTATGAGCTAAATGTGGCTGTTGCTATGGTAACAGACCCAGCATAAACACAAGCTCAGTGTTTGTGATCTCCTCTTGTATCTACACCAATAGCCCAGGCTGAGCGCCCACACTGAAGAATCGCACTTCCCGGAGAGGATCCAGTTCTCACACACTGCAGGTGGGATATTTGCAAAATGTTCCCAAAACTTTGAAAATGGCTTTGGCAGCACATGAGGGAGATAAACATATGTTTACCTTCTCATCTAGTTTCCTTCCTCCCAGGTATTTATATAAGAAAAGTGAAAATATTATGTCCTAAAATACCTGTCCACACACATGTATGGCAGCTTTATCTGTGATACCTGACAGCTCAAACAAAAACACCCGTGTGGTGAGAGAATTTGTTTGTGTGTGATTAAGTGTGTGTATGTGCACGTGTGTGTGCGCGTGTGTGTGTGTTTGTGTGTGCAGTGTAGTGTGAGAGTTTGTGTGAGCATGTGAGTGAGTGTGTGTTTGTGGTGCAGCAGTAATAAATCAAAGACTGCTCACCATTGAAAATAAATAAATTATGGATGTGTGCAACAAGATAAATAAAACTCCAAACCACCACAGGTAGTTGATAACTGCTGTACAAGGGAGAGTCAGCCTTCTTAAAGTTGTGGCCCCTGGTAAGTTACCCATGGTCCAGTAGACAATCATATATGCAGAAGTGTAAAGGCAGCACAAACTGTACTTGGTGGTTTTTGGGGTTTGTTTCAGTTTGTTTTAAGATGTATAGCAGGAAGAAGGAAAGATCTGGGAGGGGAGATGAGAGAGAAATGGATTGAATATGTTAAGAGATACTGTATAAAATCCTCAAAGAATTAATAAAAATTGGTAAACAAAAAAACAAAAGGAAGATTGTCTTGATTAGTTTTTATTGTCAGCTTGACACAACTTGATGTTACTTGGGAAGAGAAAAATCTCAATTGGAAATTTCCTCAGTCAGATTGGCCTGTGGTCATAATATCAGTGAGGTATAGTCTTGATTGATTCAGTGCAGGAGGATGCTATCCACTCTGGGCAGCACAATGCCTAGACAGGTTATCCTGGGTTATTTTAAGAAAACTAGCAATGCAAGGGGTAAAGAGCAAGCCAGTAGGCAACATTTCTCCTCGGCTTTTGTTTCAATTCCTGCCTCTAGGTTCCTGCCCTGAATTCCCTCAACAGTGGACAGTGACATGGACTTGTAACCCTTTCTTTCCCAAGCAGTTTTTGGTCCTGTTGTCCATCACAGGAACAGAAACCGAACTAGAACAAACAGTTAACACGAGATCCTTCCTCTTCATTATTAAAAATGCTTAAGTCCATAATGGGTTTTATGTACAGCAGTATAGAGCCTGTGGATTTTGCTTGGCTGAAGATTTATGTGCCTCAAATAAGAATGTTCCCTTTCTCCCCGCCCCAACTGTTGGTAATAACAATCCCATTCGTGTTTATATGAATTTTCACTAATTTAGATACACCATAAAAGCCTTGTCTATTGCACATTGTCTATGAAGTCTCTCTGTCTTTTTCTTGGTGTCTCTATCTCTTTGTGTCTCTCTGCCTCTCTGTCTCTCTCTCTGTCTCTCTCTCTTTCTCTGCTCTCATTCGTGCATGTGCATGCAGATACACGTGTGTACAAGGTAAGGGTAGAGGCAGACATCACGTGGCTTCCTCAGATGCTTAGCATGTCATCTTTCACTGAACCTTCAGCTCTCCCATTTGGCTAGGCCAGCAAGCTGAAGGCACGGAGTTGTGTTTCCTCTGTCTCTGCCTCCCCAGCACTGGAGTTACAGGTGCAGACAACTGTGCCTGGATATTTTGATGCGAGTTCTGTGGATCTGAACTCGGGTCTCACATTTGCTCAGCCAAACAGTTTACCAATCGAGCCATCCCCTCAAACCCTGCTGCTCATCTTTGATAAACGCGCCTTGACGTGGTGGCTGACGAAGCACATTTAGCTAGCCATACATCCCACACTGTCTCTTGGAGATGCCTCCCCACTCCTCCAGGAGTCCTGATGACCTGACCTGGCATAGAGAAGCAGGTCCCACAATGCAGACCAAGAGCTGTGGCTGTTGTTACCACTGTTCAGTTGCTGCCGCACACATCTGTTCTAAGACAGGACAGCTGGTGACTGCCCAGTTGCCCAGTACCAGCTGTCAGGAGACAAAGGCTTGTGTGTTCTGTGATAGGCATGAGGGGGTGGGTCGTGTTTCGAAAGAGTTGTGTCTCTTCTCTTGGCAAGAGGATAGGGAGATAGTAACTTGTCAGGGATGGAACGGAGCAGACAGCCAGGCAGAGGCTTTAGGTCCCCTGCCACCCCCCCACCCCCACCTCCGGTTGTTCACCTACACAAGTCATTGTGATGTTGTCTCCTGGCATTTGTGAAGTAAGGCAGTTAAGTCAATGGAGCAAAAACAAATGGCTTCACTCTCGTGGGGTATGGTACCATAATGGAAGGAAGAGCCAGTGCCTGGACTCAGAGGGACCTCCAGCTCTTCACTAGACAAAGGGGGAGTTAAGTGAGGCTTAAACATTGTCAGTGTCCACCTGGCCATGATGGAGGTGTATTGTATATGTATCTGGTGTAACACCCCGGTTTTGCTCTGAGTAGCACCAACATAGTTGTGATAGGCATTTGTTTTCTTGGCTTTCCTTTCCCTGGCACAATCACGTGACCCACAGATACAGTGTGGAGTCTGCTGAAGCACCTTCCCAACAGGGCAGAAGCAAAGCCAGTGTCCTTTCCATTCAATAGACAAATATTGGGAGGCCGTGCGAGGACCTTTATCAGCCACTTTGTCACTATGAGGATGGAACCTACGAAGGCGAAACAGGACACAACCATGGAGAGGAGCAAGTCTCATCTCAAGGCCTAGCTACCATGGCTTGAGCTTGTCTATTTCTGCAGTTGAGACATTTGTCACAATGCCCGTGGGGTTCCTTTTCCCTTTGCCTTTCTGCTAATTGTGGAAGTAGGACACAATTGTACCCCAAAATTTAAAGACTAGGAAAATAACATAATCATCTGCAACCTCTTGATTGTTAGACTTTATGGTTTATAATCCCTTTAATTCTGTGTGATGCCTAGGACATAGACAGTTTTGACTCCTTTAGATTCTATATGGCAATAACCCCAATTTTAATTACTGGAGAGATGGCTCAGCAGTTAAGAGTGTGTACTGCTCTTACAGAAGACCTGGGTTTGGTTCTAAACACCCACACTGGGCAGTTCACAACTGTCTATAACTCCAACTCCAGGATGCCCTCTTCTGGACTCTGCATGCACCTACACTCACAACACACACACACACACTCAAAAATAAAAAAATTCATTTTAAAATACATTTAATTACATTAAAATATTTCTCTTTATTAAAGAACACCTTTTTCATGGGACAACTGTCCTGCAGGCCCAACCTTCTAAGAACACACAGTGGTTTGCACACAGCAGTATGTGGATCTTTCTCAGATACAAAGCTGTGTTCTGGCTACACAGACCTGCAGAATTCTGCTTCTTTCTGCCTCAAATTACTTAGAAGGCCGGTGTTGCTGAGAAGACCACATTTTAAACTGAATTAACCCAGTCACTGTGACAGGCAAATATTCAGGAAGGAAAAAATATACAATACACAATTATTTCTTTCTGAATAGTTCCTGATGAAAAGGTACACTTCCCAAGTCACCCTCATCTGTCCACACAAAGAAAACAGACTTGATGCAGATAATAGAGGCTCTCAGGTCAATGAGGACAGTGATTAAGGGACCTTTCTAGAATGTTCTTATATTTGCCAATGCAATTTGAATATTGGAGTTCAAAAGGAGGTGAATATAATCAAGATTGGAAAAAGGAAAATAAGTAGTGACTTTAGGATGGCTTTTCTTGCCAACCGTGTGGAAACTTTTTGCTAAACTAATTCATGCAATCCTTTATTCTCCAGCAGTGATACAAAAACAGGGCTGATTTTGACATAAGCTTAAATAGTCCCTTTGTGAAACTTTGAAATATATTTATGCATGTACATTACTTAAATTTTAGTAATTTTTAAAACAATGAATGTTTTTATATGTTTATTTATTCACTTATTTTAATTTTTTGTATGGTTGTTTTGCCTGCATGTGGGTATATGTAACATGTGCCTGGCTGGTGCCCATAGAGACCAGGAAAAACCATCAGATTCCTAGAACTGGAGTTACAGATGGTTGCGAGCCACTGGTAGGTGCTGGAATTGAACCTGGATCCTCTGGAAGAGCATCCATCTCTCTAGTTCCATTTTCATGAAGTGTTCCTAACTGTAGGCTATAGGAAAATTCCATGAAAATAAGTGCTTTAAGAATTAGTGAGCTTGCTAGTTGTGCTGGATAGTTTTAGGTCAGCTTTACACAATGGGGAAGAAGGAGCCATAATAAAGAAATGCTTTCTTGACACTGTTATCCACACTCTGCTATGTTTGCAGACAGGAGCCTACCAGAGTTGTCTTCTGAAAGCCCAACTCAGACAGCCAAACACTGGGCAAAGCATAAGGTGTCTATGGAAAAGTGAGGGGATGGATAAAATGACCTAGAGGTGACAAGAGCTCTAAAAGAAGACCAAGAAAGCCCACTAACTAGAGCCCAGAGGGGCCCATGGAGTCTGGAGCACCAATCAAGGGCCATGCATGGACTGGACCTAGGTCCTCTACATAGATGTATCCAATGGGCAGCTCAGGCTTCATGTGGGTCCTCTAGCAAGGGGGATCAGGGCCTGTCTCTGACATGGACTCTGTTGCCTGATTTTCAATTGCTTCCCCCTGACAGGACTGCCTTGCCAGGCCACAGGGGAAGAGGATGAACTCAGTTCTGATGTGACTTGATGACCTGGGATGGGTGGATGGTTGGAGGCTCTCCATGGAGTAAGGGAAGGGGTGAGGGGAGAGGCTGGGAGGAGAGGAGGGAGGGGGCTACTCCCAGCATGTAAAGTGAATAAATAAATAATCATTTTAAAAAAGATGTTTCCATAAGATTAGCTTGTAGGCAAGTCTCTGGGGACAGTTTTTAAATTGATGACTGATGGAGGATGGTCCAGACCATTATGGGGGAGTTCAACTCCTGAGCAGGCGGTCCTGGGCGCTATCAAAGCAGGCTGAGCAAGCTAGTACAGGCAATCCAGTCTGTGGTTTCTGCTGCAGTGTCTGCCCTGACTTTCCTGGATGATAGACTACAAACTGTGAGCTCAAACTAACCGTTTCCTCTTCAAATTGCTTTAAGTCAGGGCCTTTTATGGCAGCAATGGGCACTGTAACTAAGATACCAATGAACCCAGCTTTACCCAGGTTGGAGACAACTATGGGAAGCTAGCATCTCTTGGGAAACTAGTTTTGACATCCTCTGCCTCTGCTGTTCATGTCTTGAGACTCATCTCTCCATCTTCTGTCTTCCCAGCTCCAACGGAGAGAACTCCTGATTTTGGCTTGAGTAAGGTCTCTCTCTCTCTTCACTTTCATGGTCAAAAGATGGCAAATATGTCCCTAAACAGTTTTTCTTCAAAACACAGATGTGTCTAGATTTCTGCTTAGGTGTATCTGTGTACGACACGTGTGTATGGGTGCTCATAAAGACTAAAAAGAGGATGTCAGATCCCATGGAGCAGGAGTTACAGGCAGTTGTGAACTGTCTGACGTGGGAGCTGGGAATAGCACTCCTAGTCCTCAGGAAGAGCAGGAATTACTCTTAGCTGGTGATCCGTCTCTCTGGCCCTAATTTCTGTTTTCCAAGATGATTGCCTAAGGCTTACTTTTTTTTTTTTGATAAATAGATCAGTGTAGGAGTTATTGAAGACTAAAAACCTCACAGGCAGATACCTGAACACATGGAAATGGAATCTATATTGTGTGCACCCACATACTGGTTCTGATTCAATAGTTATGCAAATATGGACGGCTTGTGTGAATGTTCTTTGCCTCAACTTTCTCACCTGTGAAATGGGAAGAATAGTGCTATTCACATAGGACAGTTACCAAGATGAATGTGTTAACAGGCACCGAAGGTTTAGTCAAAGATACAATACTCTCTAAATGTTAGCTGATACAATTGTTGTCGTCAACCAGAATTTTTAGCAGATATAAGCTAATGACTTCCAGGGTGTTTTAACTCTCTTGAAGAAATGAGCAGAGAGCCTCCATCTTATCGAACAATAGAAGGTGAGTAAAGGATTAAGATTTTACAATATTATTTCAGCAATAAATAAGTGAAGATGACATGAAGATGGTTTTTTTGAGAAGACACATTCTCTGTTGCCTCTTAATGGCCATGCTAATATGAAGAGTTTCACAACAGTCCCACCCACACATGAAAACAAAAGACAGATGACCCCTTCCCCAGTATTTGAGGATGCAGTAATAATAATAAGAAGCCATTCACGAGTCTCCACCATCACAATTTGATTACCCCCAAAGAACTGGCGATGCTTGCAGTACTGATAAAATGTGAAAGTACAGGCTTCCCTGGACGACTTTCACCTTCACAAGGGTGATAGATTGCCTTTATCCCCCAGTGCAAATCTGAGATTGAAGAAGATGAAGTAGCCTGTGGTGTATAATGAGGAGAGAGTCTGGGTTTCCTGTAGTCAGACGTGTTGAGAGTAGGGAGTAGCAGACATGAGCATGATTAAAACATGAAGTGGAGGCTGATCTCACCTGCACTTAGGAAGTGCATGCTCTTTATATCATCCCTACTGTCCTGCCTTAACTTTTTTTTTTTTTTTTTTGCCCATTGCATCCCTCCTCCCAAAAAATACAAGGGCTATTCAGGATAAATTCAAGCTCATTGATATGGATCAAAGGTCGATTTGAAGGCCTGGGCAATGGTGAAGACTGAAGTTACAAGAGACATTGGATTACAGGGTTGTTCATGGTGTTTGCACCACAAGGGGAAAGATCTCCTAGAGTGAGTTGGGGCCCATATGATAAATGCACGCTTAACACCGAGACAGGGATGACTTTCTGAAGCGTTCCAAGAGCTCTGTGATCACACCAGGGATGCAATGCTCCCTCACTTTATAGTGTTCAAACTTGGTATTGCACATACTGCTCTTACTTGTTCCTGTGGAGCCATTCCACCACTTGATAGTGTCTTCAGAACTTGGTAAGTTTGTGTTGCTGTCAGTGGTTTCTCTAGAGTCACCCCTGTACATGCATGATGCACCATGTTTTGTGTGCATTTGTAACAAGCAACAGTACTGAACTCTGTCATTTAATGACATTTCCCGTTACCACTATCACTGTCATCACCGTCACCACCATGATCCTCACTAATACTATCACGGTCACTGCCTATCTCCATCCTCAACCCAATGCAGGATGAGATAACTATGCATAAATATAGAAGCCGGGGAAGTTTATTCTGTTGTCCTAAAGAAAGATGCCAATCCTCTCCCAGAAGGCCATCTATCTGGTCCTGAGTCTCACCAGAGTGAGGAGCATTCACTGCTTCCATCCAGCATCTC
>OU015754.1:23232934-23247207 GCA_907169655.1 Acomys percivali | reverse complement strand
GTGTGTGTGTGTGTGTGTGTGTGTGTGTGTGTGTGTGTGTGTGTGTGAATGCATTACCTACAGAGGCCAGAAGAGGGAGACAGATGCCCTGGAGCTAGAGTTACAGATGGTTGTGAGCTGCTTGACCTAAGTTCTGCAAACTAGACCTATAAGACTAAGAGTTTTCTTAATTACTAAGCCCTAAGTGACTTTTTAAAAAAAATGTTTTAATGTCACTCTTACCACAAAAAGGAAGATAGAGGAAACTACTGTGCTTTTGGAAGATCTAAAAACTTCATTTTATCTCCACATGAACCCAGACACCCATGAAAAGAGAGTCTTCCAAATGTAAGTGGTTTCCACTTGTGAGGGAAGATGCTCCTGCAGCTGATTAGATTTGTTGATGTGTTTTATACATGGAGCCATTGAAAGAAACGGACCCAAAGCAGTCATGCCTGCTGTGGTCCAGCCTCTGGGATCAAGGAAGGCTTCATCATAACCAAAGTGTCATCATCTTCCTTGTGTCTGTGAACTTACCTGCACCCCACTTGAGGGATAAGTGACAAATAGTTCTGTCTTTTACCTATTTATTTTTGTTTGTTTATAATTTTACAGGAGAATTAGGTAGAAGCAGAAAGAGCAAAGAAGATTACTTTTGATGAAAGATTAATTCTCACCAAGGAGATAGCCGATTAAGTTTTATCTTCAGCAAAGCCTGGGGAAATTAATTTGGCAGGGCTCTTACCTCACGTATCACACCCATGTTAGCCAAATAGAGTTTTACAGGCTAGCCTGATCAAGATTGTGTTACAAATCGATTATTAAATATAAAGAGTCTGGGTTCCTCCCTGGTACAGATTCCCTTATAAAGTTCCAGAAAAGAACCTTCTCTCCTTGGTATAAGTGTGTTAGGTCACAGAGGTATGTGTGCTAAACACGTGATGGCACATTTGAATTGTGTTAAGTCTTGCTAAGAATAAAGAATGATCTTGATTTATTTGCTATTTTATACACATGCTATAGTATGTTCTTGAAGATTGCATTAAATTGCAACATAGTTGTTTCTATCTTATTCATTTTCAATATTTTAATTTTTAGAAAAGTTTTTTTAGTGTGTGTATGTGTGCATGTGTGTGTATGTGAGTATATGTGTATGAATGTGCACACACACACACACACACACACACACACACACACACACATACACTTGTCCATGTTTGTAGTTGCTTTGCTCACAGTTGCTAGAAGATAGACTCAGCCATGGGGTCCAACACCTTCAGCTTACACAAAATCCTCCTTCCTCTGTACTTTGCTCAGGAGACCTCAGACCCTACATGTATAACTACTTTGTGCTGGCTCAGGAATCTTTTTCACCTGGGCCATCATGTCTGATCAGCAATATGACTTTCAGTCTCTGAGATCATATTTCCTCCATGATGCAAATATACTTTTGAACTGCTGCATTTGTTTAATGCCTGGTTTCTGTTTCTTCTTGGTTGTTTCCCTCTGTTTTTTAAGGCCAAGAAGTAGGAAATGAGGAATGCAGCTCAAATGTCCTGTTTATTGTTTGAGTGAAGTTATTTAATTGACACCAAGAGAAGCACGGAAACTTGATGACACCAGCCCTGTGAAAAACTTCACAAAGCCCCGTAGCTCATCTCTGGTGCAAAGATGCAGGCTGAAGAGATTTTGCTCTTCAAGGAGAATAATATGACCACACACTCATTACTGACTCTCAGCTGCATTCCCTGACAACAACATCCCTTTGTAGCAGCAGGCGCTGGGGAGCTGTCCCCTGTGTCCTTCACTCTTTGAGACTGGAGCAGCCTGGAATTGTAGAAGCAGCCTGAGCAGTAGGTGCAAAAAAATCCCTCACCTGGTCATCTCTTGAGGGCTGCCTGACCCCTTCCCTCATTCCAGAGGCTCTGAGTTATTTAAATGTCCTGATTGGAGTCAACAGTTGGAGTTTCTTGGCCATGGCCCTCAATGGGCCTCACTGGAATCATAGGTTTCTATTCTACCATGTCCCCAAGGCAGCTTGATGGGTGGGAAAGATGTGAGGGTGTCAGCATGTCAGTGTGGTGTGGCTCAGCTTGAACCCCCCAAGTCCAGCCCCACCAATCATTTACTCTTTCCTTCTTCGTGAGTGTGTGTGCACCATGATTCTTAATTAACTAACATGTTCAGCTACTGTGTGAGGCAGAGAACAAAGACTGTGCCAACCCTCAAATGCCTTAGAGGTGTGAATGATTACATTTTATTCACAAGAGGGCACCAGAGGATCTGACCATCAAATAGAAAGTATTACCAAAGTCCTGGTACTCATGGACTGTGACAAATTCCATCTTTATCCACTCATTCATTCCCTTTCTTCCTCCTTTTCTCATTTCTTTCCTTATTTCCTCCCTTCCTTCTTTCCTTTCTTCATTGCTTCAGGAAAAGAACACACATCTTTCAAGAAGTCTCACTCTAACCTTTAGTTAGAAAAGTAGCAACTTAATACAGTAGTATCCTCCCCCCACCGCTGAAGATCCACTACTGTGTTGAACTCAGGCCTGCTAGTGGGCCAGTACAGCCAACCAGAGAGCCCTCATCCTCATGTGGCACATGGATAAGCCTACAGGAGCCAGCTATGGCAACTGAGCTAGGCAGAACAAGTGGACACTCCATTACTTGGGTTATATGTGTTGGGATGAAGATAAGCTACTGACTGCTGACATGGGTGGATGCAAAGAGTCCATGGCTCAAGCTTCAGTGTCATTTGTAGAAAGGCTTCTGGAAGGATAGGACCATGATGAAGAGAGACTAGCAACTGCCAGAAGAACCAGGACTTGGGGAGGACAGGGTTTCTCAGGAATGCTTTCGCTTCTGGATCCTACCCCACCTGAAAACCCACACCAGCCTCTGTGCCTGACAGAATAGATGGCAATTGTTCTATTGCTTACAGTTGAACAAACCCCGCTTGATCAATGCAAGAAGGGTTTGTGTGACAGCGATGACAGAATCAGGTATTTTCAGCTTGGATTTTATTCGGCATCCAATATTTAATTCTCATCCCTATTTCAACCAGAGGATGGACTGTTATCTTCAGCTTACAGATAAGAGGAATATAGCTTGGGGTTGTGACAGGCCGCTGGCTGAGCTGAAAGCTGTTCTCACCCCGAGCCACATCTGACCTCTGTCCTTCCTCTTTTAAGCCTCACACACCCTCCAGGTTAATATTAATATCCTGAAATTGTGGCTAAGGACATTTAAGCACACAACTGGATCCCACTAGTGGTACCCAAGTGCTTTCAACAAATAGGTGGGTGAATCATTATCTTCCTCCAGTTTCTTAAACCCAGAGCTCTAATTTCCCTCTATACCCCCCTCTGAAGCCTGCATTCATTCACATATGTGGGAGGTTCTGTGTTGCTTGGAGATTGTGGTGTTAAACATATCAAATACTGTCTTTAATTTCAAATAACTCATTGTCGTTCAACTAAAAATACTTTGAATCAAACTGGCATATCAATGCAACACTCCTAAAAATATGAAATGTTTCAAAAGTGTGGGCCTGGACCTAGGAAGAGAAGGGTGAGCTATGGGAATGTCAAGTAGCATTGTTGTATTTGGAAAGGATGCTATAGGATCCCAGTCCACTTGTCGCCACAGAGGAAGGCTGGTGCAACGGACAATTTTAACAGTTAATTTAGCACAACCTAAGGTCTTGCTGGGAATAGAGTCTTAATGAGGGGGGTGTATAGATCAGTTTGTCCTGTGGATATGTCTGTGGGGACTTGCTATGGTTACCTTACCTGATATGGGAAGACCAAGCCCACTATGGGCAGTGCCATTCCCTGCATTTGGCTCCTGGACTGTGTAAGAGTAGCCATAGCTTGCCAAGCACTAAGCCTGTGTGCATTCCCTTCTTTCTGCTCTGGACTGTGGATGTGATGAGCTGTCCCAGGCCATGTTGCTTTGACTCCTTAACATTGTGACGGTGACCTGGAACTGAGCAAAACAAACCCTTTCTCCCATAAATTGCATTTTGCCAAGATATTTGGTCATAACAGAAAAGAAGCTAGTACAGATAGTCAGCATATTTTTGTGACAAGTAACACGGCAGGACTTTCTCCCTGGGAGAGGTACTGAAGTGGAGGCCTGTATGCATAGCATCTGTGAGGGAGGACAGAAAACCTCTGCTCATTGTAAATGGTCATTTGGAGGAAACACTTTAGTAACACATGTCTCCTCCATACCACTACCAGCAAGTTAAATAACAAATGAATACTCATTTCCTTTCTTAACCATTTTTCCCCAACAAAAGCCATCATTCTAAAATATTTCTATTGGGTCCTTTGCTATAAGTGCCATTTCTGTTGCTGGGATAAATACCCTGTCAACAAGCAACTGAGAGGAGGATGTTTACTTGGCTTCAGTTCCAAGTTATAGAGCATCATTTTGGAGTAGTCCAGGAAGGAACTTAAGCAGCCAATCATATCACATCCTCAGTTAAGAATGGAGAGAAAGGAGGGAACCCATGCTACCTGCTTGCTCATGCTCAGTTAGTTTTCTTCAATCTTACACAGTACAGAGCCCAGCCTAGGGAATGGAGCTGCCCACAGTGGGCTGAGTCTTCCTACATCAAACAACAATGAAGACAGTCTCCTACAGACATGCCTATGGGTACAGGTAAACCCCTTCTAAAGATATTCTTCAATTGAACCTCTTTTTTTCCCAGTGATTCTAGGTTATATCAAATGGAGTATTAAAACAAATTTACACACTATTCCTTCACCATTGACTAGGCAACCATCTACATCTGCGCACATCTTCCTGATCTCTGCTCAAAAACAAAAACAAAAACAAAAACAAAAACAAAAACACAAAACCTCCCTAAACACACACTTGGATGGCAACCACGTAATGAGTTCCATATCCCCTTTGCTGCTATTTTTCATATTCTTAGCTGTATTGAATGACTATGCAACATGGATTGGATGTAAATTATATGCTTTATGCTGGGCACTAATTCAGATCCAGCCCTGGGCCATGTTTTACATAGATTCTTCCCACCCATATGAACATTGCTTCTTTCTTTGTCTCTTCCTCTGCTTTGGCTTCTCTCTGTCTCATCATCTCACCGTGCTTACGTGACACTTTTGGAACAAATACCACTGGCAGCCTTGATGACTATGTTGGTCTGGTAATTGCTCTTTTTTTTTTTTTTTTTTTTTTTTTTTTTTTTTTAGTACTTCAGAGCAATCTTTGTGCAAGTGTAAAGTCACTGCTAACACATGAACATGATACACAGTGTATTCTTGGTTGAAGCTGTGACGCTACTTCCTCTTTTATGCAAAAGAAAAACCATGGAAAGATTAAAGGCCCAGCACCAAGGCTCAGCAGAGGACAGGATACCACTTCCCAGAGCAGTGTTCATGCCTTTGCCACCAGCCAGCCACCCCTCCCCATCCAGACTCCCCACACAGGTCCAGTATCCGTATGTTAACTACACAAGCCTTTACATGAAGCTTCCTGCATCAGGATCTTAGCCACTTGCAGGTTGAGAACAACCAGACGGATGCTCGGGAAGGAGTTGTGGGAAGATAGGTGTTGAACACTGACTTACCCTGAGGTTGTGTCAAGTTGAGAGTTAAGCCTGAATAAGTGAGTTGGTACGTGTGTGTGTGTGTGTGTGTGTGATAGAGAGAGAGAGAGAAAAGGAGAGTATAAGTGTGAGTGTGAGCATGTGTGTGTGTGAGCATGCAAGTATAATGTGACAGAGTATAAGTTTGAGTGTGTAAGCATGCATTGTGTAAGTGTGAGTATGTGTGAACATGTGAGTGTGCATGTGACAGAGAAAGAGTATAAGTATGATTGTGTGTGAGCACATGAATGTGTGGTGCAGAGAGAGACAGAGAGACAGAGAGACACAGAGACACACACACACACACACACAGAGAGAGAGAGAGAGAGAGAGAGAGAGAGAGAGAGAGAGAGAGAGACCGGGCAGGCACACACACCTGTGTATGTACTGAAGGAATGCAGAGCAATAAACAAAACCGAAAACTTTCTCTCTGTAAGTAGTAAATTTCAAGTGACTTTTAAAAAGTTTTCTTTGTGCAGTGAATACATCTGATGTTATTTAAAAACTGTGCCCCCGCCAAGTCACAATTCAATAGGAGACCAATGAGCAATGGCTTCTCAGGTCACTGCCTTTGTCTCTGAAGTGATTTTTTTTCCTACTCAGATCCCAAGACTGGACTGACACCATTTCCCCCCAGATATATGAGAACACAGAAAAAATGGTCCAAGCAGCAACATGTTTCATATGTCTGCCTGGACTAGGGCTTCTGAGGTCCCTTTTTGTCCTTCTTGCTTGTCAAAATGACAGTGCTCATCACTAGTTCTGTCTGGAATGGAAATCAGTCTGGCTTGGAGGTGTTCCACCTCAGGGTGTGGTAAGAATGGACGTGCGCAAGGATAAAGAGAGGCAGGGGAAAAGCTGTGAGTCCCCGGTAGACATGCACTGGGGCAGGAAGCCCAGGGCTCCAGGAGTTCAAACACCGAGGAGTGTGCGCTTGGTCATAAACTCTGCCTTGTTCTCCGGATATAGTCTTGGCCTTAAGGGAAACACATGGACTAGTCTTGGAGGACTCTAGAACAATTGTAAGGGTTGAGGATGTAGCATGACAGTTCTAGACTTCTGAAAGCCCTGCCCTAGAGTCAGGGCCATGGGGAGTCTTTTGGGCTTATTTTTATTGCCCCACAAGTTTATTCATAAAGACAAAACAAAGCAAACACTGGCCTCTTCTGAAGGCATGAAACTGACCTTGGGGTATCTTCAACTGTGTGACGTGCTGCAGTGTTTGTGCTGGTTCATAAAGTGACGTAAGCTTGTCGGCATCAGCCTTGGCACCCATGTGCGAACAGCAGCCTGCACTCCCGCTGTTTGAATTCATCTGCAGACAAGGAGAGCCGTTTGTTCTGATTTCATTCCATTTTGTTCTGAAGCTTGCTTTTCAGCCACCAATATTTTTCTGGACTGTGTGCTGTCATTTGTTTTTATAGTACCACAAATAAGGGCTAAGAATCCATTTACTAGTATTTTTCATGGTGTTTCTGTCTCTGTTTTATGCCAATATCCACTTAGGCCAATAAATCTCTTTTAGTTATGGCATTTTATGTTTTTCAGAGCTAATGGGCTATAATTTTACATTTCTGCTACATTCTAATACAGATTATAATGTACTTTCATAGATAGAATAATATATTTTTCTCTTTAAAAATTCTCTTTAATATCACTTTCAATGAATCCACTCTAAAAATCAGCCAGGTCCTTCCACAAATATTCAACATTAAATAAGAATTTTTGAGTCTCTTATACACTGTACATAAAATTTGTTCTTACAAGGAATTGGAATAAGGGAGACAGAATCAGCATCAGCTGAACATGAAAGCTTTTTCATATCAAATGCTTTCTTTAACTTTCAAAAATAAACCATGAGGTTATAATGGGATGTAGAAGCCTGATGTTAGGCATGTTAATAGGGTGAAGTTTGAAAGAATCTTGTTCTCAACATGGCTTGTGGCATCTGGGCAAGTCTCTTCATCATTTTAAAGACTTATTTTAAGTGTGTGTGTGTGTGTGTGTGTGTGTGTGTGTGTATGTGTGCGTGTGTGTGTGTGTGTGTGCGCGAGCGTGCATCTGTGTGCACATGAGTGTAGTTCCTGTGGATGCCAGAAGGGGGCGTCAAATCCCATGAGACTGCAGTTCTAGGTGGTTGTGAGCTGCCTGATATGGATACTAGAAGCTGAACCCAAATCATGTGGAAGAGTAGCCAGTGCTCTTTACTCTGTGCCAAATCTCCAGCCTCTAGGAGGAGAGTCTTAGAATATTTAATTTTATTTGTGTCTGACTGTGTTTGTGCGTGTGAGTGTAGGTACCTGAAGAGGCTGAAAGAGAGTGTTTGACCCTTGGAACTAGAAATGCAGGCAATTGTAAACCGTAAAACGTGGGTGCTTGGAAATGATCTGCCCTTGAGATTTGCACTCTGCAAGGACAGCCAGCACTCTTAACTAACGACCCAGTTCCACTTCCTCACTCACATGTTGGTGTTGGTGTTTCTTAAAAATGCTAATGCATTTCGTTTGGAGTTTAGCAGTTATGCTGAATCTGATTAGGCTTCCATAGAATTTGTTAATCTGTTTTAATTTTTGAAACAATTCCAAAAATTCTGAAAAAAAACTAAAAAGCCAGCTGCATGCCCAGTTGTCATTTCATTGTGACAGAGATATGTACTTACCTTCTTGGGTTAAAAGACAGATTCCACCATCCAAGGATTCTTCGAAGAGGCTTCCCAGTCAGCTGTACTGGGAGGGTCACATTAGAGTCTTAACTGGATGGGAAAGTTTGCATCTTCTAATCTCATTATATTAGCCACTTCCTGTTCTTATGATAGGATAATTTCAACCAAAAGAAAATTAGGGAAGAAAGGGTTTATTTTGGCTTATCTTAGAGGGGGACAGTCCATCATGGTGGAGAAGGTACAGCTATGGACTGGACAACAAGATCACATGGTCTGGCAGATGGCAATGAAACCCCAGTGGCTCCTCACTGTCCATTATGCACATATGGGTGGTGCCTGGGGCCCCAGGGTTTCACTGGGTCTCAGCCTTTCAGACGTTTTCCCCCATCCTTTAGTAATCATTTTGATTTCTTGCTGTCACTCAGAAACACTGTCCATCCAAGACCCCAGACCCACACAGAATCATAGAGGTGAAATAGCTTACAAGATACTTTGAGCACACCTTCCCTTGGTCCATTTGGTGCCAGATATTCCTGGCTCCCAGCTCCCCTGTGAGACCCCTCTCATCTTAGCTCATGCCAACATTGCCAGTGGGCTGGTCATATTTTTATCTGGTCCTCCCCGTTCTTTACTTAATTCTCTGCCTCCTCGCTCCTGCTCATGTCATGTAGCTCATTCTAAATATGTCTCGTGTGACATCACACAAGCAGAGCTCTTGCTGCTTTGATTGGTACAGGAGTGCTCATCCTCCTGTGATCAAGACAATGGTAAGCTAAATGGTTGATGTGTAGTCTAGAGCATCATACAGAGAAGGTGAACAAAGAAATTTCCTTTCTCTTTCTATAATGTTCCAGGTGTGGCTGCCCAGCTTCGGCTTCCTGGACTTGTCAGCCTATTAGTTCATCCGTCTTCATCTTGGACCACAAAGACTGAAAGTCAGCTTCTGCAGATCCATGAATCTGCATTCAGAGAGATACCCACCTAGACACTTGCCTTGCTAAAAACAGACTCTGGGCTCTTCTGTCCATTCCTGTTGCCTTTGCCTCTCAACCAACAGCACATAAGCACATACCCTTCCATACTGGCCGGACCAGTATCTCGACAGACAGCGTTGATGATAACTTTGATGTTTGGAATACAGATCCAAGCCGATAGACAGATTTGACAAGACCAACTCAAGGAGGAGATGGGACCTTCAGTACTTTTTTTCCCAGGGGGATGGGCCAAAGTTTCTCCTGGGGACTAATTTCCGAGGTACATTCTGCCCTTTATATGCTAAATATCCTAGATGCCTAGGAGGGAATCTGATGTGTGGCATAGACTACACTCTTCATAGGAAGAATTCAGGAGCGATGCATACATCCTACCTGACAGGAGATGCTGGGAACGCCCATCCTATCCATGTTGTCAGGCAGCACTTGGGCACCTACCATGCCAGCAGAATTTCTGAGAATAGCAGCCTTAGGTTGGCCGCAGCACCCTTTTCCTGGTCTCAGGTCCCAGGTTAAGCCAGAAGTTATGTAAATATGTTGGTTGGCTTATACCAAAAAGCATCATCCTGTTGAATATTTTACAAATCAATGGCCACTGTGGAGGAATCTGGAGCACTGTTGGAAGAAAAGGCCAGATAGTGCTGGGTAGGATGGTGTCAGTGACTAACAAACACACTAATAGGAAAAGAATTTGTGAGATCCCAGCCCTTGTCTCTTTAATGTTGGATTATATGAATTGACATAGCACTCAAGCCATAATTAAGCTTAACTGGCAGTCTCGGCTGGTGTAAATGCTTTTTCACTTGTGTTTTTGGACTCAGGCTTTGCAATGCATTCTTAAAACTCTGCAGAGATGTTCATCTGGCCTCCTCCTTCGACTGGTGAACAATAAAGGCGAGAGCAGAAACAGCACATCTGGCACTTGTCGCCCGCCATAACAACCTGTGTGACAAATGTCTTCTTAACGTTCCACAGCTAAGGTAGCTCGGGCTTTAGGCTTCAGGAAGGGAGTGGCTGAATAAAACAGGAGACAATTTATAGTGGATTTATATTCCTCTCTCCAGTGGTCCAGGGAGTGGGTTTGTCCTTCCAGCTTGTGGTTGATGCTTTGTAGAGAGAATGGTCTTCAGGCTCGTTAGTCAGCATCCCGGTACCAAGTAGCAGTTGACAGCCACATACAGTTTTGTCAGAACTAAGTGTTGCTATACACGACACTTAGCCAGGACATAGACAAGAGGGAAGAGTGGTCTTCTAATTATTGCCTGTATGGTGGGAAGCACAGCAGTATTTCCCTTGGCATGCTGGGAAGAGTCTCCTAAGGATGACATGGAAGTAAGGACGCATGGCAAGCTGCAGTCACCATGATGCCACATAGGAGTGTCTAGAGATGTAGTGACAGGTGAGAAGCTGTCAGTCAACAGTTGCTGCAGGAGAGTCTGGGAGGTCTCACGACCCTTTCCTTTAACCTGTGAGCTGACTAAACAAAATAGTTTGAGTACCTGAGTGTACCTACAGGGACTCTTCAAGCTCTTGAGGACAGGCCCATAGCCTTGGGGTGGGTATGGATCTGTGTCATCAGGGATTTCTAGAGGCGAAATTCAGGGAGTTAAGGATCTGTTGGTCTTGCAGGTGTGCCCATCGATAGGAGCATCCCTGAGTTTGGCCCTCTCTGCCTCAGTTATCGGTTTGAGAAGTGAAGCTCTCAAGAAACATCTGTGTGGAAGATTCTGCAGGCTGAACAGAATGGGGTGATCGCGGGTGATGAAAGACTCTTGCATCTCCGACATCAAAGAGATGCCTTTGATAGGCATCTGACACCAAGCGTTCTGGAAGTATTACTACACCCAACTAGCTGCTTCCCACCCCCAGCCTCCGACCCCCTGCCAAAAAGAGGTGTTCCAACAGAGCATGCGTGAAACCTACAGCAGCCGCTCCCGGGCTTCCCTGGGGACCTACCAACCTGACGTTCCGCCTACACATTTGGCAAATGCCCCGACTTACGACTTACCTTTGTTGCGTGGTGACAAATGCTTGGGTAACGTCGTGCGTGGTGTGATGCTTCGTTCACAGCCAGCACGGTCTGATCTCTAGTATCCAGATCGAGGCAGATAATCACTTCGGTGGAAAAAGAGCTGGGGTTTGCGAGAGCCGGTTCATTTGTATCACAGAAGTAATCAGAACTGCAAGAATGCTCTGAGCTCTCTGCTCCTGCCGGCCATGCGATGGGTAACTTGCGTTTTAGCGGTGGAGAATGCCGTGTCGTCTCTGAGCCTCTGGACTGTATCTATGGCTCTCTCATGGTATCTGTGTGTACGTGCTTTCAGGTCACCCCGTACCTGTCAGAGCGGGGTAAGAGCAACATTTGTATTCCAAGCTCAGTTACAAACAAGGCCTTTGATCTGATCTATAGCAACGTGTGGCCTCAGTCTTCAGCCAGGGATCTTGACGTCCTGTGAATGGGCCCCCTTCTTGTGAAACATCATTTCCCTTTCTTGACTCGATCTGTAGGTCATAACCAAGGCAGTCACCAGAGGCCCCACTGTGCTGGCGTTCATTAAGACATTTTCATCCCCTCTTTCCTCCCTGGATGTATTTGCTCAACTGGATGCTGAAGTGCATCTTGGGAATTACAGAAGCAAGTGTGGTTTCATTTCTCATGCAGAATGTGGCTTACAATGGTGTCTGCACTGCTGATGGGAAAATAATTAAACTCTGCTCCTCCCCCACTTTTTTTTTTTTTTTTTTTTTTTTGCGTTTTAGATACAAGAGAGCTTAAGCTTGTCAAGGCATTATGGAATCCTCCTGACATATTCGTCTGGATTCATAAACTGCTCCTGTATTCAAATATATGTTGTTGCACTCTGGTCCATGGACACAAGGCCCTGACAACTGAATTTTATGGTGTTTCAAAGCAGCTTAGGATTTTATACTGCTTTACTGAAGCTAGTTCACATCAAGCAGTGGATTTAACCACAAAAATAAAGATAAAAAAGGGAGACTCTGCCTTCTTAAATTTCATATAAGTCAATATTTGAAGTATAAAAATATCCATATGAAAGGTAAAAGAAGTGATAAACACAACCTCGAGGCGAAGAAGGCCCATTCAAGTCTGTATTATTTGAGTATAAGTTGCTTTTCCGTGTCTGGGACACATTCAGAATTTGAATTTTTCGTTGTCTCCTACTGAATTTTAGGGGGTGGGTAGGAAAGCCTGAATACTGCTACTGCACCTCAGATCTGGTCAGCTCTGTGCTTTAAGTGTGCAGCAGAGGATGAGGCACAGGGGCTGTTTAGAAGATGGCGGTCCTCTGCCAGGCACAGTTCTCACCGGCAGCCATCTCACGTGCAAGTTTGCCTGGAGCACAGCTCACCTTAGGCGAGAGAAAACAACCAACCAGCCAGGTTTTCTGGGTTTTGTTTTCCTGTTGTTTCTGGATCACGTTGTGTCTTTATCGTCAGGTAGTGATTGTATAAGAGAGTGGGATTCACCGTAAATTGGTGTGTTGTGTGCATGCATGTGAGCATATGTCACTGTGTGTGTGTGTGTGTGTGTGTGTGTGTGTGTGTGTGTGTGTATTGGACACACTGGAAGCCACACCTTAACATCAGGTAAGCTGTGTTTCCCCAATCACTTCTCCACCTTTTTTTTATCTGTTTGAGTGAGACCAGGTTTCTCAGTGAACCTGAAAACTCACTCTATAAACAAATTTATTTTTCTACTTTGAGATTATAATATAATTACATAGTCACCTCCTTTCCTTTCCCCTCAAGCCTTCCATACACCACTCCTTTCTCTATTTCTAATTCATGGCCTCTTTTTCTCATTAATTGTTGTTACATAGATGTGTATATGCATACACAGAAATATTCCTAATTTCACAAATGCAACCTGCTCAGCTTGTGTAATGTTTCCTGGATGCATGTCTTCAGGGATGACTGTTTGGCACCGGACAACCAATTCATGTGCTCTTCCCTGGCTAAAATCACCTGTGTCACTCCTAGCTTTCACCAATTGCCTACAGTTTCTTTTGTAGAGTTGAGGCCTCATGGTCTCTCCCCTGTGCGCTTTGGCATGTCCATTGGTGATGCTCCTGTTCAGCTCACACTTGGGCAGTCATCTTGATGAGGCCTCACTGGTACGGCTTCGGATGTTCCTAGGAGATACATTCTCACAGAAACTGCCTCGATCCTCCGGCTTTTGCAATCCTCTGGCTCCATCCTCTGCCACAAGCCGCTGAGCCTTAGGTGTGGGTGTGTTTTGTAAATGTGTTCATTGGGAGTGAACAGTGGTTTCTGTCTGTTGCAGAGGGAAGTTTCCTTGATGAGAGGTGAGGACTACACTTCCCTGTGGGTATAAGGACAAGTGTTTAGAGTGTATTTAGGAATCATGCTGGCTCAGTAGAGTGGTGATTGTGGGTTCTCCTCCAAGATCCGTAACTTCCACAGTCTGGGTAGCTGAGTAGCTTTCCAGTAGCTGAAGCTCACTGACCAATGAGCCCTGGGGATCCTCTTGTTTCCATTTCCCCTGGGCTGGCACTGCAGGGACAGCTGTAATGCCTGGCTTTTATGTAGGTGCTCATCAACTGAATTCAGATCCACATGCTTGCACAGCAAGGATGCTATAGATTGGGCTATTTCCCAAGGCAATTTTTTTCCTATATAATTTTTGTGGCTTTGTTGAGGCAAAGAGTAGCCCATGTTGGACTCAAACTCACTATGTAGCTCAGACTTTTATTGAACACATGGCGATCCCCTTCTTTCAGTCTTGTGAATGCTGGGGTAACTACCATTCCTCTTTGTGCTTGGCTTCATGGAGACGTTTACATGCCACACACAAGGAAACATTTTTCCATTATATATGTACATACGTATATACACACATACATACCCACATATACATTATATAATATAGCATGCATATAACAGATATAGACATATACATACACATTATATACATATTACTTTCTCTCTCTCTCTCTCTCTCTCTCTCTCTCTCTCTCTCTCTCTCTCT
>OU015754.1:23205162-23227864 GCA_907169655.1 Acomys percivali | reverse complement strand
GACTACAATGCCAATGAAATAACCCCAGGTGCAAGATTTGTAGGGGGTCCAATAAGATAACGCACATCACAATGCTTTAAAAGGGGCCAGTGAGATGGCTAGGTGGGTGAGAGTGCTTGCCTCCAGGTCTGTCTGATGATGTGAGTTCAATTCCCAGAGCCAATATGGTAAAAAGAGAACCAACTCCTGCAAGATGTCCTCTGACCTTCATATGTGCCCTGACACACACACACACACACACACGCACGCACACACACACACACACGCACACACACTATATATATATATCACTATATACTATATATACATATGTAATATGTGTTCTTAACCACTGAGTGCAGATATATGTATATGTATATATGTGGGGAATATATATATTTACACACACACACATACACACACACACACACACACACACACACACACACACACACGGGAAGATACTCAGAAAAACACCAAGTGCTGACAAGGCACCAGTATGCTGTTAGTAGCAATGATGGGAGACCTGGGTTTCTTCTGTCTGTCTGTCTGTCTGGCAGCCTCCTATTCTGTGGTCGTGTGTGTGTTGCACCTGCAGCTGCTTGTTAAAGGTTGGCCCTAGTGTGTCAGCTGCCTTAACTCATTCCGCAGTAGCAATAACTTAGCAGCAGCCAAATGCCTCAGGATGGACTGCGGCTATCCTGGGATTGACTGTAGCACTACACCTCCGAGCTTGAAGAATCTCTTCAACACCCTCCTCCTCAGATGGGCTGTTGTATAAAGTAAGCACCGCAATTAAACTCACCTCTGCAAATTCACAATTCTTTCTGTAAGTTATCTCCTGGCTTGGCACTAGTCTCTCCTCTGATAATACTCAGAAAAGAGAACAAAGTTTGTTTGCTTTAAATCTTGCAATTAGCGTCGGTTTTGCTTACACTAATGGTTTCTCAGGGGGAAGGGAGCATGCATTATTAAATGCTGCTTAAGGAAAGAAAAATGTTTAAGGAAAGAAAAATGTTTTGCATCAGTTAAGATCTCTTTGATTGAAAATGATAGAAAAGTCAACACCAAATGTCTTTGGCAGGAAACTCATTTAATACTTCCCATAAATAATAAGCCCAGGGGAAGCAGAGGTGATTTATCTAGCAGTCACAGCAGATGCATGCCTCAGGGCCACTGTGATATAAAGAGATTCATAAATATGTCTTACTCTAGGATAGGAGAGATGGCTCAGTGGTTAAATAGCACCAGCTACACCTCCAGAGGACCTGGGTTCAATTCCTGACACCCACATGGCAATTCACATTAGTCTGCAATTCCATTTTCTGGGGATCCAGTGCCATCTTCTGTCCTCTACAGGTATGTGGTGCACAAACCTACATGCAGGTAAAGCACCCATGCACATAAAATAAAATTTAAATAATGTAATGTCTAAATAAAAAATATTACTTAAAAATTAAAAGAGAAAAATCATATTTTCATCTCTCTCTCTCTCTCTCTCTCTCTCTCTCTCTCTCTCTCTCTCCTTCTTTCTTTCTTGAGAAAGGATCTCATAGAGAAAAGTACCTGAAACACACAAAGGTCCTAACATATCTGCAGTGGGCAGAGCTGCCTGCAGCCATAATTTCTTACCAAATATATCACTCAGATCCTTCGATGTCCTCATTGCTTCTTTTCTCTCTTCCACGCTGTTTACTTGGACTGACTGGTCACAGTTTCATCTCTTCCTGTCATTTACTCTGCCAGCTTTACCATTGGGACCCTGGCCTCTTGAATTCCTCTCTCTCCCCGCCCCCAATATTTCAGTAAAGACTGCCTCGGGGCTCTTGTCTTTGATCACCATAGTCAAAGTATTTACTCTTCAAAAGACCTCTCACTTCCTTCATGAATGCTACTTGTGTGGCTATTTCATGCGTGCTGAAGTACTCCTCCCTAGAAAGAGAGACAAGGTTCAGAAGATCCAGAAAGGCCACAAAACCTACAAGACTATGTAATTCCAGCTACCGAGCAGCTCACAAGTTCAGAAGAAACATATTGAAGAACAATGCAAACTTTGGTTTTAGACTGTGAACACGGACACCAGGTATGGTCTGTCATATGGGTCTGATAGAGCCATAGGATGATGGATGAAGGTCCCAGGGTCTGGGATGGTCCCCTCACTGTGAATGTGGGGCAGAGAAGCCAATGTGGCCTCATAACGCATAAGGTTGATGTCCCTACCACTGCCAACCTGCAAAGGCAGAAATGGTTACTGGGAAGACAATCATTTGGTGGAGCTGGCTGCAGTTTTTTGGAGAGCTGTTGTCCATACTGGGGTGAGATTTTTCAATAGTTCAGGTGCCCAGGCATCATCCATGCTCCTGCAAGCAACTCATGGTTCTGAAAATATCTCCCTACTGGTTCAAGCTGCCAGCAATGCCTCATGCAGAGCAGGGGCTAGGGATCTGTCCATGTGTCCTCAGAAGGCTCATATGTATATTAAGCAAGCCTCTTAGAATGAGTGACAGTTGTATGCAGAAGGTGCAAATTTCATATATTCATAATGTCAGATCCCACAAAAATGTTGAAGCCCAGAGGTAGGATGTCTGCTTGATTCTCATTGGCTCTGCCTGGATCATGTGCACACACCTGACTTAAATTAGAGGTTTGAAAAAGCAAGCCTTCATTGTAAGTTAAGACACAGCGATCAGAATTGAATTGCAGTGATTTTTAGCTGCAGGGATAAAATAATACATATTACTTTCATACTCTAGAATATTCCTCTGATTAATCACATTCATTTCATTCTACACACAGATTCTGGTAAGCCTTCACCTTTCGTACTTCTAAACGACATGATCATCAAATATGCTACTATTTTCCTTAAAGTATTTTCTGTTCAAAAATGGCTTAAAGTTTAAGAAAAATGATTAAAAATAGTTTTACAACAAAAGAATAATATTGAAGGACACGGGAAAGGGATATCATTGTGACGTAGTTTGAAGGGAAGTTGTTCAAATGAGGAGAATATAAGGCAGCCCAGAAATCATAAGGAAGACCACACATGGTCACAGCACTACTTCCTGGAGATTACTTGCTGAGCATTTTCAGGTGGGAGAAGATCTTCATGGGACATTTGCAGTGTCTAAATACAACAAGATAGTGACAGGTGACTTGCACAGGAATCTTTGGTGCATCCTTAGGGAAAAGTCAAGTGCATTAGTATGGAAGTGTGGAGGCGATTCTTACACTACTGAATCTGGGGGATTTCTGTTCCAGTAAAAGCTACATGTCTTCATGTGGTAGACGAAGAGGCAAAAATGTGAGGTTGGAACATCCTGAGTTTGAACAAGAGTAAGAAAGAAGAGGTTTAAAAATAGTAACATGGAGAGGTTATGGTTTAATTTCTGACTGTCCTGGTATCTGTTCTGCTGCTGTGACAAGATTCCCTGACAAAAAGTTACTTAGAGGAAAAAGAGTCTATTCTAACTCACAGTTCATCATAGCAGGGAAGTCGAGGCAAGAACCTGGAGCAGACCCCATCATTTCTACCCACACTTAGGAGTAGAGAGAAATGAAACGGTGATCAGTGCTCAGTGCTCAGTACCCAGCTTACTTTGGCCACTCATATCCAATTCAGGGCCCGACTTACAAAATGCTGCCCCATTTGAGAGGCTGCTGTCTCACAGAGCTGAAGCCATTTGGCATTCCAGCAATCAATGGCAGATGGTGGATCCATTAACTTACTGGGTTTCAGCAGAAAGCCATTTCCTCCTTACTTTTGTACCCTGGATGCTTGGTGAATTAAACTTCCCTGGAAAAGCCACGTATGTCTGAAGACTTCCATTTGACTAGAACCCTGTGACCGGCAAGGACATGCGACCCTGCCAGAATGAGAGCCAAAAGGATCATAGGCGCCCTTTAGTCCTTCCCAACCCTGCTATCTTCATTGGTTACCAACTTCTGTAGCCGACTTTACAAATGCATTGACTTATCGGACCACTAGCTTCTACCAAATTCACAGGTCAGAATGTCATCAGACAGTGTCTGAAGGTTTTAGGAGAGGAGGCTCTGCTGGGTTCTAAACTGTCTGCCTAATACTTCCAACAGTGTATCTAAACCCTGACTCGTGACTTTCTTTCCCAAGACTGTGCTCCTGGGCCATTCAGAGTTCTACGTTCTGTGAGCCAAATCCTTTTTATTTTGCTCATAATGCACTCATTCCTTTCAGAAAGAAAAAAAACCAACACTATGTGCTGTGCTGGTGAATCACAGATGTGGAAGGTGAAGAAAGAACAAAAGAAGCTTGTTGCTTTGCTGTTCCTTGCTTCTGTCCCTCTCTAAACAGTTCTCGGCCCTGTGACAAGTGCTCTGTGGCTTGGAGTGGGACAGAAGTGTCCGCAGGTCATTTGAAATACCTGTTGTCTAGGCAGGGATGACCACAAGGCACTGAGGCATAGAGGAAAAAGACACCAAGATGAAAGCGCAGCCAGCTCTCATCTCACTACGCCTATGACTGTCACTCTAGTTTGTCTCTTTGCCCTTGGACCTCAGCTCCTCTAAACAGCAGGGCAGAGTCGTCGTGGTGGCAAACCTCTGCACTTCTTCAGTGGGCTGCACAGCCTCCTTCTGAGCATTGCAGTCACGAGAAGGACTTCGCGGAGAAGCAAATAAGGGCTGTAGCTCCCAAGCCTCATCAACACCGGTCCAACCCAACCTCCTTTACCACCAAGTCCCCATCCATCAGTTGCTGGAGTGGGTGACAGCCTCCACATCTGGTTCTTCGTCTGTGAAATGGGATTTGCTGCGGTATTCATCTCATGCAGTTCCACCTGTCACTGGGGCTGTCATTCTGCAAACAGCCAACATGACACTTCTCTTCCAGCTCAAAGTTTTCTATGGGAGACAGGGAATGTTTTACATAACAAGCCTTTAGCTACTGAGAAGTTGATCTATATTGCTTAACATTCCATTTTATATATCTGTATGATATCTGCCGGCAAGTGTCTCTTTTGCATCCATTTTCACATTTCCTGAAATCACTAATCTTGGTCTTCCACATTTTTTAGTGTTCTGTGATATGAGCCCCTCTCTTCCCTATTCCAAAGCCAATAGAATAAAAAGAAACTGCAGGATGTTTTTGCATATTTCTGTTAAGAAGTGCTGTTTGGTTTCAATTGGATTTGAGGTGGGTTTGGCTATTTCCACATGACAAGGTTTCTTGAAGTCTAGTTATTTTAATTCATCCTTTCTTGGAATTTTCTGCCATGGACAAACCATGAATTTGCTCTTTGAGCATAAGAAACCCATGAATAGTGAGGCCTGGGCTGAACTCACCTCTCTGCTGGCCTCCCAGGTGGCACAGGCTTAGAAGGACACCATGTGACACGGGCAGAAATACCACTCAGCTAAGCACAGCTACAGTGTCTTAAGTCCATTTGTGGGTCAAATATAAAACTTGATTGTAGTGGATGTAAATATGTTTTTGTTTTCATGTCAAGTATGGGGTGCAAAACACATTCATGTGAGGGCATGTGATGTTTGTGCACTAGAAAGGAATCACCTTTTGCAGGAGCATGGTCTTTGCCAGCTGATAAACGTCCTGGTACAGACTCTGAGAGGAGATAAATATGAACTCAAAACCAGAGGCTTGGCTTCCGGCTTTTGCATCACTTCGAATCACTTGGCTGTTCATTGCTCCACTTTGAGATGATCCTAGAGATAAAGTCTCCAGAGTACGCTTAAATGTTCCAGCTGCTGTGGTCATGGTTGCTTTTGCTGAATTTCTGGTTTGCTGTTTAATGGGTCTTCTGGAATACTGATGACAAAGTATAGAACCAGCCCAAGGAACTGAGTCTAAAAAGATCTACTTCTCCTGTCTCTATTACTTTCTTTATCTCCTCTCTATGGTAGGTGTCGGAAGAGAAATAGATGCATTAAAGAATCCCAAATAAAGCAGGCTTTAAAAAAAAAAAAAGATCAAAGCCTACAGGTGGAATCTGCTGTTGGGTCTGCAGCATTAGACATCTGATCTCATACGCATAAGTTGTGTAACAGTTTCCTCCAAGATTTGAACATCCCATTCTGTGGGGAAGCTTCTTAAGTAGGAAGGTAAACAACTCAAAATAGTTTCAGGAAGTCCCTGAGACCAAACAGATTCACTAGGGCTCCTGCTTGCCAGAGTAATCAAAGCTGAGAGTCCCTTTCAGATAACTGAAGCTGAGCTGCCAAGGCTTAGGAAACTTAAGCTGCAAAGAAGACTCTGAGACCAGACTAGCTGCCTGGAAGAAGCAGAACCCAGTCTGGAAAAGGCTTAAACCAGAGTCACTTGGAAAGAACATTCTGGAACCTGTTGAGCTGCCTGCAGGCTGTGCAGTGTGCTCTAGGTCTCCCAGCTTTTGTGAGTTGTCACCCATGACAGAGTGATCTTAGGTCATCCAGCTGTCTATGAGTCATTTCTGGTCCTGCAAGTAACCCACCAATTTTGGACATTGGTAATATCTGTTGTGAGATTCCTATCTGGGGTGAGCAGGTGTGTGCATTGTGTCTCCCCAGGGAAAGGTTCATCATACAACACCACACACACACACACACACACACACACACACACACAGATGCAGATGCACACATATGCACACATGTACTCACACATATATACACATGAATACATACATATACAGCTACATAGACATATACATCCAAGCACACATATATGCACAAGCACACATGCACAAAAGTACAAACACACACACACACACACACACACACACACACACACACACACACACAGGCCTTCTGACCTAGTGCACATGCACATATACTTCACAATTTTAGAACATTGGGAGAGTTTATTTTTTGAGCCCCAGGAGATGAACTCTTTAATCTCTACTTTACAAATCTATACATTGTTTCAGCTTTCCTGATAAGCTGGCATAGTTTTGTACATATGAAAATAGTCATAAGAAGGAAAATTCAGCAGCTGGCTCTGTTTCTTCGGACAAAGTCTTCAGATTACCCTTGCTTTCCATCTTGACATTTCATATTTGATTCTGTCTAAAAGGTTTCCTGTGTTCTATGATCAAGTCAGGTGTGTGTGGGGGAGAGGGGGGCAGTTCATCCCAGAGTGCTTGCTGCTGTGTTGGTCTCTCAGAATTGTCATTCACAGACCTTAAGTTACATTTGGGCTTTGCTTATACAATGTCTGTTGCACTTTAAACTTTTTACACAGTTATCTGAATTTTATTTTAGGTTTTATCTTCTCGTGTTCTCTGTGAACTCTCTTTGCCCCTCTCTGTCTTATTAAAAACAATTCCCTTTTCATTTTCTTCTGGTTCCTGGCTTACACTGAACAGGTGCTTTATGGATGCTATTATGTAATATGGATTAATTTGTTCACTCAATTGTGAACTAGTTGAAAACACATCTGTCTTGAGCAGAAGACTGTGGCTAACCCAGCGTGACCGCTTAGGCATCGTGGAGGCCTTGGCCTACGTAGATGTTTTCCATGACAAACAGCAAACAAGGCCACAGTAAACACAGCTTGATTATCTGCAGCACAGCATTGTTTACTCAGCCTTGGTCTCCTGCCTATATCCCTGCACTGTCTCTTCTTTCCTGGCACTTTTGGTAACCTTGGTGACTTCTGGCCCTCAGATGTTTGCACGGATGCTTCTGTAATCCCACAGTGCCCTTTTGCGTTCTCAACCTGAGTCTTTAGCTCTCATTCAACTCACCCAAGGCCTGTTCCCCATCTTGTGCCTTCTGAGTCCACAGTCTGATTTGAATCTTATGGGAAATTCTCTCCCACTTTTGCCTTCATCCCTACAGGGGTAAGCAGGGTTCATGAGTCTCTTTTCTCACATTCTCAGAAAACTTGAGATTGGATTATTGGCTCTGACTCAGATGGGAATAATTCCAATTTAGAAACAACCAAACAAAAATACCTTTCCCTCCCTGTCTCTGATGACCTTTTCTTTCCAAAGCTAAGAAATCTCCATCTCTCCTGACAGGAAAATTGTCTCTTGAGTGCTGTTCTAAGCAGTCTACGTCTCCAATGGCTGACTTTTGATTCTCGGAAATGTCCTTTCAAAATATTAATCTTCACCACGGACTTCCGCCATCTCGTTTGAAAGCTTTTGGGAGTCCGGGAGTGATGTGTGGTCACCAGTATTGCTTTGAGATTCAGCAGTAGAGTGCAGGCTCTAGTTTGAAGACAGGTAAATGAGAGATTCCAGGAGTGAAGGGAAGGCATGCAGCCAGCTGCAGAAGTCACCCCACTCAGTGTGAGAGCTACTGTAATTGACAGAAGGCATCTGTGGTGGACACAGGTGCTCTGAGAAAAGCAGCCTGCCTCTTGAGCTGGTCAGCTGTGCCTGCTTGAAGCAGGGGGACTACTGAAGTTCACCAAGAGGAGAAGGTGGGCAGGGAGGGTCTTTGGTCCTTTACCTAAGTAACCAGCCAGTACTCACAGGCATTTATTTATTTCTATGCAGTTTTTATCCTAACTGCATGAAGTCTGAGGGTATGTCTGTGAGGGATTCCCAGAATGTACAGGCTGGGGGAAGATGAACTGAGGGACACTCCATCTCTGTGGCCATCGGGGAGCTAGCACACTACCATACCATACCTTTCAGCATCGCTGCTGGCTGCTTTAAGGTCACCCACATTCCTTCCTGTGATACTGCATCCATGTTCTATATGCAAGCCCAATAAAATGCCTACATTCCCCAGGCTGAGGTCTGGGGGAGTTGTTCACATCTGCCAAGGGAAAGCATTTTCACAATATTACCAGGCCACAAGGTTATTTCAAAGCTGGTTCTTTTCACCTGGGATGTTCCTTAAACACTCCTCCCTATCCCCAAGAGAAACATGCTTCAGTGTGTGCAGGTTGTATAACACAACTCTTTCTTGATATTCTGATGAAGGGACTCTTGTTTGACTAGTTAACATGCCCAATTAAAATTAAGCACCCGATCCTAAGGGATTTCCCCTTTTATTTTTATAAAAGGGCATTTGCCTATGGGCCACAATCTGTCTTCTATCTAGAGGCAGTCCTTTGTTCCTCCAGGGCAAATGGCCCTGCCCCTGTTCCTTTGCTCTTTTTCTTCCCCTCTTTTACTTTCTCCCTCTCCCTCTATCTCTCATCTCCATTCCTTATCCCTGCCCTCTGTCCCTCTGAAACCTATCTCCTTTGTGCCAAGAACTTGCTCTCAGGGTGTCTTGAGCCAACATAGAGGTCCCTACACTCAACTGCACATTGTTAATCCTGAGATTCACCAGAAAAACCAACCCTACCATTTTGGGCCAAATTTAAAACAAGCAGTTATTAGATTTTAAATAATGAACAACAGATGGACTTTGGTTAGGGCTAGCCCCCTAGAATTTCCCATCCGAAATGACCTTGAGCCACATGTTTCAGGGACTTGTAAGTGTGGGGCATGTGGACTACCCCTGGGGAGATTGGCATGGAGCTAAGTGAGGTTGGGATGTATCCAGATCCTTAAATCTCAATCTTGAGGCCATACAGGCAGGAGTAAGGATTGCTACCTCCCTGTTCTGGGCCTGCACACTCTGGCCTATGTAGTATCAACCCCTGCCTCTGCAATTCTCGAAGTAATCACACAGTCTAGCATCTGGAATTCTTCTCCATGCAAATAAAGGGTTCCCCAGCATCTCAGTCCCAGCCAATGATATGAACCCACCTTGAAAGTCCCTTCCAACCCCCAAGATTCATTTAGCCATTATCTACCCCAATAAAAACCCACACAAGCTGTTTCACAGAATATCCTCTAAGAGTTGCTGTGTCACCGGGAGAGCGCTGAGCTAAAAAGTATGTAGCATTTGAAGAGCTGGGTTTTTTTTCTTTTAAAATTTTTATTTAATTTATTCATATTACGTGCCAATTGTAATCCCCTCAATCTTATCTTTCTGTTCCCACTCTCCCTCCCTCTTCTACCCTATTCCCCTCCCCTGGACCTCTGACAGGTGGGTCCTCCTCCCCCACTGTCTGGATGAAGAGCTGTGTTTTGAGAAGGCTTTCTCTCTCTGGGTATTCGCAGCTGGACCAGGACCAGGACCTGGACTAGGATCTGGATCTGCTTGCCTGGGCAGGCTTGGTTCCTTTGGGTCCTGTGTCTGCATACTCTGGTGCCTGGATGCTCTGAAGGGAAGAAGTGGGCAGGGCCTGCTATCGCCAAAAGAGCTATAACACTAAAATCCCTGGACTGGTGGTTGTGGGTTCTATAAGAAAGCAGACTGAGAAAGTCAGAAGGATCAAGCCAATAAGTAGCATTCCTTCATGGCCTCTGCATCAGCTCCTGCTTCCAGGGTTCCTGCCCTAGTTGAGTTCATGCCCAGGCCTCATTCAGTGATGGGCTACAAGGTGGGAGTGCAAGCCAAATAAATCACTTCCTCCCCAGCTTGCTTTTAGTCCCAGTGTTTCAGCATACTTTCCTCTTACTGACCCAGCCCTTCAGCCTCAGGAATTTCGGCAGCTGTATTCTTAGTGCCGGATTCTGGAACCTTCCACAGCTCTTCTTACTTTCCTTAACTTTACAAATAGTGTCTTTGGGCCACACATTTGTTAGTTAGTCCTTTGATGAAGTTATATGCCAAAATAACAGGGAGCTTTGCTCCTAGATAGGACACTTTATTGCTGTCTTCAGGCGTAAGTACTTGGGCATCACTGTGTGAGCAGAAGGCAAGAATGGCAAGTTCTCTCCTTGGCTCCTCCTCCTTTTGCTGCAGCTACCAGGAGAAATGACAGATGTCTCCTCCATTTCCAAAGCAAGATAATCATGAGACTGACAGACAGACAGATACACAAGCTTCTTCCTCATCCTGCTGACTAGAGATGAAGGTCTGCCCTCCTGGCCAGTTGGTCCAGGCTAGTCAGATACATTCAAGGCTGTGCACGGTTACCTGAAGCTGTAGGCCTACAGCACCCTTTTCTTTGTTTAAGTTCATCACTCCATAATTAGGGGAGGGGCCTCATCCCAGGCCATGAAAAGCACTCAAAACCTCCAGCCTTCCAAGGAAAAAAATCAGCCCTTGGTTTTCCCATAGAGAGTCCCTCTCTGCTCTGTGGGGAATCAATGCCCCTCTAACTTTCTCTGTGTTTGCACTCTTCTGCATCTAATGAGCTGAGTTACCTGTTGCTGCCTGCTGTGTCTGAGATTTCTCGCACCTTTTAATTCTTTAATTGGCAGAGAAAATGAATCCAACCAAGACCCCTAGATGGTAACATTTACCCACACTTTAAAGAGCGTCAGCACTGTTAAGACACTTGAGTCATCTTCGAATGGCAGGCCACCAATAGGGGCTTTTATTATTATTATCTTTTTTAATATAAAAGCTTTCTATTCATTTGATATTTTATTATAGTGATTCACAGGAATTCAGATGAATGTTCAATGCGTGATGTTGATGGAAGGTTCTTAGGGAGATTAATTCGGTGAGATTTATTTAAGCCTTGAGAGGATCCGACGCCCCTTATCGTCCCAGATCACATTACCTCTGGTGCCACAAATATTTCACTTAGTTCCACAGCAGTGAACTGTCAACCCTTTAGCTCTAGGCTTTAAAGCTGAAGTTGCTGGAAGCAGACCCTTCAAGTGTTGACTTAATTTAGCACAGAAAACACAGAGCTGGCCAGGAAGGCACTGAGACTGGATACCAATAATTAGGCACTGCAGAGAATTGTCTCAAGAACCTGTCAATTTTTCTGGAAAGATTAGATAGGCCATAAGGGCAATATGGAATCTGAAAGAATTAAATTAACTTCGCAGCTTCCTATTGCTCTCAACATTTGTTTTGCAAAACGGAGTTGGCTATTGGCTTAAATTACAAGGCATCTTGAACCACCATTTATGCAGAGAAGCCCTGGGAATCTCTTTCTTTGGAGTGCTCCACAGTTATTCAGACATGTTAACTTCCTGTGTTCAAGACCCATATAGGGGCACATCGGGAAAAATCCCACCATGGATGGGGAAAGAGCTCGTGAGGTGCCACCACTATCTGATGAACTGTTGGCTGCTGCCACAGGAATGTGGCCCCCAGAGGCTGCCACTGCTCCAGCAGACGGCCCTATACCCAGGCACATACAGTGAGCGGACTCAGGGGGTTAAAATAAAAAGAATACATGAAGTTAGGAAGAAAAAAAACGTTGGGGTGAGGTATAAGAGGAGGAATTGTAGAGGAGAGAGTTTGAGTGGTGGGCGGGCTTGATCAGAGCATATCGCATGCGTGTATGGAATTCTCAAATGATGAAACAGAATTTTTAACACTAAGGCATTTCTGAGGACCTAATTACTTAGGATCATAAACAAAACCATCTTACACTTCTGAAGGCCCCAAGTCCACAAAGTCTTCAAATGGCTAAAGCAAAGGTGCTGGCAGGACCACATTCCTTCTATAATAGGGAGAACCTACACTTTGTCTTGTTCCCAGAGTTTTCTGCATCCCTTGCTTCGTGGTCCCATCTCCTATCTTCCAACACATTGGCAAATGCCTTAGCCCCTCTCTGCTGATGAGCCACTGTCTCCCTCTTTCACCTAGAAAGACTCCCATGATGTCAGGAGACCTGCCTCAAGAGTCCCGGCCTGGTACTGGAGTTATAGGTGGTTGTGAGCCACCTGACATGGGTACTGGAATTGGAACTCTGGTCCTATGGAAGAGCAGTGCTTCCTTTTAATGGCTGGACCATCTCTTCATCCCTAGTTGCTCCATGACTTTTATATTTCATTCAACTCCTCTTTTTACTCTGTATTTACTGCTGGGGCTTGGGTTTGGAATGTGTACAACCCGCTCAATTGTTGAAGGCTTTATCCCACAACCAGGGACACCACTTTCTTTTGTCCAAATCAAACTTTCTTCCTTCTTTCTTTCCTTTCTTTCTTTTCCTTTTTTCATTCTTTCCTTTCCCTTCCTTCCCTCTTTTCTTCCTCCCTTTTCCCCTCCCTCCCTCCCACTCTCCCTCTCTTCTTTCCTTTCTTCTCCTCCCCTTGCCTTTCTTAAAAAGAAAAGCAGATGGTTTATTAAGAACAAGATAGAAAGGAGCCTTGGGGGATGCCATGCTTCCTTTGAGACCTGACTTCAAGAGGTCAAGAAGGGAGCCAAGGCCTGAAGTGAGGTCCCCAGTGGCATTTTATGGGTCCTTAACATGGAAGCTGCCTCTTCTGAGTTCCTTTTCTGAACTCAGTGGGCTTTCTCAGCTGAATGAAGCTGAAGAGACAAAGGGCTGCCAGTATCCTTGCCCTGACCCACCCTGCCTTGGATTTCTTCCTTTACTGTTTTTCTTCCTCAGTCCCCCTCCCAAGAGTTGTGGTCCCCCAAAATCTTTTGGTTGTAGAAGAGCAATGGCACACCCTGCAATACTTCTTAAGACCAAAGTTTGTTCAACTTGTGTGGAGGTGGAGTTGACCCAGGGTGTGAAAAAAAATGTCCTGAAAAGACCATTTGCGTGTGTGAAAAGGAAATAGGAAGGGAGTGAGAAAGGGTGATGTAATTAAAATATATAATCTGCATACATAGAAATGCCAAGGTGTTATGTGGCTGTGACAAAATACCTTAGAAAGACCATTTAGGGAAGAGAGTTTATTGCGACTCACAGTTGGAGTGTTAGTCCACCATGGCGGGGAGGGCATTAAGGTAGGGTCATGAGGCAGCAGATCGCATTGCATCTGCAGCCAGGAATTGTAGAGAGGCAAATGCTGGTGCTCTACTTGCTTTTTCCTTTTTATTCCATCCAAGACCCCAGCCAAGGGAATGACACAGCCAGCACTTGTGGGTCTCCCCTTCTCAGCTAGCCTAACCTAGAAACACCTTGACAGATGTGAAGTGCTCAGATGGTTGCCCCATCAAGTTGGCAAGCAAGATTAGCCATCTAGGTCGTAATGACACCCTTAGTTTGAAATGTTAACAAAAGTTTATGAAAATGAAAGAATCTGGGCAACAATGCTGGGAGAGCAATGGGAATGCCTCCAAAGGACGAGATGCTATAAACTGAGACCTGATGTTCTCCTTTTCAGTATTGTTAGTCAGAAATTAGGCTGCACATGTGCAGTTCATTCCACAGAAAATGCACTTGTAGACTGACTTTTTTGTATAATTAAAAGCATCCTTCTAGTGAATGCTTAAACATCCAATTTACTAGGATTACAGTGTGCGTCTCTCCATGGTGGCTAATCCGTCTGTCAAACATAATAGCCATTTGGGGCTGGAAGTACTTAATCCCATGTGAACAGGCTTATCAGCTTGCCTCAGAAGGACAATATAGGACTTCTTGGTAAAGAGATCATTGTAACTACGAAGAAAATTTTGCAATGTCTTGTTATTAACTTTAAGCATGTACACAACACACACACACACACACACTCACACACACACTCACACATGCTGCTAACACTGTGGGAGACAGACTCAAAAGGCATTTCAAATATTTCAGAATAGGGCAGCTCTAGATTGCTGACTCCAGTGTCTTGTTCAAGAATGTGAGTTAATCCTTTCAGATAAAGCATAGGGATTTGGACAGAACTGTGTGGATGCTACATAGGATACACAGTTGGCAGGGTCCCTAGGTCCTCAGAGGAGCGAGTCTACTGGCTTCCAGATTCTTTAATTTGGTCATATTGTTAGAGGCTTGAACCCATGGGAGCTGCCAGACATTGGGTTCTTTGAAAAAAAAATGACAATTTTAAAGTCATTTATACCTTCTATTTATTAAACAGAACATTTCACACCCTCCATAGGATTATAAGGTCTGGACCATGTGACCTCTGAATGTACATGAAATCACAACTCTTTTTGGTCCCAAATTTGGGAGCTATCTGTTGAAATTATACTGTGGTGAGAAAATCTCACTGTTTGTGAGAAGGGCTTTGCTTTTTTTTTTTTCTTAAGTTCAATTTTAACTGTTCAACTGTTAACTTTAACTGAGTTAAACTTTAACTGAGTAACTGTCATGTCAAGATGGTCTGAATTTGAAAGACATCATTCTGAGGCTGAATTGTGGATTCCAGGGCGAGTCTAGAATGAATGCTTAGCCTGAGCCTCAGAACTAGAGACCCAACAAAATTACTGACTTCAGGTGAAACAATCACATTGACTCTGAGCCGAGGTGGGAATTGGTACATCCTGGCGTGAAGTTGCCCAAACTGTTAGCATTGCCACATCCATGATGCTGCGATGGACAGAAGCATCTTAAGGAAGGGAATATTTATTTGGGTTCATAGATTCCTAGGGCCTTGGTCCATCAGTGCAGAAAGTGCATGGTGAAGGTCACGGCAACAGGAAGATGGTCCCTGTTCACGCCTTAGTGAGAAGAGAGTGGACAAAATCGGAGGATTGAATGTAACCTTTAGAGTCATTCTATTTGTTGGGAATCCCTGAAGTCAGACTCTCATAGCTGAGAACTCCTCAAGCAACTCTTATAGGATAGATACGGATTTGCTTGTCCAGAATATCTCCAGTGCTGTCAATGACATGGTTTCATGGTTGGTTTCCACATGTTATTTGACAACAGGCTACTTCTTCACTAGCTTTTGACAGATGGACTTATTTTGTTCATGTGTTTTGGATTCATGGTCTAACCTTTCTGAAGCCATATTTCCCACCCAAAAAAGTGCTAGAGAGGGAGAGATGGAGAAGGGAAGAAAGGAAAGAAAGAAGGATGGAGGGTAGGAAGGAAAGAGAACTTGGGAGTGAGAGAGAGAAAGGGAAGGAGGAATGGAGGAAGAGAAGTGAAGGGCAATGTGGAAAACGATAGGGAGGGAAGAAGGGAGAGAGAGGGAGGAGAGAGAGAGAGAGAGAGAGAGAGAGAGAGAGAGAGAGAGAGAGAGCAGTCAATGTTTTCTAAAGGTGGCTTAACTTCATTATCCTTTCTGTAAGAATTAAACCTCTGGGATTTGTGAGGTAGCTCAGAGGTTAAGAGCACTGGATGCTCTTCCATAGAACATGGGTTTGATTCTTAGCACCCATGTGGCAACTCCCAATCTCTTCTGGCCTCCATCTGGACCAGGCATGACCTCGTACAACAGACATGTGTGCACACGGAAACCCAAATACATAAAATAAAAGTAAATAAAAAGATGAATCAATAATTTCAATTCAGACTCACAGAGAGGATAAGTAACATAGCTGTCATGTTTTTATAGGAGAGTTTGTTAAAGAACAATTTTGGGGTGTATTTTGAAATCTTCAAAACAACAACCAAATCCAGAATCTCAGTGGTAGGGCTGGAGACATAGAAAATGTGTCCCTGTACATAAGGCCCCAGGTTCAATTCTCAGAACTGAAACAAACATTGCTTTGAAACAATAAGGATTCCTTTCTTACTTGTGCTATGATTTATGTAACCTACAATGATTTATGTATTGTAATCATTTGGGTGCACAAAGAGGATGAAGCCCACCACCTCAAATACTACAATGGAAGAAGTAAAAAGCCTTGCATATTACAACAGCAGAATAAAGGACCAATCTCATGTACCCTTCTTGGGAGAGCCAGAAAAAGCATTTGATAGGATCCAAAAGCCCTCTAATATGAAAACAGTTAGTGCAGAAGGCTGGAGAGATGGCCCAGCATTAAGAGTATTTGTTGCTCTTCTAGAGGACTCCAGTTTGGTTCCCACCTCCCACCTTCTATGACTCAAAGGTAGATAGACCCTTATCGTGGTTTAAATGAGAATGACCCTCATAGACTCATGTTGTTTGATGGCTGGTCCAAAGTTGGTGGAACTGTTTGAGAAGGATTAGGAGTTGTAGCCTTGTTGGAGGAAGTGAGTCTTTGGAAGTGGACTTTGAGGCTTCAAAAGGCTGTAGCCGTTGCCAGTAGTTTTCTGCTTCCTGTCTGTGGACTGATTGTGGGGCACTGCTGGCCCAGTGCCATGCCCACACGCCCGCCGCCATGCTGCCCACTGTGATGGTCTAGGACTCCTACTCCTCTAGAACCATAAGCTCAAGTAAATGCTTTCTTTTATAAATTGCCTTGGGCATGGGGTTTTATTCTAGCAATAGAAAAGTAACTTCACAGCTTGATGCTGACCCTTCCCAGTCAGAGGGGTGGGATGAGAGGCAGGATCATGACGTTGAGTTAAAGTCACCCTCTGAATGGCATGGAGTTCTCGTGGGTACACGGTTGGGAGATCAGACCAGCCCCACCCTCAGACTGGACACCAGCATTTGGATTTATTGTTTTAAGATCCTGAATCTTCTTTGGTCTGGATGTCTGGGAGAAAAGTACATGCCCCAATAATTAATGACATCCAGATATTCTTGGACTTTATGACCCTTTTCCTGGAATGACCTAGGAAAGTTGTAGCTGAAAAGAGGACATTCTAGCTCTGCCAGTGTGAACTCACATAGACTCTATAGATGTTCTTGTTATATGGACCTTTAAGGCAATAGCTACTCTACCTACAGGTCAGAGAGCCAGCCCCCATCCTGTGTACTTGGAAGCTGGTTTCATGAACAAATTCTACAAATCAAAAGATCAGTGTCTAATAGTGACCTCCAATTTCTTCATTGTGAACCTTGTTTAGATTTCTTTAACTGGACCGAGTGATTCTTTCAATATGGCTTTTGTTTGCCAGGCGTGGTGGCTTACACATATAACCCCCAACAGGCAGGATACTGAGGATTAGTATTTTGAATGCCATCCTTGTCTACATAGCAAGTTCCAAGCCAACCTCATTGCCTCAAAAGGCCCCATGCTAAGTTGAAGCTCTTGATTTGTATATATAAAACCCTGGATTTGCTTCTCAGCAGGGTAAGGAGGGGAGGGAAAGGCTGTTTTATTATTATGTGACTGATTAGGGAATGAACTAAATAGATCTAGAAAACGTGAGGAATCTTACGCACACAATCTATTCTAACCGCGGCTCACTTAAGGCCCTATTACTCAAGAATAATGAACTTACATGAAAGACTTTCTAGGTTGCTATAGAGACTACAGAGGTGTGAGTAGTGAGATGGAATCTGTGGCTTTTAATTAATTGGCACAAGGGGGAAATTCGTGCTTCTAGGAGGAAAGTTCCTCATTTAAAGAGATTTATTCACATTGGCTCTCCGAGAGCTCATAAACCTCTTCCCCTCAAAAGTCCTCCAAGGCCCAAATGGTAGGACACATCATGACACATCTGATGTGAGTGCAATATGGGACATCACTGTGTGTGTGAATGACATAAGCATCTGTGCCGGTGTGTTTGGTCCTTGATAGAGTGACCTGTCCAGACTCATATTTGATGTGTCTTCAGCTTTGTGTGATCAGGAGATGAGCAGCACGGAAATCTGCTGCATGCACACTCCTGTTATGTACTTTGATCTTACTTCAGGTTTCTGCATTTTGTCTTGGATTAGTAGTTCTTAGGTTCCCTGAGCTCTAAGGTTCCTTGATGCAAGATGCATGGCTTCCCTGCTTGGACAAAGAAAGCAGATGTTCACTGCCATTGTTGACAGGCTTTGGGATGGTCACCTCTTTTATTTCCTCTGCTCATGTGTGAGTTACCAGTGGCAAGGCTATCTGCCATTTAGCTGGTTGTGTTTTGATTCGAATCTCCCTTACATATATCCTCAGTAAGTTCTTTTCTCCTGCGGCCTTTTCTCATTTAACTGGGTTGATTACCCACTTTTAAAAAAATAGACGATATTTTTCAAGTACTAATTTACTTAGCACGGTGATGAGGGACAGAGCAGTTCATTGCAGAGAGTGCCTCTCCTCAGTAGAGGAGAGGTTTCCAGTCAACCCAGACACCACAAAATAATGTGGCTCTGGGCCCAGCAGTGGGATGTGAATCCCTTATTGATATGATAGCGCCAGCTTCTTGGAGCTCCAGGAGAAGATAGGCTCACATGTAGCATCAGATGCTAGTTAAAGACAGATGCTAAATCTCATTCTTCACTTCTTGACAACCCGTATAGCATGGCTTTGACATTTATCCTTCTTCTGGTGTGAGGGAAACTGAGTCAGAAATCCCTCCCACCCACCCCAAAACAGATCTCTCCTATGCCATCAAGAGTGATGGAGGAAGATACGTAGACAAATATACAAATTAGGAGTTGTAGGTTTCAGTAGCAGAGAACATAGAGTAAATTAGGAAGAACCAAGAAGCAAGTGTGAGAGAGATCAGCATCCAGGAGCCAAAATTTCAAGCAAGAGATTGAGAGGAGTTGAATGTGGCGGAACAGGACAGTTCAGAGATAAAGGACAGGTTGGGATGAGTCTTCAAAGGCACAAGATGGATCTCTTTGAGAAAGCAAAGAGGTGTTACACGGATGGATTGTACCCTGACAATGAAAAGCCATCTATTCATCCATTCATTCACCTAAGATGTACTCATTGCCTGTGAGCCTCCCAGGTGCTAGAGATATAACTCTTAATGTGACAGACAAAATCCTTGTGTTCGTGATAATTACGATTTACTATGAGAAACAGAAGATACAACAATACAGAGGTCTTTACATAATCATAAATAAAGAAACAGAGATAGCATAACAGGAGGTGTCAAGTGTGCCTGGGAAACTTGAGGCAGAGGAGAGTTAAGAGGTGATGCTCCAGTGAGTGGCATCTCCCTGGAAGACCACCAGGGAAACTGTCAGGTAGCATGTGGCTTAAGAGAGCTATCCAAAAACAAAGCCAAAGATGATAGTGTAGGTCCTTATCCCTGCAAAGCAAGCATTTTTACCAAGGAATCCATCTACCTAGCTCCTCGAGTTACCAAAATTTAACTCAAAACTACAATATTCTGAATGTCTTATTGAAATCGATAATGTGGCAAATCAGAGAAATATCTGCACTCCAGAATGCTCTTACATTCAAGGAAATAAATGTACAAATTCTGTCACAGTTAAAGGGAGTAAGAAGCATACTGGATTTTTAACCCCATCATTTGCAAAATAAATAAATAATAATGATAAGAACAAAAAAAAATCAATGACCTTTATAATAGAAAAGAGAGAGAAATAAATGGGATTCAAACCGAGTTCTTTGGAAGGATCAATACTGTTGATGAATGAGTCAGGCTGAGCCATAATAGGAGAAGACACGAATTATTAACACCAGGAATGAGTGAGATAACCTTACTAACGAGCTGAAGATGTTAATGTGTTGATATGAGGCATTATAAATGACTAAATAATTGAACACTTGGTACTTGGCTGAGGCAGACACATCCCCTCAAAGACATGAATCACAGAGCTTATCCATAAGGAATGCACCAGCTAAGTAGCCGCATTGTTTAAATTTAAATCACGGTGTTCGACACCGTAAACAGAGACGGATCTAGACCCAGCAACCCTACCCTGCATGCTAGTATTGTTTTTCTAAAACAGCATATGATTATCCTTACACACATAGATAAAGGTAGGTCTCACCCCTCTTCAAGAAGCTTCCTTTTGCGGCAGATAGGGGTTACTGTGGAGATGGAATAGGTCAAAATGCAGAGACACTGAGTGAAGTTTTAAGGAAAACATGACATCCATCCACACCAACCCCTGTAGATAACAGAAGAAGGGGAAGCAAGAACCAGACAGATAATTTTACTAGTGACACATCCTGATGTTAATCCCAGAGGTAGACCCTCTGAGAAGAGAAACCTCATTCTGCACGCTTTATCATTAGTGAGAAAATTCTCTACAAAGCCACATCAAAGCCAGCCTTGCAGAAAACGACAATATTTTATAATCACACTGGCTTTATTTCAGGAAGCCAAGATGGTTCAATATTCATAAATCAATGGGTGTGATTCACCATCTCTATAGATTAAAAAAGAAAAACATACAACGTGTCAATAGATATTCTAATAGCATCTGACAAAGTCTAATAGCAATTTATGACCAAATAAAACTTACTAACTAGTAATAAAACAAATTGCTTTATCTTGCAAAATATCTACAAAAATCTTATGCTTAATATCATGATAAAATGTAAAAGGCTGAAAACTTTCTCAGTTGGAATGGGGAAAATGCCATTTTTGAGACTGTATTAAAAATCCTACCCAACATATGAGGAAATAAAAGGCACAGTAAAAGGCACATAGATTATAAAGAAAGAGAAGATTCTTATTCTTTTATAACAAAGGAAGTCAAATGAATCAATAAAAAAGAAGAGATTGGTGAGATTTTAACAAGGTTATAACACTCATTATCAATATAAGTAAGTTAAGTTTTATTCCAATATGGTGGTGATGAGCCAATTGCAATACAAATGTAAAACAAGTACTGTTACCACACTATCCCAAACATGAGATACATAGGCACAGACTTATCTGACTGTGTTTGGTGAAGGAGAGATAAACATGTTTTTGTTTAGATCACAATGTGGAATGAGAAAAAGACTTGTGAGAGACCAGGCAATGTTTTTCCTTTCAGAAGTCAACCCACCATGTGGGGGAGGTTGGTTTTTAACCAGCAGAAAAACATCCTTGAACAAATTCTGAGAGTAGATATAAATATGAGCCAAAAACAGGAGGCAGGGCCTTTGGAGACTTGGGATAGTTTTGGCTGGTCATTGCTCCACTTCAAGAGGGAAGGATCCAGGGCTCCGGGCTCTGGCTGAGGCTCCAGGCTCCAGCTGCTCCAGGTTCTAGCAGAAGAAATCCTGCTGATTATGCCAGGAGAATTGTTCCTTGGAACTGATATCATTATGGTTTCATTATTGTATTCTTTAATCTTCTTTTCCTATTGTTTATGTGTTGGGGTTATAAGTGAGGTACTCTCGGTTAATAAGTTCGTAATAAAATATAATTGCTAAGAAAATTGAGCCTACGGTATGGATTCCATGTTCTGAGCACCAGAGGATGCTGATGAGAGAAATTAAAGTTCTGCACTTGTGTGTTATAAGGCTCCAATAACAAGCCACCCTATCTGCCCAGACACATTACAGACCCAATCCTGTCCCCATCTGAATCCCAAGAGCTCATGTGGATATCAGCAAGATAATAAAGAATATATACAGAGCAGCTGGAGAGATGGCAGAGCAGTTAAAAACGTTGGATGCTCTCTCAGAAGGTGCTCAAAGCCACCTCTAACCCCAGTTCCAGAGGATCTGATACCCTCTTTTATCCTCCTGCGGTATGGAGTCTTTCTATCTCCCTATCTCTCTGTCTGTCTGTCTGTCTGTCTGTCTGTCTCTCTCTCTCTCTCTCTCTCTCTCTCTCTCTCTCTCTCTCTCTCTCACACACACACACACACACACACACACACACACACACACACACACACTCCTTTAGACACTGGGCTCAGACTCTGAAGTGAGACTTTCATGGTGTAAGGAGCACCAGAGCACCAATGTTGCTTACAGGATCAGTAGATCTTCATCCTCTTTTTCTGACTCATTACAGGACCCCCACATTTCACAGGAGTTGCAACCAGGTTTTCTAAGCAGTTTGCTCTGTTTTCAGTTCCTCCTTCTTTTCTATCTCCCTCTTCATTTTCCTTTGTCTTGCTTATTTCCCTTTTAGACTCTTACAATGTCCATCAGCTGCTTTAAGCTTTAAGCTACTTTGCTTTTCTGTTACTGTGATGGACGCCGCAACCAGAAGTGACTTTAAGCAAAAAGGGTTTATTTCACCTTACATTTTCAGGACACAGTCTATCAACAAATGAACTTGAGGCAGGAATTCAAGCAAGAGCGGTGGTAGGAACTATGAAAGAAAACTGCTAGCTGGCTCGATCTCTGTTTCTGCTCTCTGCTAGCTTCCTTTAGTGTGTGTGTGTGTGTGTGTGTGTGTGTGTGTGTGTGTGTGTGTGTG
>OU015754.1:23190500-23205152 GCA_907169655.1 Acomys percivali | reverse complement strand
TGTGTGTGTGTGTGTGTGTGTGTGTGTGTGTGTGTGTGTGTGTGTGTGAACTTGGATGTTGGTGAGGTGCTGGGTAATTACATAACATGAACGTGTCACATGCTCATAGCCCTTGCATGTTATCATGCATGCATGTGTGTCAGGGGCAAGAGAGATGTCCACTGTAGCTTCATCAACGGTGTGTGTGGCTGCCTCTTAAATATAGCAGAGCCTTGTTTTTCTTAAAGACCTCAAATAATTAGTTCATCCTAAGGGCTTTTAAAGGACACACCACAGATTACAGGCTGCTTGCCTCATTCTTGGTCTTGCTGGAGTCAACTCTGCTCATTTTCATTGTGATGAAACAATATGAGATTATATTTACTTCCATTTATTCCCTGGGTTGTTAATTGCCTCTTTGACATTTATGTGTTTCTCTTCAGAACCAACTTTTCATCCTAGGCTTGACAGTGTCCTCCGCCATAGAGACTCTTCCTTTCTTGTAAGGTTAACCTTGGACTATGTTGAATGTGGAAATTCTGGGCAACGTGGCTTAGTGGCACAGCACTTGACAGCAGGCAAGAAGGTTCCTTAACCAACAGCAGTGGACAGAGGGCCTCTACTGTTGGACATCAGATTTCCTTCTGGAAGTCTGGAAACTGGGGGTAGGTAAAACACATGCTGATAACTGACTCATATGGAAGACAGCCCATGAGTCCTGGAAAGTCTTCCATGAACATACATTGTATGCGTCCTGCATTTTGATGGTGTTAGATAGAAACCCAGGGCCCTGCACATAACTGAAAAAATTGTTATAACTGAGATACATTCCCAGCCCATGATTTTCTTCGGACAGCCTTGCTCTGTATCTCATGCTTACCTTGAACTATTGGGGCTCTAGTAGAAGGTCTGCTAACTAGTGGCATTTTGAAGTGTAGGACTGAGAAGGATTTTAAGTCACGATAGGACTCAGCATTTACTACAGGAGCATTGATAGGCAGTGCTAATCTTGGCTCCAGGAAATGAGACAGCTTCCTCAAACATCTATTTCTGTCTGATGTAGTGGGTCAGCCGCACCTATAGTACACCCCCTCCTTTGCCTGCATCAGAGACATAGCTGCAACCAACAAGAAACTCTGACTGCTGGTAATGCCAGTGCCACTGGATCTTTTTACAAAGATGAAAACCAGACTCAGTGGTTAGTGTAGAAGACGGACAGACAGATATCATAGCAGAATAATGTAAGACAGTCTCAAAAGTCATGGTAGGAAACAACCAAAGCAACCATTGTCCTGGTTTCCCTTAGAAAGTAGACTTTTCACTGCTTCTTCAAATTTCTGAAATGCCTGACTTGGAGAGGCAGTCACATTATTGGTACCATAGCGTTGAGTCTCCTGGGACAGTACCATAGTCACACTACCCTTGGGAAGCAACATGAGGCAAAAGCAGGGCCCAGAGGACTGTGGGGTTAGTCAAAGGGTCCCAAAGCTTAAGGAGGCAAACTTCAGAAATGTGTGGGAGCTTATCTAACACCATCTCAGGAACTATGTGTGGGGTGGGATCAAAATGCACCCCATCAGCTCCTGACCCTGCCTTCCCCTGTCTGGCTTTGTTCTTTGCCCAGAGTCACAGCCAAGCATCTCCTACACGATACCCACTCTTGGTTGAGTCTGTATGGCCATTTACACTCTCAATATGGCTGCTATGCAGAAGGGGTACCCTGACCAGGTAGAACCAGTTACTTTGGGGAGTTTTGTTTTTTTAATATCTGAGGCTGACTTTCAACTCACTATGCTGCTGACGTTGACCTGGTACCTATAACACTCTCGCCTCTACCTCTAAGTACTGAGATTATACGTGTGAATGACTGTGCCTAGTTTATTGCAGAGGTATAGATGGGATCTGAGTATCCATGGCAGCTAAGCAAGGAATCTATCCACTGTGCTATATCCCCAGCCCCAAGGATAAGGCTTTTATATCTGTGAAGGTCATCTGTGTTTAATTTGCACTCTGGATAGGCCCATGGAGGTGTCTCCTGTGAGGTATTTTCCCACAAAGCAACCCAATGGTTTGTTTGAGAATATGTGCCAACAAAGGGCCCACACATTTTAGTACTTGGTTTCCAACATAAACCCCAGGCAAAGGGCACTTCTGTGTTTTCTTATGAACCAAATGGCCAAGGCATTTCACACATAGCAATCCTTAGTCCTATAAAAATGCTTATGGAGCTAAGAAGAATATTTATAAATTGTCCCAGGGAAACTCATGCCCATTGGGAGAGCTTCCACAAACGACAAGGAATAATGGTCTATGTCTAACCAGATTAAACATTGCGGGCTCCTAGAATGTTCCTTCATAGGGTGGCTTGAGTAGGAAGAAGTATTTCTAGTGACACTGGGGAAAAACAGTGACCCAAGGTTAAGCATTCCTCAAGTGTGTGAATTCTAATGACGATATTCAGCCAACTTCCCTCACCACTGTTCACAGAGTACAGTTAGTTCTTTTCTTTAACACCTTTCAAAGCATAGAAACCTAAAAGAGTAGATCTTGGGATATGAGCTGGAGTTAGCTAAGTGGTAAAGAGCCTGAACAAAAACCATGAAGACGCCGGGTCACGTTGACCTGCCAATATTATCACAAACTTCATTAGCTGTGTTTTCATAAAAATAAGTCAGCTAAATGAAGTTGGTAGCTGTTGGTACACACAGGACCATGAAGACACCAGCCATTGACCTTGGGTGTCTTGTCTTCATCTTATTTTCTCTGGGAGACTCTCCCACTGAACTGAGAACTCATAGACTTGGTTACATTGGCCAGGAAGCCTCAGGAATCCACATGCCTCCACCTCCCCCGTGCTGGGATTACAGACACTCATCACTGTGCCTGACCATTCATGTGAGCACTTGGGATCTGAATTCAGGTATTCACTGGGGCATCTCCCCAGGCTGATTCTCAGTGTCCCCATGCTCAGAATGCAGCATGACACAGTATCTAAAGACCACATCAATATGCTAGGTATTAATGACATACTTTATATAAACATCTCTTTGTGTGGCTCTTCCACTAATTCTGTTATTGGCTTTGTTGACACTCTGCCCAGTTCCCACATCTCTATATTGCCATTGTTCTTTTTCTAGGCAACAGCAGACTTAGTCACTGGAACAGAGCTCATGCGGTCAGGCATCTGAAATATTTATCATCCGGACCTTTAGAGTGTGCTGACTAGGCTCTGGTACGTTGATCCTTTAGAGCCAGTACTCAAACTACAGTTTCTTTCACCCTAAATGCCTTGCTTAAACTATTTGCTCCAAGGCCGAGTTCCAGTTTGGATGTTTAGAAGAAATACTTATTTCTAGCCTCTCTCTCCTTTCTTTTGCCTCTCCTGCTAATTCTTTGTGTTTATACAACTTTTATATACTCCAGGGAGTTTTCAGCGTCCACGTTAGTCACATCCTAAGCTCTATGTGAAGAATCTGCTGCTGGCATTCTCATTAACCATCGCCTCAATCTTCTTTCCAATTTCAGAGGTATTCTCAACATGCTCTCTGTCTGTTGAGACTCCGCACCAGGACCCTTCCAGTCTGTGGTGGGAGAAATGCTCATGTCAATGTTTCAGCATCCATTTAATGTGGTCTGGGACTATAAAGGCAGTTGGACCACGTTCCCCCATCTACTGTATTGGAGCGGAAATCTCCACATGCCCTCCCTCCTGTCCTCTCCCCTCTGCTCCCTTCTCTTCCCCTATTCTTTCCTTTCCTTCCCCTCTCTTCCCTTTGTCTCGACCCCTCTACCCCTCTCTCTTTTCTGAGGCAAAGTCTCATGTAGACTAAGCTAGTCTGGAACTCAAATATGCAACCATGGATGACCCCGATTTTCTGATTTTCTTACTTCCACGCCTTGAGTGCTGAGATTACAAGCCTACTACTCCACCCTGACCAGTTTAAATGGTGCTGGGGATATTGTCTGTACCGGTCAATCACTTTACCATCTGAGCTACATCCTCAGCCCTCAACGTGTCTTCCAAAAGCCATATGCTCTAGCAGGGAGTGATAGTTTGTGTCCGCAACACCAACATTCCTGATATAGAATCGAGATAATGTGCAGTGTGAGGCTAGCCTAGGCTACATGTGGCCAGCCCGGACCACATGATGAGATCCTGTCTCAAAAACAAATGAAACAAAAGCTGTAAACAGCAAGAAAAAAACCCACATTAAATTAAGTTGTTATATAATTACACAGGATTTTGATTCAATCCTGTGTTCAATAAACATTGATTGGTCGATGTGTACGTGTCTGGCCCTTGGACTAGAGTTGGGTCCAGAGGAGGGTTTAATCTCAGCTGTTGGCATCCGTGAACTTATTAGGAACCCAAAAAGTTTTTTTCCCCCACAATAGCAGAATTGTGTTTTCTGGTGGAATTTCCTCTAATGAGACATGAAAGATTATCTCATAATTAAAGATTGAGCTTAAGACTCTGATAGCCTCCAGGGAAGTAACTGTGACTTCATTTGTTTAGAGTCGGGCAGAGAAATGCTAGATTCTCTCCAGAGGGGAAAAACGTGGCTGAGAAGGGTTTGGAGGGACGAGGCAAAACCAAGGGAAGCGTGGTGGCTGCTGCCAATAGGGGCTGTGAACGGCTGATTTGCACCTCATTTTGGTCTTTCCAGTCTTCCTCTGTTAAATGTCTTTCCTTTGTCTGCTTAGGAGGAGGAAGCTCATCTGCAGATGATGATAATAAAACCTTGTTAACTCCCCTGGGAGAGGAGCGTAGCAGAGAGGGAGAGAGGGACATATCCCTCCACAGGGTGAGCAGCCCAGGTGGTCAGAATGCACTGGGGCTAATTCCCAGGAGAGTTGAACTGCTGCTCTGTGATTTTATAACCATGTAGGTTTAGGATTTTTCCTGAGAGGGTCCCCTGTGGCTTCCAATATTCCCAATGGAGCATCCTTGAAACCCAAGGAGGGTCTGGAAAGGAAGGGCTTCCCTCCTTTCTGCAAGCCAGGGGTCTGTCTGGACCATCGCTATCCTCCTTGGAGCTGCCAAGCGAGGAGAGAAAAAAGTCCTACCAGATGCAGCTCTCTATCTGAGGAGATGTTCGTATACGGGTTATCATATAATTAGAGATTAAAATTAAAATGGTCATGTCTCAGGGGGAAATGACACTGATCAGGGTTTTCACGGTGTAAACAAACAAATAGGTACAGGCTGGAGAGACAGTTTAGCATTTAAAAGTTGTACTCCTCTTCCAGAGGACCTGAGTTTGGTTCCCAGTAGGGACATGAAACAGGTGACAAGTACCTGTAACTCCAGCTCTATGCTGATCTCTAAAGGCATCTATCATTTATATGGGCTCTCCTCCCACTTTCTTTCTCAGACAGACAGACAGACAGACAGACAGACAGACAGACAGACAGAGCCACACACACATATATTTTATAAATATAAAAAAGAAATCCTTTGTTTTAAACAGCTCAGGCAGTTAAAGGTGCTTTTACTTCTCTTCCAGAGGATAAATATCTATCCACTCGCAAGCACCTGGAACTCTAGCCCTCCCCTGACCTCCAAGGATACAGCCACGTTTGTGCCATGCATTCATATGGATCCAAAAATGTTTAAAAAAAAGAAATGGGAAAAAAATAGAAAACCCCACAGAATGTCTCTGAAGAGGCTGCTCTGGTTCAGTGTGTGAGTTCTCTCCTTTGTGAGGGTAGAGAGCCACTGGCTTCATCAGACTGTCTCCTTGATGCTGGCCTTCTGAGTTTCCCTCTCTGTGTCTCCAAGCCACCATCCCATTTCTGCATATCTGTCCTAAGATCTCAGCAGCCCCTCCCACTTCCTCTTGATTGACATTCTGTGGGCAGGGACAACAATGACAGTTTCCTACCGAAGCATCCCCATTCTCTTTTCATGTTGCACTTTAAATTCCTCGTCCACCTTTCTTCCCCTAGTTATTACTACTGTTATTTTCTACCTTGGTCAGTCTTGAATCCTGACGTTACTGAAGATTAAACAGTGTGCATATGCATGTTCCTCTGTGTGTGTGTGTGTGTGTGTGTGTGTGTGTGCATGTAAGTACATGTTCTTGTGGGGGGGCATGCATGTGCATGTTCCTGTGTGTGTACATGCAAGTACATGTTCCTAGGTGTGTGTGTACATGCAAGTACATGTTCCTATGTGTGTGTGTGTGTGTGTGTGTGTGTGCATGTTCCTGTGTGTGTGCATGCAAGTGCATGTTCCTGTGTGTTTGTACATGCATGTGGAAGCCAGAGATTGATGTCTGATGTCTCCCTCAATCACTTACCCATCTTATTTTTTTAAAAAATAAAGCCTCTGACTAAATCTAGAGGGAGCCAATTTAGCTATCCTGAACGAGCATCAAGCATCAAGGATTCTCCCTGTATTCCCAACACGGGGATTAAAGGCATACCCCACCACACTCAGCCTCCATGCGGATACTGAGGATCTGAATTCAGGTCTTCATGCTGCCAGGGCAGGGACTCTCCACACAAGCCATCTCCCTCCCCAGCCAGAAGAGGGCATCGCGTTCCTCTGTGCTGGAGTTAGAGTAGTTGTGCACTGCTGGGAACTGAAGTGGGGCCTCTGCAAGGTGCGGTATGTGCCCTATATCACTCTCTACTTCCATCACGGATCAATATTTTTGTAGAAGGGTGAGATTATTTCTGTGCTGAAAGAATGTGCATCCAACAGCTGCTCCTTCTCCATACTTCTGTCTTCTAGAGATAGACTCAAGGCTACCTGCACACTGTGCATCTCTCTTTCTCCTGTGGTTTCTTGGGCAAGCTCCTTGGCCTAGCATCTGCCTGACTCTTCTGATCACAGTGTTAAGTGGCCATTAGAGTTAGAATACTGGGCTTGCTGCAACCTGGGACTTCTGCATGTTTAGTCACGCTCTGCACTCCTTTGCCCTTCACTGACTAATACCTCCACCCTGTCACTCCTTCTTCAGAGTGAGTGCACCAGACATTATACGAAGCTGAGATTAAAAAAAATCGAGGGTGCTCCATCCAGTGTCTTCCACTGCGGATTTGTATGTGGGAAGAAATGCTAACATGCTATCATGTTTGGGCATGAGAAGCAAGGCAGCCTGGCTCATTTGAAGCATCCTCATTTTGGCCGTCAAGGCACTGGTAGTTTCCGAATGAGACTAAGAAGCAGCCATGCCCTGTGCACATGGAAACTCCGTAAGGCAGACTTAGGTGCTGTATTATTATTTTTATTATTTTTTTTTATCATCGTGGATCTTAAGATAAAGATGCTCATCCAGATGATGCACAACCTGATCCAACAGCTGTCAGAACCCTTCAGGATCCTCTCTTCTACGACTGAGGGAAAACGCTCCTGTGACTGCCTGTCTCCTGGGATCTGGGTGGCAAGGATCTCCCACCCAGCCCTGAAACCCAGGCTATAATATCATAGCAGACCTTGCAGATAGCTGAGTCCTCTTAATTATAGAATGCGAATGGAAGAGAGACAGACAGACAGACAGAGAGACAGAGAGACAGAGGGAGAGTGCCACAGATACAGTGATATATGGAGCAGTGTATGTTGGGTAAGGGGTTCTTGGAATGATCTTGAACTTTCTGGAATAGTCCAGAAGTGCTTATTTATACCTCTCCAAATGGGCCTCAGTTTTTTTCATGGACTCATTTAACTTGCTCAATTTAGACAAATTACCTAGAACTTTAGTGTTCTCCACTTTTGTCATTTTCTTAAATTTCATACAAACACATACTCTATTTTAAGCATTTTCCCCAGACCTTCTTTCTTCCCCACTTCTCACCCTTCTCCCACCCATTAGTCTCCTGTTCCTCCAGACAGTTTCATTTCCACATTCATTAGACAACCTCCATTTTTTAATAAATAAGAGAGTATCATTCTTTGTATTTGGTTAGTTGGTGCTGGAGAGAGGGCTTAGTGGTTAAGAGCACTGTCTTCTCTTCCAGAGGATCTGGGTTCAGTTCCCAGCACCCCTGTGCCAGCTCACAACATCAGTAACTTCAGTTCCAGAGGATCCAATCACCTTCTTCTGGCCTCCATGGGCACTGCACGCATACAGTGCATAGACATACATGCAGACAAAATATACATGAAATAAAAGTAAATAAATCTTCTTTAAAAGCTTAAGTGTTGAAAATACTTAGAAGAGGCAACATAGCATTTAGGCATACTTGTTAGTCGGTGGATTTCAGAGGTGAATGAACCGTGGTGAGCCGTGCTGGGCTTGTATTGCAACCCCTCTTTGTCAATCTCTAGAGAGGAAGTTAAAAAGACACAGGTGACTTTGAGCTTACGGTAGGATTAAAGTTCCTCAGATAATTGTGATATGGGGTAGAGGTTTCCAGAACACACTCTGAAAATAATTTAGACTAAGCTATGGCCAATGTCTTCTCACAACACTGTCCAGGTTGGTGTCCATGTCATGACTCCACAGCTCACAGTGAGCTCAGGCAGGTTATGCGGGGGAGACCCAGGCCCCATTCATGGACCCCCACCTACCTGCTCACTTTCCTGAGATAGCCTTCTGTGTCTCTCTCCGCGTGAAAGAAGTGACGTCACATCTTTCTCTTTGAGAAATAGGTCTTGCCACCTCACAATACATATGAGCACACAGTTCATTTAAAACACCACCGAACAGAATGGTCTGTCTAACTGTCTTAGCTGACAGGGGTACAAGGAAACATGATTGCAATCTCTGTCTCATACCACAAACCATAGAGGGTCTATGGAGAGTTCATCTGGGCTAGAAAAGACGCTGCCTCATGGGTAAACTAGTTCTAAGAAGGCAGCTGGAGGTCACGGAATGCTAGTTACCACCCAAGGCTTCAGCTTCCATCCCCATCAGCTATACTAGAGTCTAGATATGTCTAGAGATATGGAGATTTCATGGAAGTTTGTGTCTGACACAAGTGTTGTGAGACATTATTCCTGGGAAGATGTGAACAAAAACCTACTCACTCAGATGGGGAACCAACAACAGACTAAAGTCAAGGTATCCTCTAAGTCCAGCTTGATGACACAATGAGGTTTTACTGGGGCTACTTACAGGAGCAGAAGTGACTCACCAAAGCCCACCCCAGCATGGGTAACAGCTCATAAAAGCTGGAAACCTGGTGTGCACTACACAGCCTACAGGTTGGAGGATATTCATCCCATATGCCTCAGTCAGCCTGAGCCTCTTCATGGCAGCTCAGCTTGCCTGAGAATAACTCACAGGGGTCCTTTCCATTTATATACACCCAGGGAAAGAAGGAGCTAGTGATTCTGGTCGGGTTCAGGAACTTCCTGAATCTTTGAGTTTTTTAACTTCCTGAATGTAAGGAGTGTCACTGCAGGATAGAACATTTCCCTTCCCTTAGAGCATCCCTGATGCTTCACTTCCTTGTCAGCATCCTGTCTGGTAAGGAGCTTTCAGAGGAAGCTGCTTCTCGACAAGAATGTGTCCTATCTGGGTGGCATCTTTTAAACCATGGACTGTAGCTCTAGATACTCAGGCAGGGCTCTAACAGCACCTCTATGCTAATTCTCAATGGCAGGGAGAGCTATCAGTGTCCACACGGGCACTGGAGAGGGATGGCCTATTTTCTGATATGGCCTCAAGTAGTAACTCATTTAACTGCATTCCCATAAGTGTTTTTCTGAGACACTACTGTGTGCTGATAATGGCAAAGCCCTGGAAGAGAAATCAATGTAACAGCAGATAAACAAAACCAGAAAGCACTGTCACTGCATCAAGGGCAGGTCGATTTAAACCACCAAGAACACAACGTGGTTATAACGTGGACCATGTTCAGCCAATAGCAGTAGGACCAAGCTTCCTCTGCTTGATGTGGGGCCTTGACTGCAAAGGGGGAGATGGTGTTGGAAGTTCGCAGGTGACTTAATTATGTAAAGTATTTCTTAGTCACATGCTGATTTCCAGCCATCTCACACTTTCGAATTTGTATCTAAAAACTAAAGACGCTGCATTTTTAGCTCTGATGAGGAGGTGGTAAGCTTGTACTCCAACTCCTTGGCCCTGTGGAGTCTCAGGAGGCTTGAGTTCCATCCTGAGAGGGGGTCAGAGGAAGTGAAGGCATACATTGTTGGAACTGTGTCCTTTTAGTTTCAGAGAAGACATGGGAACAACATCCAAGGGGTTACTCAAGTGTTCTAAAGAAGATGCTTTGAGCAGTGTTCCTCAAACCTGTGGGTACCAACCCCCTGGCGGTCACATCCCAGATATCCAGCATAGCAGATATTTATTTACATTATGATTCATAACAGTAGCAATATTACAATATTGAAACATCAATTAAATAGATTTTATGGTCGGTGGTCACCACAGAATGAGAGACTGTATAAAGGGTTGCAGGCGTTAGGAAGGTTGAGATGCACCGCCCTAAAGAAATAGCACAAGGAAGAGAAAAGGCAGAGAGTGACTCAGAAGACTCTAGTTCCAGCTCAGGCATCTATTGCACTTGGGTAAAAAGTGCAACTCTTATTTCGGGAGCTGAAGATAAGGCATGGTCTTTTTTTGATGCCTGATGTCTTCTGTCAGATAAGGGGTATGATAGGTAGGGTACTAGGAGGGAATTAAATAGCCAGGGACCCAGACAAACACTGAGGATCTAGACAGCTCATGGAGAAAGGGATTAGCAGGTCAAAGCAGCCTGTAGTTGGGCATGGACCGTGGACTCTAGCTTCTGAGATGACCATGGTTGACTCACAGACTGAACAGCTTGCAGATGCCACACCTTCTCTGAGATCAGTATCCAATCATATTGCCTCTTCTTCCAGAGAGAGACTTAGGGTTCTAGCATATGCTTAATGTGTCTCAATACTCTCACACATATGTATACACACATTCCCTTCTGTTCTACCTGGACCGGTTTGGTAGGGCTTCTCTCACACTCTGGAGTTGGCTTCAGAGGCTGTCAAAAATGCTTCATGTGTCTAGTGATCCCAGGCATGTGTTTGATCTCTTTTTTTACCTCCTTTGCTACCTGAGTCATGGTGATCAGAGCTGCTCTTCTGTTCCTCTGAAGGAGTGACAGGTGAGTTTCCAGCTCAACAAAGCATGTGCTTCTACATCGAACCTCTGATGTTGCTAGAGCTACACAAGCTGGCCTGAGGCAGAATGGGCTTCCAGGAGATAAACAAGATTTCAGATTGTTTTGACAGGAGAATTTCATCAGGCAATTTGAGTCTAGCTTAAGTGAGGATTGGAAGATTGAGGCATACCCATCTGTAGACTGTTTGAGCTCTTAATCACTGTTAAAAATTTTTTTTGGAGTCAGAATTTTGTGCTGTTGTAAAATGAATAAACAAGTTTTAAGATTACAGCCAGGATATACTATTTACACTCCAGATTATGGCTGTTGGTTTGTTGAACTACTAGGAAGGGTGTCAAAAGGATTGTCTTCTTTTGTGGTTTGTTAATCTTAAGTTCATAGCATTGTACGATGCCTTCCCAACATCCTCTTCAGCGAGGATGGGAGAGGAGAGGATGCTTTGACTGTCCTAACTGAAGATGATTAGAAGATGGATCTTGTTGGATCTGAAGTACTTGGTTATAAAATTGTGGTGTCAAGATCAAATGATTACAGCTGTCAATGTTTCAATCAGTCTATTACTTGACCCAATGATTGATCTGTCTATCTATCCATCAATTCATCAATGATGCATCAATTCATCCATCTACCCATGCATGCACCCACCCATCATTCATGTACCCATGTGTAAATGCATCCAACACTATCTACCTATCCATGTGTGCATCCATCCATCCATCATAATATATCCATGTGTAAATGAACCCACCCATCATCCACACACCCAAGAGTGCGTGCATACATCCATCATCCGTGTATTCATGTGTGCAAGAGTCCATCTATTCATGGCACTGATTGCTGAGTTTTCAGTGTTACTTCCTTCCTAAACATTAAGGACAAATAGTACAACAGCCTTGAGTCTTTCTTTTAGGGAAACTAGAAGGTGGAAAAATGAGTAAAGGCAACACATATGCAAATGAGACAGTTTTACCTAGTAATAATTAGAAAAAAGGGGGGAAGAGGAGAAAAAAGACAGAAGAGAAGACTTTGAATAGTGAATAATAGCTTAATCAGTGAGAGGTGGGTAGGGAGCCAGGAGAATCCCATCTGAATGATGAAAAAACCAAGACCCAAATGAAGAAAGCCAGACACATCATAACTGATGACTAATAAACTATAGTTGTTTGAATGAGCCATGCTCCTCTACCCCAGGATTGCTCTCCAATTGTTGGCAGTGATTGGGAGGTTATGGAACTTTATAAGGTGGAATCTTGCTGGTGGAAGTATGTTGCTTGGGATGGGCTTTGAGCGTTGATAGCCTCACCCTACTTCCTGTTTAATTTCACTGTTTCCTGTGTGTATGAAGATGTGACCGTCAGCTTCCTGCTCCAGGCAGCTGCTGTCATGCCTCCCTCGTCATCATGGACTCTCCCCCTGGAACTATAATAAATAAACACAAATAAACTCTTCTGTCTATAAGTTGCTTTTTGCTGTGGTTTTTATCATAGCAGTAGAAAAGTAACTTATATAAAGATCATTGTAGCTAGTGCAAATAGCAAGGGCAAAAACCGTCTAATATGAAGTAACCATCAGTGGGAGACCATGTGCCTGTGGCAGAGGGACAGAGAGGAAGAATTTAAAGGCAGTGAGACGAGCAGAGGACAGACCTTAGAGCTTCTTATAGGTTGCAGTCATGAATCTACACTTCAACAAAAGGGTTTTTGGGGAATGATCTAATAGCTTGGCATCGCTGACATCCTCTTCTGCAGGACCTCATGGCCGAGTGAGAACTGTAGTAGGTACAAGGGTCAGTGCCTACGTTGGTTTTTAGGCTTAGGTCAGGTTTGGATGGTTGTGGCAGGGCTAGATATCTGGGTGACGGTTCACACCATCTCTGAGAAGACACCTGTTTTATGACTAGCTGAGATGCATCTAATACCATTGCCTTAGACGGGAGCATGGCACAGATGAATCTCTGTTGTCTTGGTCATGACTCCAATGGCCTTGAATACTGGATATGCCCTTCCACAAAGAAGGTTCCTGTTTGAAAACTTATTTCCTGCATCATGGAGGCGAAGGGTGAGGAGACAGAGAAGCTCTTCAAGACTCTGAGTTTAGTATTTCAGATTTTGTATCAAGAAGTGCTCATGTTTTACCCACCAGAGCGTCTAGGGCCAGGGAGAATTGCAGGGGTAACCCCAGGAAAGTATATGGACTTGGACGTATAGAGTCTTTGCTGAAGCTGCAGATAAAATAGAGAAGGACAATATAGATTCAGCAGCATGTAAAGAGGGGCATTTAGTGATGGGAAAGAAAGTGGGCAGGGAGAGATCATAAGTGGCTAGAGTATTTCGGCCTTGGTTTACATGACTCTGTGACAGCCATTAAATGAACCTTGGTAAATGACAATACCATGGTCCCTCTCCTGTGTCACTGATGCATTCATAGGCTTAACAGTAGTTTGAAAGGTGTGTCATGTTGTGGAAATGACTGCAGAGTTTTTATCATTATAGGGGTTTAACATAGGCTCTTATGCACGCTAGGCAAGAACTTTATCATTGAGACGTTGAACCCCAAAGGCAGGAGTGTTCTTATTATTTTTTTAATTTTTAAATTTTATTTATGCATATGGGTAGTTTGCCTGCATGTGTGTCTGTGTACTATATGTGTGCCTGGTACCCACACAGGCCAGAGGGGGCCTTGTAACTGGAGCTACCAACAGTTGTAAGTCACTACATGGATGTTGAAGCAGAAAATACATTCTTTGCAAGAGCTCCAGTTCTCTTAATTCCAAGCCAACTCTCCAGCCCCCAAAGACTGAGAAGTGGGAGCTTGTGAGAGGTGGGAGCTTAGTGACAGCAGAGTTATGTGAGGAAATGGGCCATGACCCTTGTGCTTGCAGATGTGGGAGCTGAAACCACAGTGTGCCCAGAGATGTGCACCTGCCTCTAAATAAAACTGAGTTTCTAAACGTAGTTTCATTGTATATGAGGAAGAGACCAAACTCTCTTGAGACTTTATTGAATTATTCCCTGGATCCTGGTAAACTAGGAAGAAAGGAGACATTTATTTTCCTAGGTATGTAGGAACATTGTCAACAGTGAGGTGAGGTGGAAGGTCTGAAGGTGGATCTCTGGCCCTCTGATGTTGAGCTAGAGATATGCAGCTCCAATCTCACCTATGAATATGGATGTGAGACTGAAGGTAGAGAATAGAGATAAGAAATGGCACAGGTGCAAGCCTGGGGCTTAGACATGGTTTTAGGAGGGGTGGGGCATGGGCAACCTCTTCCAACCGAATAGCTTGAGCTCTGTGTCAAACACAGAGGTTGGGTAAGTCAAGGCACTGGCTTCCTGTGTGTCCATGTCCCCACCCCCCACTTCCAGAGCTTGATGGTGGCAGACAACTGTCATAGGGCCTTGGGAATTGGTAAGGGCATCTTTGCGGGTAGACTTAACCAAGTTTCAGGGAGGCTCATGATTTATTTGTCTATTTAGTTTTTAAACTTAAAGTTTTTAAATTCTATTCTATTGTAAAATTTTTTGGCATATAATCTGCTTTCTTTGTTTTGTTTTGTGTGTGTGTGTGTGTGTGTGTGTGTGTGTGTGTGTGTGTGTGTGT
>OU015754.1:23135935-23189242 GCA_907169655.1 Acomys percivali | reverse complement strand
CACACACACACACACACACACACACACACACACACACACACACACACCCTTAATTAAAAGCAAAGTAATTCTAAAACTATATTCCATTGTATGGATGTACTGCATTATCTTCATCCACTCACCCACTAGTGGCATTTAGGTTGTCATGTCTTTGCTGCTGTGAATAGCCACAACTACAGGAACCTTGTCTCTTTGAGGTTCTAATTTTAATTCCTTTGGATAAATACCCAGAAGAGAAATTTCTTAGATTATAAGCTAGTTGCACTTTTTATTTCTTTCAGTTGTTTTCATACTCTTTGCCACACTGACTGAATGATTGTATTTATTTTATTTTATATTCTCAAGAGTGTGCAAAGACTTTGGTCTCTCCATATCTTCAACAAACATTACTTTTCCGTTTAATATCTATGCATAAATCCATACATGTGTGTACATATCACAAGTCTGACAGTCACGAGGTGACTTTTGCTCTGAATTTGATGTGCATTTTCCTGATATCTGATTACATTGAACATTTTTTCATATACCTGGTACCCATTGCTATGCCATCTTTGGAAATACATAAATACATCTATTTGGTCCTTTGTCTCTTTCTGAAAATTGAATAATTACTTTTATTGAGTATTGCAATTAACTATTCTTGGATCTCATATCTCAGGGATGTCACCATCTCCAGGCACTCATAGTTTCCACACAGGAAAGTTAATTCATATCTCATAGTTGTTACTGCCGGATTGGATTCCTTGATCCTGTATCTTTCCTCCCGGGCGTTCATCTCAGGATGCCGGATAATCAGCTTTAACCTTTAATTAAGCAGCTGTCATTTCCTAGCTAGCTCAGTGGCAAGGTGATGTTATATTAAATTTTAATTTATCCTAGGTTGGGTAAGAAGGGCTTTTTTTTCCTCTTTACAGACAACAAACAAACACCATTAGCAGGTTTCGGGTGTGATTAAGCAGATTTCTCTCAAACGTGGGAGAGATTCATGTACAAGGGAGGAGTTTGAGTTGAACACAAAATCACTCCTTAGTGCGGCATGCCTGTTATAAAAAAATGGCAGAACCTAGCTGAGTTGTAAGTTTAGAAGAAGAAAAAAAGATCGTTAGACATTTCAACTTCTCTTATCTTTCCTTTATCTCCCTCTCCTTGTCCAGAAAAATGAAATCACTTATAAGTCAAAATGTTTGAAATTATAGCAAGGCTCACCAAAGTTCTCTTCTATCTTCTCTTCAAATTCCTCTTCTGTCCCCCTCTCCTCCTTTCCCCTCTCTCCCCTCCCTCTTCCTCCATCCTTTTCCTTTTCCTGCTCCCCTTTCTTCTCCTCTTCCTCCTCCACTTCCTTCACGTCCTCTTCTTCCACTTCCTGCTGCTTCTTTGTTGCTTGGTTCTCTTTCCTCTTCCTCTCTCTTCTTCACTCTCCTCTTTTGCCCCTCTCTGCTTTCTCTTCCAACACCGCTCTTTTCTAGTGTATTTTCCTGCTTCATGCGTCCTTGTTACGAAGGAATTTCCTCCAAATTAGAAACTTTAATCTTGCCGGGGGGGGGGGAGGGGGTGGTGTCTCATCAAGGTACAGGATGCTCTGAAGGGAGATCAAACACTCCATCCCTCAGTGGGGCTTGTGAACCCCATGGATGTGAACAACTCCGAAGCTCAAGAAACTTTTGGCAGTGGATTTGGATTAAATGGGAGCAGTCTGTCCATGAGGGCCTGGGCATGTGGCTTCTATAACTTGTTAAGTTGAACACACATCAGATTTTAGTCTAAGGACACCCGTTGTTCAACACTAGATGAGAGTTTGTTGGACATGTCAACAGATGACTCATGTGTCATGGGGTTGAGCCTCAGTCTGCAGTGACTCTCGTGGTTTCTTCCTGTGGCTTGCCAATGGCTAGTAAAGAAAACAACACTATTGTCATCTTCAATTCCCGGTACATACTGCGATACTTTCTGCATGGAGCTAATTAGTCTGGTACTTTTACTTACAAATGATAGAAAATTCAGTTCACAGTAATTTAAACAAATCTCCACAATAGAGCTGACATTCCAAAGTCAACCAGGGAGGATCATCTCTCAGTGAGGACTCTGGACATTGTTCACAAAAATATAACTCTCTCCATTGCTTCGCCCTGCTCTCTTCTACCTGAAGCACCCTCACAAGAAAACATCCATCACAAAAGCCTCTTAGTATCACCAAGTCTATGTCATTATTGCTTAGAACTTCCATTGAACCAATCACTGTATTCAAAGGACCCAAATATCATCCGAGTTGAGTCAATCTGACTGGATGGCATGGACCAGGCCTTCTGAGGATATGGGCATAATGACAGAACTAGGGTGGGAGGCAATCTTGGTGTGATGGATTTTTGTACCAGTGCAGGGGAATTTATTTAAACAGTTTATTAGAGATCCATTCTGGCATCTTTAGGGAAGCCTGAATAGCTTTGCCCAACATGTGTCACATTCCCCTCTCTCCAACCTCCCAGTGCTTCCTTTCCACCATAACATCTGGACATTGAGGCGGGCTGAAATAGTAATGAGTGTCAACCTGTCTTGTATTCCTCTGTGTGTGTGTGTGTGTGTGTGTGTGTGTGTGTGTGTGTTGCACATCTGTGTGCTGGTGCATAATCATAGGAGTGTACATGCATGTGGAGGTCAGAGGCTAATATTTAGTGTTAGTGTTATTCCTCAGGAGTTTGATTTTTGACATGGTCTCTTATTGGAACCTGGGTTTTCCAATTAGGCTAGGCTTCCATCTGTCTCAATTCCCTAAACACTGAGATTATAAATCTAATCCACCATGCTTGGTTTTGTTTTGTTTTGTTTTGTTTTGGTTTTGGTTTTGGTTTTAGTTTTGGTTTTCGAGACAGGATCTCTCTGTGTACCCTTGGCTGTCCTGGTCTCACTTTGTAGACCAGGCTGGCCTCGAACTCATAGCAATCTGCCTACCTCTGTCTCCCATGCTTAGTTTTTTATGTAAGTGCTGAATCCTCATTGATTGTACAGCAAGTACTTTACCAACTAAGATTTTGCTCTAGTCCCTTTCATTTCTTTTGGGTTTATTATCTGACTGCCCAAAAAGGAGCCTTGAAAAGAGCATGCAGTCAGAGAACAATTGGCTGAATGAAAGATTGATAGGATTTTCATGTGTGCACAGGTGTCAGCGACCCTCCCTCCGAGCTTGATTGCAGCTTTTGTCAGAAACCAATTCTAAAATTGCTATTTACTTTTGACAAGGAGCTATTCAATGTGAGTTCAGAATCAACCCAAAACAGATCATCTGTAAAATTAGAGAATGATAATATTTACTTCATCAAGGTGCTTGTAAGATTATAAGAATCTAAAAACATCCGGTACTGAAATGGCATAAATCCACTATGACTTAAAATAAAGCATTTAGATAGGTTCTGGGTACATGGGAATATAGATATATAGATATAGATATATAGATATAGATAGCTAAGGTGTGGTGACTTCATAGTCCATCTTTGTAGATTTAGAATGAGAGAATTGAGATTTGGGAAATCGAAGATGGGACACAGTTCATCACTAGCTGCAGGTTGGGACTCCAATAATAAAACACTAAAAACAGTACCTGTTTGTTAGAACCTCCTGAAAACACATGCTGGGTGGTGGTTTGCTTGTTTGTTCCTTTTAACAGCTTGATACAAGCTTTGGAGTCATCTTGGAAGTCAGAGACTCTGGTGAGGAAGTGCCTTAATCAAATTGCCTTGTTGGCCTTGTTTTCTCAAAACACCATCTACCGAAGGGCTGAGACTAGGAACACTATATATGGGACCCCATGACTAAGAACAGAGATTCTCCTGGGACCTGAAGGTCACTGTAACCTACGTGATTTCCCTCTAAATGAGTGGACTCCTGCTTCTATCTCTTGAGTATAAATCACTATGCAATCCATCCTAATTGTGAAATTGTCAACTTGGCACAACTAGAATCACCTGGGAAGAGAGGATTAACGAGGAAATACCTAGATTGGGCTGGCCTATGGGCATGTCTGCAGGGTATTGGTAACTTTAAGTAATATGGGAAGACCCAGCCCACTGTGGGCAGCACCATTGCCTGGTTCAAGTCTTGTAATGAATAAGATTAGAGCCAACTAGCTGACTGTTCACACACTTACCACTATCTGCTCTTGACTGGAGATATGATATGCCTATCTGCTTCCGGTTCCCATCTCAACAACAGTGATGAGCCACAACCTAGACCTGTAAGCTAAAATAAACTTTGTCACCCCCACTAAGTGTTCTTTGTCAGGGTATTTTTATTTTTTACTGCAACAACTTAAATGAAACTAGATTACTAGTCAAGAGAGCTTTTCATTAAAACAAACAAACAAACAAACAACCCCCCCCCAAGATTTTTCATACTGCAGCTATAGTTTGGTCATTTCTCTGACTCACTTATTTCCTTTAAACCAACTTTTAAACTTTTAAAGTATAATTTAGCTTAATCCTAGAATAATGTACATCAGATTCTTATTTTTCTAAATGTATATTAAAACAAATGAGTTAGAGTCAATAATGGTGGTACACACTGCCATCAAGGTTCCCGGGATAGTGAGGAAGGAAGATGAGCATTTAAGCCCAACCTGGGCTGCAATAGTAAGACTAAAGAAAACAAAACAAGCAAATATTGGGATAAAATGGTACCCATGTGCCATGTGACAACAACTTGAATCTTGATATATTTCCCTAATGGCAAAAGAGCATTTTTTTTTCTGCTTCTTCATTCTAGTCTGCAAGATATATATCTAAATTCTGTACCGCCCAGTTCACAATTCTCTCAAGTCCTTTCTAAGGGTCCATTAAGAACCATGGTATTAAAACTGTCTTTGTCATCTTTTCATTTGGAAAGCTACTAACCCTGCACTCCCGGCATACTCAGGTAATCAAGTTTACTCCTTCTCAAGTCTCTGAGGGAGTTGAAGACCAGGTAGCTTAGTTTTACAATAAAGCTTAATTGTTTAGGAGTTAAGTTGTTTTTAGGTCTATATAGGTGTTCTAAGTTGATAATGACAATATGTGATAGAGATTGATTTACCATGCACCAAGATAGGAAAGATGTATTCTTGAAGGCTGTCAAGGGGGAAGCGGGAGGGAGGAAGGAATGGGAGGATACAAGGGATGGGCTAACAATTTAGATGTAATATGAATAAATTAATAAAAAAAAAGAGAAAAAAGAAAGAAAACAGTGATGTTTTTAGAAGTGCCCCTTCTCTTTTAACTTGTCAAAAACTCCCGTGGGCTATTCATTCATTTTAGAATAAAAAGAAAAATTGTGTGCCAAATTGCTTATCTCCTCACAGTTCATCTATTTCTGTGCAAAGATTGGAGTTAAGTTTGTCCAATTCCTAAGCACTACAGTGAAAGTCCAAAAAGCCTTGAAGTTTTCTCCTCCGGCATAAAAGATGAGACAGTTAATTTCTTCTTTTAGTTTAAAGTCAGTGTTTTTGACTTATGAAGGAAACCACTCCTCAAGCTATAAATAGTTTTGGTACCAAAAGTGTTTTATGATAGTGAAAAATTAGTTTATTTGGAAAATCCATAATAGAGACCAGCATGTTCTTGATTGTGGAGACTTCCTAATTCCAGGAAACATTTATTAGATAACTGGACTCTCAAGGTGATCTGTGTACCATGCTGTCCTGGAAGAGGTAAGAAGATGTTGGTGACCAACCATAGTTTAGATCATACTCCCACCACGATGGTCATGGACTCTAGCCCTCTGAAACTGTAAGCCCCAAATAAATCCTTTCTTCTCTGAATTGCCTTGGTCCTGGTATCCTATCGTAGCAATAGGACAGTAACTAAGACGCTCTTCATGTTTTGTCCCTGTAGGCAGCCTTCTATGATGGTGAATTTTCTGTTGACCTGATGAAACCACACAGCATCAAGAGGCTTGGCTAAAATGGTCAGAACATTCTCCACAGTTGAGTGGAGAGTGGGATATGACTTTCTCACATACTCTGGTGCCTCACATTTGACTATGTCCCCTGGAGGAGACCTGGTGGCACTCAGAGGAATGACAGCAGGTCACCGAGAAGAGACTTGATACCCTATGAGCATATACAAGGGGAGGTAATCCCTCTCAGGAACAGTCATAGGGGAGGGGAATAAGGGGAAAATGGGAGGGAGGGAAGAATGGGAGGATACAAGGGATGGGATAACCATTGAGATGTAACAAGAATAAATTAATAAAATTTAAAAAAAAAGAGGCTTGGCTAAGTGTTGTGTCTTGGTGTTTCCGTGAGGGTGTTTCCAGATGAGATGGCTACTTCAACTGTGTACTCTGTAAAGTAGACCACCCTCTCCAGAGTGGGTAGATGACTTCTGGTCCAGACTGAGTAAAAAAAATTCAAAGGAGACTGAATTGCATTCTTTGGTTGTATGGCTGAACCATGAGCTATCTTATGCCTTTGGACTTCAATTTCCACTACTTGAGCTCTTCTTTGTATGTTCTTTAAACTTGGACTGAAATTCACAGCACCAGCTTCTTGAGACCTTCAGTTTATAGATGGATCCATAACTGTCATGTGAGTTAATTCCTCATTATTAATCTAAATTATATATGTACACACACACACACACACACACACACACACACACACACACACACACACGGGGGGGGGAGAGAGAGATAGAGAGAGAGAGAGAGAGAGAGAGAGAGAGAGAGAGAGAGAGAAACGGAGGCACAGAGAGGGTGTGCAACTTATTCAAACACATGCTGTCTACTGCTGTGCTGCCTGTCTCAAGTCAACACTGTCAATCAGGCACATCTGACAGGGCACTCAGGATGGTGGTCTAGGCCAGGCCATAAACACCATTTTTATAAACTAATAGCAAATAGCTAGTTCCAAGTAGCTACTCTTAACAGACATTTCCTCAACCACCTAAGGGAGAAGGCGGGTGATTGGGTTTTTTTTTTTTTCTTCTTGTTTCTGGTAAGTTTCTTCAAGTGTGTGCAAAGGGAGGGAGGCCATGACTGTGACCTCACAGTGTGGTCAGAATATGACATTTAAGGATGGAGAATTCTAAGTTGTGGATGCTCACGATCATGAGTTAGAAATCACACTGTTCATCAGAAGTCATTAACAGAGGATGCATCCCCTCCCTCACTGTAACTTAAGAACAGAGTTGAATTCATGTTCACCCTGAGGATAGTGTCTGCCAACTTATCTCTGTAGTAATGTATTTTCTTGGCTTTGGGGATGGCTGGACCAGGCAGGCATTAAAGAGGTGCTAAAGGACTCATGAAAATCCATTAGCATTTTAAAGCCATCCCAGTCCCAGGGAATTATCTCTATTCCAGTTCAGTCTGTGATGGGTACAGTAAGGCAGGTGTTTTGTGATGGATGTACTGTCAGAGGAGAGGAGCTTGCCAGGAAATAGAACCCGATGTAGAGAAAGGTGTTCATGGCTTGAAATAACAGGGAACTTACTGAGCTGGCATCGCTATACAAAGAAGTTTTGCTACCAAGATTTTTCTGAAAGCACTGGATTTGCAGAGAGGCGAGTGTTGTCCAAGGTGGGGTTAGAATCCAGATACATGTAACCCTGTAGCATTCTACTGCTCCAGGATGGATTGTATGCTGTCTAGTCTTAAGTCAACTTGACACACAAACTGGAATTATCTGAAAGGAGGGAACCGTAGTTGAGACAATTCCTCCAAAAGATCTACCCCTGAGGCATTTTCTTAATTAGTGATTCATGGGGGAGGGCCCAGCTCATTGAGGAGGTTCTATCCCTGGGTTGGTGGTCCTGGTCTCTATAGCAAAGCAGGCTAAGCAAGCTAGGGGAAGCAAGCCAGTAAGCAGCATCCCTCCATAGCCTCCGCATCAGGTCCCACCTCCAGGATCTTCCCTTTTTTGAGTTCTTGTCCTGACTTCCTTCAGTCATGAACAGTGATGTAGAAGTGTAAGCTTAATAAACCCTTTCCTCCACAAGTTTTTGTTTGTTTGTTTGTTTGTTTGTTTTTGGTTTTTTTTTTAATCATATTTTGTCCCAGCAATAGAAAACCTAACTTCGACAGATAGTATCATCAATGATAAAGCACATGGGTTGTTTAGGGGATGGGCTAATCATCTGCTTTTCACTTTGTTAATATTTGCATGGAGGTAGACAGTGCCAGGGATGAGTGGTGTGTGATGTAGATTGTCAGGGTTCGTGGGTCTGCATGTTTAAGATCAATAGAAATGATTGAGCAACCTCAGACATATTCATCTGGGTCTGAAAGCCATGGTGGCTTATAGACGTGTTCTTAGAAAAATGAACTCTGGGTAGAGCTGAGTGGAATAAAGTAGACACTGAAGAAAGGCTGACAGAAACTAAACTACAGCATCTTATTCTGGTCAAGCAGAATAGCATCCATTTCTTCCTGCAGGGAGCATTTACTGAGAATGTGCTGTTCAGGAGACAGACACCGTGAGAGGAATGGAATCTAGGCACATAGAGGAACATTTATTCCCCCACGCAGTCCAGGCATCTCTCCAAATCCCTGCCATATCTCTTTGGTGGTCACTGTCATTAAATAACTATTGCTATTTAAGGGTGTCAGGTGAAACCTGTGAAAAAATTCACCTCTGGCACAAAGGAGAAGACAAATAAACAGAATTCAGGTCCCATATTCTCTCCACAAATCTTCTACATGCATTACAAGAAGGGGAGGGAGCATACGTGAATCTTGTAATTAGAATTGAATGTATTTGGCAGATGTGAGACAGCCTGGCCTCTGAAGACCAGAAACATCCTTCTGGTTATGAAAAGTTTAATCCTCTGTCCCGCCAAAAAAGAAAACTTTTTTTTGTGTGTGTTGGAACCATAGGCAAATGTTCAAAAAATGACTTTCATAAACTAAGGGGTATGCATGTGAGAGCTTTGTGGAAAGGAGGAAGGTGGATGAGGTGGCAGAGAGGTTATGGGAGAGGATTGGGGTTAAGAGAGATCAGCTTGGGTTGCGTATGTGTGATCTAAGAAATTTAATAATAAAAAGTGGGCTTTCACCATCACCTCCTTCAGCAATCAGCTCTCTACATCAGGGTTTCTGCCTCCTTGATCGCACTAAACTTACCTGACTTCTAGCAGCCACCAACGCAATAGCTAAGAATTCTGTTGACTTACATACACCAGAGACTCTACAACCATGCCATAACCACCCTACTTGAGATCCTTCCCAATGTTTGTCTGCAGCTATTGATTTATGGTTTTCTTATCTTCTGAGAGTATAAGGATTGAAGTCATCTCTCCCATGCTACAGGCATGTTACTGGTAGCAGCTTGAGCCTTGAGCCACGTGGTCACTCATATTTGCCTCAGGATGACCTGGTCGCTTGCTTCCTTCCTAGAGGCATTGTGTCCTGTCAACACTGCCTCATGCCAAAAGCTCTACTTGACACTTCTCCCTCCGTGTCACACTTGACCTTCTGGATCAATCTATGGGGCCAGACCCTAACATTATTTATATTACACAGATCAAATCAATTACTGAGCTAAGTAATTTAAAATAGGTCTGGATGGAGGTCAGAGGTCTGAAATTAGTCACTGGATTCAAATTAAGCTGCGTGTAGCCATGTGTTTCTTTTCAGAGACTGTTTAGAAATGTCCTTACTTTTGTGAGGTTACCATGGCTGCCAACATCTCTTAGCTCAGAGCCCTATCTCCAAATCAAGAGGATCCCTCATGCCTCTGTTTCTCCAGTTTGGCTCCTTCTGCCTCTTTCATCCTCTTAAAGGATGGCATAATTGTATGGGGCCCCTCTGAAAAGGCAGGGCTGTCTTCTTTTCTCAACTTCTCATGTGTAACCTTAATTTGCTCTACATGTAAATGAGCATGTTGACAGTTCATGCAGAGAACAGAGATTAGGATAAGAAACCTTTGCAGAGGTGTGTGTGTGTGTGTGTGTGTGTGTGTGTGTGTGTGTGTGTGTGTTCATGTGTGTGTGTGTGTTCCTCATCATGGATTCACATAGCAACCCTCAAAGCATTTGCAATGTCAGGTGGGCAACCACACAGGAGGAGTTATGATTAAAGTTACAAAAAAAATGTGAAAACATGCCCACCTGGGCTTCCCTGCTGATCCCTGACTACCTGTGGGGCTACTGCCAGCTGCCTCCTGGACTCACAAAGCGGACTTGCACTTTCTGAAGAACAGGCTGTGGCATCATCAAATGGCAGCTGAAAGATGGACAAATCTTGAGTTGGCTCGGTGAGAATGCCCGAATGCCCTGTAACTGCTACCTGCTGTATTGCCTTTTTCCCCTCTCTTTTAAAAAATTTCCTTTTGGCCTGCTTATGCACTGCTTTCCTGGAAAATTTCCTGAAACAAAGCCCAAACAGTGGGACTTTAGATACCCTGAAGGTCAGTCTTGCTCATCTTCTGTTGGTGACATAAATGCTGGCGAGCCTCCCTTCAGAATGTCTTTGTGTCATTTTTATCTCAATGAAATTGGCAAGAGTGGGCATCCTGTATAAACATGAAAAACAACACCTCATGAAGCTTATTTTTAAAAGAGGTCTTGTTGATAGCTAAATACCCCTCACCCATTGCTCCCTTCCCAAAGTGATGTGGACCAAATGTCTCTTGATGTCTTCTAATGCCTTAGAGCCACTCTTCTGGTTCAGTGAAGTGACCTTTGCAGATGACAACTGAGCGATCTGTTCAGTACCTTTTAGGAACAAGGGAAGAACTCATACACTTAGATTTTATCCCATTTTCATATAACAAACAACCTTTTCATCCTCTGCCATGTCTGCCTGTGGTATCCTGGGTCTGTTCACCCAATATTTATTGATCAGTCCTGTAAATGCTGTGTTGTAGCCTTAAACGATCCGGATGGGCTGGATAAGAAGTCATTATCATCTACCCTAAGAGGGCTTTTTGGGTGGGTGATCCTCCAGAGTCACAGGCCAGAATCAGAGCTGCAGACCTTGCATTTAAAACATAAGCAGGTGTCCGCACAGTGTGCATCTATTTCATGTGTGGCTCAATAATATAGTCTTTACGCACTGCGTTCAAGATTGAGTCAGAAGATAAATTTACAAACGCAACCTTTTGCCTCAAGCCTGAAGGTATGAGTTTGACTCTCATGATCCACATAATGGAAGGAAAACCCAATTTCTGCGAGTTGTCCTCTGACCTCCACACAAATGTGGTGCACTCTCGTGAGCGCGCATGCGTGCGTGCACTCACGGGTAATATATATATATATATATACATATATATATATATATATATATATATGTATATATATATATATATATATTTTTTTTTTAATTTAGATAACTCTTTTGGAAAACCACAAATCCTAAAGGTCTTCTTGTGACTGATTTCCCATGTAAATCCTGAAGACCTAAGTTTGTTGTCCCAACACAGGAGCCATCGGTTCAGTGATTCTGAGCTATACAAAGCTACACGGCACCATATGGCGGCTTTAACCAGGCAAATAGGTCTTAATCCCTTTTGGGGCAATCATTTGATGAATCAAAAGTGCCTGGATTCCTTCCTAAGACAACACGTGTTGAAGCCATTTCTCTAATCTCCAAGTGTCAGAGGGGAAATGTTTAAAAGGAAGGAGCTTGCGAGATGGGAGTTGTGTCCGGCTCAGCTGAAGCGACAGAAACCCAAATCACGCTCCCATGCGAAACGACTTAAAATGAGCTAAACACATAAAACAACGTTTTTTTCCCCCCAACTTTGAAGATAAACAGTGCAGTATATCAAGCTCTAAAGAAGGGAAGTGAAATGAACTGGTGCTTCTTAGATTAACTAACGCCTTTGGTTTGCTTTGCGGAGAGCCGTCCGGGACACAGCCCAGAAAGGGAAGTCTAAGCGGAATGCAGCCATTTCCAAAGTTGAGAAAACAAGATGGAAACCCAGGAAGTGAGTGTTCATGAGGCAGAGTAGAAAAAAGGTATCTGTCCCCAGGAAGAGAAGTTTAGGAAACGCACAGGAAGTCTTTTCCCAGCCTGTAGCTGAATGTTGAACTTACATTTTTAACTGTAATTGGAACCCCCCAAAATGGGAAATACTCCATATTTCAGTAAGAGGTGGCTGTATGTCCACTAACCAGAGTGGAGAAATGATTCAATTCCCAGGACGCCATATTGAAATTGAGAGTAAGCTCATCAACAAAACTTCCTCCAAGGCCCCCACTGTGGAAGGGGCTTTGTGTACACGTATTAAACAGATAAAAATTTAATAGTAATAATAATAGTAATAATAACAACAACAACAACAACAATAGTAATAAAAATTTAAAACTGTGTTATTAGTGGGACCATCAGCCTAAGGCAATTGCTTGAGTCTTTTCTAACAAAACTTAAATGTGTGTATTGGAAGGATCAAAGGATCTCACCATCATGCTTTGCAACATTGTTTTTCAATTTTTTTTGACCAATATATAACATTTGTACACATTTATGGGGTTACCATGTGATTTTGTGACACACATACCCCATGAAGTGATGAATCAAATCAGAGGACAAAAAGCAACATAAATTTCACAAGAGGGACATCAAGAATATCTCAGATAACACAATCAACGAGCAAAGGCATTGAAACAGTGTTAGTACATTTGTGTTTAAGGGGTGAAGATAGAGGGATTGACGTGTCTGAGATATTTTACAAAATATGGTACAGAGCTGATGAAAATGGCACTGCTTCAGCTTATCCACAGGATACATATTGCAGAATTAAAGACTAGTATGCTTGAATGCACAGCAGTGCAAAGCATCCAAAGTGAAGAACAAAGAAGGAAAATAAAAGGCTGGAGAAAAAAATGAAGCAAAGATGAAAATCCGCAGATTTATTCTCATTATCCACTTCATGGTGGAAGGTTCCAGAAACAGAAAGACAATTGCTTCATTTAGGCGAATGTCGAGAGTGATCTGGATAAATGCATATGTTTTTAACACCCTTATGAAGAGATGGATGTCTTTAGAGTTGCACATGGACTGAGTTAGAAACCCTGCAAAGGGCCCTATCTCAAAAAACCAACCCAAAACAACAAAAGACCCATCATTGTCCTTCAGCCTGGAAAAGCAACAGTACCAAAACAAGAAAGTTGGAGAATGTTGACAAAATACACAAGAGCACACAAGATGCCATCATCATATTCAGATGCAGAACTCATTTTGATGGTAGCTTTGGTATTACTTATGATTCCTAGGATTGTGCAAAGAAAAGGCACCAAGACACAGACTTTTGTGAGAAGAAAAAGACCTTAAGAAAACAGTGAACTGTAAAAGCTTAAAAGCAGAACAAAACAAAATTCCAAAGCCAGTTGAAGTACAAACAAGAAGTGACATCAGCTAACTGCTCAACCAGTTAGGAGTTGCCTTGTGTTTTTGCTCTATGAGCCAGTCAGATGCCATCAGTTAGTATTCCACAGTCACTACATGAAAGAGAAACAAACAAACAAACCAAAAAACAATCTTAGTAAAGAAACAGAAGAAATCCTGATGATCCATATTGGCCAAGAGTAGACTTGTTTAAACCAGGAAAAGGCTGGTATGGACAAAGAATAGGCTGGTATGAATCAAGAATAGACTTGTATGAATCATAAATAGACTTGTATGAATCATAAATCGACTTGTCTGAATCATGAATAGATTTGTATGAGCCAAAAACAGACTTGAATGAGATAAAAAGAAAGCAGAAACAAAAGAGCTTTGTTTGTAAGCTGCATCAGCCAGCCCATTCAGTGTTTAAGTAGCAAGGTTTGGCTGTGGGACAAACGAATCTGAAATAGGGAAGCCACAATTAAGGTCCAGGTGAAGATAGTGGTTGTTCTTGGGGACAGGCACACCACACACCCAGAACCTTCCATAATACAGTCTTCTAATCGCAGAGAGGAGCAAGGTGCCCATAGTTGTCTGCTGCTGTTTATTCGTGAAAGCTGATCTGACAGCTGATGACCTTCAAGACAACACAGAGACTTGAGTATAGAACAGAGTCTACTCATTGCTTTGAATACAAGACTTCCCCTTCCTCGCTTTGTCAAAAATCCTTTTCAGCTTTATCAAGTCGCTTTTTAACCGAGTTTTTATTGTTTGACAGCTTCATACACCTGCATAATGAATTGTAGCCACTCACACACCCTGATTCTCTCTCATCTCCTCATATTCTTACTAAACCTGTTTTCTTCTTCTCAGTAACTGCCCTCCCACTGAGTTTAGCTGGAGTTTCTTGCCTAAGTATGGAAGGGAGAAGATTCTTTGCTCAGTCAGAGGCAACATATCAGTAACAACTGAAGAAAACCCTACTCTCTAATAATCATTAACTACCAACAACAGTGTATGGTCCACTACTCTATGATAGGCCCAGTCATGGGTAGGTTTGTGCAAAGACCATGGCTGCAATGTGTCCATGAATGCAACAACCATGTGGTTTCCAGAAGACATCTTCATCTTCCCATGTCCCCTCACATTAACCTTTGCATTAGTTCTTGCATTAGCTCTGGAATTATCCTTCCCTTTCTATGATGTTCATTGACGGCTAAACACTCCATGGTCACTTAGTCTCAGCCTCTGGTCCACTTGTGAAAAGATAGATTGCTTTGTAGATTTGTATGTCACAGGGCCATGCTATCTTCCTCTGCATATTTTTTGATTATGGCACATTCACTGCTACTGTGAGCACCAATTCGCCTTTTATGGTAGTATTTGCATAGCTATTATTTCGCAGAGACTATTAAAGAGAGATATATTGTAAACACGCTGGAAGAGGGAAAAGGATGGTAAAAATAAAATTTCCTCAAATACTTTAAAGAGGTAAGTGATTAGTGGCTTTTCTTTTGCTTTGATTTTAGAAATAGCTACGGGCCCTAGATATCAATATTTTAAGTCAATTCACTCTTCAGCATATGTGTCCAATGAGAGAGATGCAAACAGTGACTGCCTGGGGGTCTGAACATCTGACTGTTCAAGCTCACAGGAAGGCATGGGAGTATATCCATTCTGCTGTGAGAACGGACAGAATGAGAAACAGAGTTCTTGTCAAATAGAGTCATTAACTCCTGAGGATACGGCACAGTCTAAGAACACCTGGCTTGATGTTGATGGCTGACATGCTCATCTTCCCATCAGTAAACTTGTTAACATTTTTTTAAAGTAACAACTGGCTTTATTTATGTGCATCACACATGTGCCTGGTACCTGTGGAGATCCAAAAAGGGCCTACATCTGCCAGAACTGCAGTTCCAGATGGTTGTGGCTCACCCAGCAGGTGCTGGGAATCAAACCTGGGTCCTTTGGAAGAGAAGTGAGTGCTCTTAACCACCGAGCCATCTCTCCAGCCCTGACTACTTTAATATTATGACTCTTTGCTTTGGATATCCAACACCCAAATGTACGTTGTTTTTGGGAAAAATTATCATCACTAAATTAATGACAATCTCTTTTCAACAGCACACAATTTGTATAACCAGAATCAAAGAAAAAAATAGATTAAGCTGTTCTTTTTTTTGTTTTGTTTTGTTTTTAATTCCTCCTTAGTTGGCAGGTGAAATCTCACAATTATGAAATGCTTTGAAATCCCTCTTCAGTTGGCAGGCGAAATCTCATAATTATAAAATGTTTTAATAAACCTTGTCAGCTTCTTCTTCTATCAGCCAATTAAGAAAATATTTTGGTATCCACATCAATTCTGAAGTTTTAAGTGGATTTGCTAGTGTTGTGGTTAAAAATAAAATAAAATAAAATATGGTTATGATCCTTGTGACTCACTTTCTCATCTGCTGTAACTTTCTGACTTTTGTGAGTTGACCTCCTACTGAGCAGACATTACAGCCTTCAGCCATTTGACTCTTCTCATCTTCCCAACTTCCCTTTAGTTCCATGTTGACTGAAAAATCAGGGGTACTTCTAGGTGACTGACTGATTGGCCCACCCAGCAGTAGCCACACGGGTGTTTGGGGACTGGCTTCTGTCCTTCTTTTTGGGTCTCCAACCAGGAGAAAAGACAGTGAGTTTCTGGGATATCACCATGTTTTTGAGAAGACGTGATTTTCAAACTTTTCAGATCTTGGTAGATGGAGATATCCCATCCTTCAGTCTTTATACACCAGAATGGGATTGGCATGGGGCACTCATACCTTAGGTGGGAATTCTACAAGCGTCTCACTATCTCATATCACTACAGTAGCATGGCCATAGTAAAAATAACATTTTTCCTCAGGTGTTTTTCAAGTACCTATTTACTCTGTGACATGGATATCAAAGTGACTGACACTCTACTGGTAGACCGTAACAGGAGGATTATTTTTTTTCATTTGGATAAACAGGCAGTTTGTAGCACTCAGGAATTCCATTTCAAATGCTCTTAGTAGGCAGACTTTCCAATACACTGCAATCCTGATCAATTCTAAAATGTTCTCTCTCTCTCTCTCTCTCTCTCTCTCTCTCTCTCTCTCTCTCTCTCGTGATTTAATGAATCATTTAGAGACAGCATGAATATTTTATCTTCCAAGCAATATGGAACTAGAATGGACCTTTCTTCCCCAGAAACAGAGGCCAAGCATGCCTTGTACTGTGGCTTCCTAATATGCAGCCATTCAAAGGGTGACATCTGGAGTGATAGACAGTTTGGTTAGATGACTTGAAAATTATTTGCATACTGCCTCAGTCACCTTTCTTGTTGCTTTGACAAAACAACTGACAGGTGTGACTTAAGGAAGGAAGGGCTGATTGTAGTTCACACTTCGAAGGTAGTGTCTATCACAGTAGGGAAGACATGGCGTCAGGAGCATGAGACTGCTGGTCACACAGCAGCCACAGTCAGGAAGCAGAGAGAGAGATTGGATGCTGGGACTCGGCTTACTTTCTTCTAATTCAAGGACAGGACCCTAGCCCATCAAATGGTGCTGCCCAAATTCAGGGTGGATCTTCCTATATCAGTTGCCCTAATATAGAAGAGCATGAAGGACAAGTGGGAATGCAGTCACCTAGCACCCATGAAATTCTGGGTGTAATCGCTTTGCTCCTCCCTCCCTCTTCCTTATCACCCCTCTCCCCCATAAGTGAAAATCAGAAGAAAAAAAAAAGTTTCTTAACAGTAGATCTCTGATTCGACATACCTTAAGGATACCTTTTGGATCCCTCTGCTTCTATCCAGGCCCATTCAGTTTAAACAAATTGAAATAAGCAGACCTTCCTTCCATTGGCCTCCTTTGTGAAGAGAAGTGCATGCCTCCCTACAAGCCCTTCCATGTCGGGCTTCAGGACCACTGGGTGTTGAGTGTTTTGTGGAGTACTTCTCAGAGAGATTGCTGGTACCTCTTCTTTGTACTTTAGGCAGGGGGGGAGGGGGAGGTTCTGTGCCTGCTGCACAGCAGGGCTATATGCCCAGGATTGACCCAAACTCACAGGAATAAGGGTCCTTAATGGCAAGGTATAGAGTGGGTGGACCAGGATGAAAAATAAGGAAGACCATAAATAAAGAAGACAAAAGCAATAACTGGGGGCCAGGAGGTCTTGTACAAGCTGATGACTTATACTAGGCAAGTTTATTGAGAAGTATAGCATTCTATATGCTATTAGCAGGGTGGAAACGGCCAACATCAGCAGAGAGTTACGTTAGACAAGGTTGACATAGAGATCACAGGACAGATACCTCACACAGTTACCTTAGGACTGGTAACCACAGCCCAAGGGGGAAGAGTTGGGTCCCCAGAAGCTACAACCTTTACTCCTCCAAGGCACTGACTGCAGCTTTTGATCAGCCCTGCCAATTGTGTTTCTGGACAAGAGCCCAGAACTAAAGTTCCAATTGTTCTTTTATCGGGGCCTCTGAGAAGGTCTTGGGTAGGTCTGGTTCCCCACACAGGATGCATATGATGGGTGTGTAGGGGATTTTCTGTTAGCAAGAAATCCCAGGCCTGCTTCACTGACCCCCATGAGCTGGCAGTTCTGCTGATGAAGCAGCCTTGTTAGCACTCTTGGCAGTGCTAAGCAGTGGGAATTTCATCTCCTGTTGCTGGGCCAACTTAACTATTAAGAGAAACATCTGTTGCTGATCGTGGCACTGTTGATAGAGCTTTGATTGATCGGTTCCTATTAATTCCATTCAGAAATCAGGCAATCTGGATTCCCCAGTGGAAGAGAAAACCTGCATGGGAATGTTGCTTTCAGATACAACAGCAACAGCAACAGCAACAGCAACAGCAACAGCAACAGCAACAGCAACAGCAACAGCAACAGCAACAACAGCAGTTGCCTGATGAGCATGACCACAGTGACGTCCAAAATGGGAGTGAGATCTCAGTGGAAAGAGATGAGCTGAATTTCAGGGTGATAGTCTGACTTCAAGGAAGCAACGCACAACCTTATGCAGAGCTCAGCGGGACAAGAAGGCAGCCACAAAGTTAGGTTAAGAAGAAAACACAAGTGTAGAAGAATGTGGGGGGGAAGGACCCAGAAGCTTCAGGAGCCCCACAAGAAGACCTGCAAGGCTGGCAGAACTGGACTCAGGGGGCTCCACAAACTGCTGTACCAGCCAACATCAATGCATGCAGTAAACCTAGACCCCCTGTTCAGATCTAGCCAATGGACAGCTCATTCTCCACGGTTGTGGGGAGAGCAGGGACGGCCTCTGACATGAAATCTGGTTCCCCCAATTTAATCACTTCCTCCTTGGCGAGGAGGTCTGGTGGCACACAGAGGAAGGGAAGGCAGGCTATATGGGTGAGAATTGTTATGGTGGGGGAGGAGGTCCCCTTCTGTCAGAGGTCTAGGGGAAGAGAATAGGGCGAAAGATGGGGAGGGGGAGAACAGGAAGATACAAGTGAGGGGATAACAATCGGGATGTAATCTGAATAAATCCATTTTTTTAATAAAAAAGAAAATACAGAGATGGAGAGATGAATCAATGGTTAGGAAGACATACTGCTCTTGCAGGGGACCTGAGTTCAGCTCCCTGCACCCACATTGGGCTACGTAGCTAAGGATGACTTTGAATCTCTGATCCTTCTGCCTCTCAGGTACTAGGATGGCACGCATGAGCAACTGTGCCTGGCTAAGATGACTTCTTTGCAATTCAAGGTTGTATGCTCTATCTGATCAGATTGAGCTGTCCTTGGGGAGAGGTCATCTTTTCCACTGGTTCGTTATAAATGACATCATCCTTGAAAAAATGCCCTGGTCTTGTAGGATGAAACACAACTGATTGTACCAGGTCACTGGCTGACATTTGGGCTCCTCATCTTGGACACATTCTCTTCCAGGACATGTCATCTTACAGAGAGTCACTATTAAACTTGACATCCAATTAGAGTTGCCATTGGTTACAAACATAATTTTCCAATAATTAACTGCCAAATTGCCACTAACCAATCTAGTTAAATAACATAAATTTCATCTTGTTATGCATAACCATGACCTATGAAGGACAATGAGGATATTTTCAATAAGCATTCATGTTTTTCTCCTGTGGGGCAGGCAAAGAGCTCTTCCAATAGATGAAATCCTTTGGACTGAGAAGGAAGATGCTGACAGTTCATCATACCTACCTAAATTGTTAAACTAAGTCCATTTTTCCTTATTAGAAACATATTAAGACTCTCACTTTGCCTTCTACAAAGCTACGGATGCTTTACAAAATTATGCGTGGTAGGATAGTTTTGAACACACGGGTGATAAGGGGACGTTTTTGTTGGCTTGTTTGGTTTGATATTTTTGATAGGTTTGGTTTGTTTTAGAGCAGGCTTATCTGGAAAGATCTATGGGTTAGACACGAAGTTTCAGCAGGATGAGGCTGTGATATGAACTAAGGTTTTAGATACATCTACGGTTGGTGCGCTGGTTAGTTTTAGGTCAACCTGACACAAGCTAGAGTCAACTGAGAGGAGGGGACCTCAATTGAGAAAACATCTCCATAAGACTGGCTATAAGTAAGCCTGTGGCTCATTTTCTTAACTAGTGAATGATGTGGGAACGCCCAGCCAGTCATGGTAGGGATCACCCCTGGTCTGGTGGTTATGAGGTCTATAAGAAAGCAGCTTTAGCAAGCCATAAGGAGCAAGCCAGTAAGCAGCACCCATCCATAGCCTCTGCATCAGCTCCTTCCTCTAGCTTCCTGCCCTGCTTGAGTTTCTTCTTTTGCTTCCCTCAGTGTAATGTCACCCAGAAGGTATAAGCCAAATAAACCCTTTCCACCCCCAAGTTGGTTCTGGTCATAGTGTTTTACTAATAACAGTTGGGAACCTACTCCAGATTTCAAATGTGTTTGTTATTGCCTGATAAAAGTACACCACATTTTGTTTTAGGTTAAGAGAAGACATTTTTAAGATCTTTAAAAAAATGTGTATGTGCATCTGTATGTCTGTGCTCATGAGTACAATGACTGCAAATGCTGGGAGAAAACTTCAGGTCTCCTCTAACTGGACTCAGAGGTGGCTGTGAGCCAACATGTGGGGGCTGGGAATCAAACACAAGATGCTTTCAAGAGTGTCTAATATTTTTAACCACTGAGCTACCTCTTCAGCCCATGAATTAAAATGTATTTTAAAAAATAACCCTTGGAACTAGAGTTACAGGTGGTTGTGAGCTGCCATGTGGATACTGGGAACTGAGCCTGGGTCCACAGCAAGAGCAATAAGTGCTCTTAACTCTTGAGCCTTCTCTCCAAGCTCTGAATGTAGGTCATTTTTGATGATTGATTTTTTTCAACACAGGTATGTGTGTTGGAACCACACACCACACCTAGATCATCTCTATGAAGACTTTGATTACTCATTATAGAGTCACCATTAATCATCTCCAACATCAGTTTTTCTATCTTCTTCACCATCAGCGCACACACACACACACACACACACACACACACACACACACACACACAGGATTAGAAGATCAATGCTAGGGCCAAGGAGATTCAGTGTCTATTGTATTGCAGAGACTTCAATTCCAAAACCCGTTATTGGATGCCCAGATGACATTTAACAATTTTGCATCTCACAGTGGCATTTCCCTGTGAGTGTGAAAAGCAGTGGGCGGGTTATTAGTATCCAGAGAACAATAGGACAAGTGGACTGGAAATGCCAATCTCAGGAAAAGGTCAGTCATCAAACCAGCCTGATAATCCTTGCAGGACCTGGAAGAGAGGAACACTGTGGAGCTCAAACTCCCTATACTAATTAGACAAGCCATTTGCCACGCATTTTCATTCAGTGGCATTAGGGTGAATGACACCTTAGGCATTTGTTTTGCATTTTCTTAGTTTAGCACAGTAGAGTAAATGGCCCACAAAGAAGAATATATATATATACATATATATATATATATGGTTATAAATATGCAAGCAATATAGTATCTATTACAGCATGTTTTTTTTTTCCTAAAGGGAGTTTATTGCATTTTCTTGGCGGGTGTGCTGCACAGCTTTTACGGAATTTTTGATTTAGGAAGCAGTCAAGATTTGGTTCCCTTCAATTCTGTAGCCACAGTGTGAGGGGCACAGGCTAGGTAATGGGCTCTTTTCCTCCGCCAGAGTGAAGCTTATTGGAAACATCATAGATTGCTCTGGTAGAGAAGGTAGACATGGGCCTGGGCAGCTCCAGGGCCACTGGGCTCAAGTGACATCTTTTTTTTTCTTCCTATCTTGGTCTGAAAGTATTCATGCACCTTTTCTGGCATGAGGACTGGGTCACTGCTTGTGTACATGGCTACAGAAGTGACTGCTATAGGCGAATTTGCCCTTGTTTGTGAAAGCAGTAGCAGATAAAATGGAATCCCCTGCCTTGAGACAAAAGTATAGAAACAATTGTGGTTTGGGGGTTAAGAGACTTGATACCCTATGAGCATATACAGGGGGAGGTAATCCCTCTCAGGAACAGTCATAGGGGAGGGGAATAAGGGGAAAATGGGAGGGAGGGAAGAATGGGAGGATACAAGGGATGGGATAACCATTGAGATGTAACAAGAATAAATTAATAAAATTAAAAATAAATAAATAAAAATATTAATTAAAAATAAAAAATAAATAAAAATTAAAAAAAGAGTGGATCCCAAAGGCTTCTTACTTTTGTCTTATAATTGGAAAGACAAATGCACTGGAGGTGAGGGGAAGTGCCCTACTTTTGGAGGAAATGGAAACTTAGTACCAGAGTTAGTCCCACAAAGGGGGTCGTTGCATTTCCCTCTTTTTTTTTTTTTCACACCCTAGACACTCATGGGCCCAGCTCCATGAGGCCTGAATGGCCAAGCATGACGTCATCCTTGAGATGATATGAAACTGTTTTTGTGTCTCTTTGGGGGTTATAGCCTTCATTTCCTACTATTGTTTCAACCACTTAATCTTGTATTCATCAAAGCAAACTTAGGAGCTATAACATACAAACCCATGGCATCCATCAGCACCCAGAGAGGAGGCTTGCTTGCTCTGCTCCACACAGTTGCTCATTTTGCGTTGACAGCATGCCTGAGACCCCCCACACGTGTTATCTGGCTTCCATGTCTGGGGCCAGCAGATAAGGGAAAGGGTTTTAGGAAGGTAGAATGAGTTAATAGAGAAAAGCACGCAGCTGTGGCTGTATCACATGGGGACTTGATCCCCTCTCACTAATGAAATCGATGTCAACAAGTCTGCTACTTGACAGAGGCTGGGAGTCTAGCTAGCAGCATGCCTGGGCAGAACAGAATAGGCAGAGAAACCCTGATCTAGTTGACATTTTTGCTAAATGGTGGCTCTTTGAATTTAAAGTTTTTATGTGTCTAATTAGGTTATATGATCAACACTGCATTTGGGGCCGTAGAATTGAAGCTCTTCAATGCTAACTCCATGTTTCTGCTGTGCTTCTTGACTAACCAGTATGGCCTCTGCTTTCAGTTCTAGTAAAACACACAAGAATTCAGCTCTTAGAGTTCAGGAGAACAAAATTACTCCCCCCCCATGAAAGCATCAGGTGGGAAAAAAAAGAATGGAAGAGTTGTGCTAGGAATGACTGTGCATGCCTGCAGCCCCAGCACTTAATAGGCTGAGGCAGGAGGACCTCCATGAGTTTGAGGTGAGCCTACTCTACATAGTGAGGCACTTTCTGGAAAAGGAATAATGCAACAATAAAAGTGAAATCCTTTCACTTATGGCCGCCTTGCCTAGAATTAGCTAATGTCCCCGATTTCCACCTCCCTATGATCTATCCTGAATCCATTCCATACATCTCTTTCCCCCAGGAGGTACCACGAAGCACGAGAGAAAGAACCATATACGGTCAAGGGCACGCTTTGCTTTCTAAAAATCACATTTCTTGGATGGATTATATGCCAAGTGATGATAACCAGCCTAATCCCCGGGTCGTCACATGAATCTAGAAAACACTAGTGTTGCTTGCATTCTATATATACCTCCCACTCAGCTTCCATTGTTTCACTTACCCAGTGAGTGAAAGAGCTCTTTAAATTTCTAAAAGTAATTTGCTTCCTTTTGCCTTTTTTCCCCCTCCTTAATTGCCATTGGCATCCTCACTTTGTAGAAAACAGTGCATTTTCCACCAAGTAAAATTGTTATAAAATGCAAGGCTCATATTTAATGATTAGAGCAGTGCACGGGTTTAATGATATTGAAATTGCTGTGAGGAAAATCTTGCTCCTCCACCCTCTTTATCCTTATTCTCCTCCTTTTCTCCTCTTTGCTCATATATGCCTTGTTGTTGTTTAACTGGGAATAGCGGGGAGGAAGAATTAACCAAAGGGGTGAAATATTCAATTAGCTGTAGTCCACTCACTCATGCCTAGTGTAAATAAGCTTCTGTTTCGATTTTTCTGTCTAGACCTTGGAATTCTTATTTCCAACCTGTTTAATCTGTCTGCCTTTCCTCCCCCTTAAAGCTTTCATTTTCCTTGCTAAGAATAGCCCTTTTATAGTGATAATAGAAAATTAGATTGCAGTTTTTCACAATTTGTTTTTATCTTAAATTATGTGGTGTTGCATGTGAGTGCAATGCCTGCAGAGGCCAGAGGGGGGCACCAGATCTCCTGCAACTGGAGTTTTAGGTGGCCATGAGCTGCCTGATTTGAATACTAGGAACCAAACTCAGGTTTAGGGAAAGAGCACTACACACTCTTAATGGCTGAATCAACCCTCCTCAGACATTAATTTTGCAGTTGTTAGGAGTGTTAGTCAGTGTTATTTAAAGGAACAGAACATTGAAATGGAAATCTATTGAAGCGGAATATATTAGTGGAATATATAGAGCTGGATAGCCTAACACTGGCTCTTGACCCTACAGATACTAATAATCCAGTGATCAGTATGTCTAGGAGGTTGGATTGTTGGCAGTCCCAACCTGGCACCAGAGGCCTAGAGAATTCCAGGGGAGCCATTGGTTTTCAGCTACATTGGAAGGCTGAAGAAGCTGGGTCCTGATGTTAGCAAACACAACAATAGCAGCAGCAATAGCAAGCGTTGATGAATTAAGAAACATGGTAGATAAATTCACCAACAAGACATGGAGGCAAAGCTTTTGCCCTTAGGCATCTTTTTAAAAAAGATATCTAGCATTGATTTCACATATATGTACATTCCTGGGTGAGTGAATATGTATGTTGTGCAGGCAATGCCCTTGGAGGCCAGAGGAGGGCATTGGATCCCCTGGAACTGGAGTTACAGATGGTTGCGAGTCATTGGGTGGGTGCTGGGACTTGAACCCTGGTCCTCTTCAGGAGCAATAAGTCATTTTAACTGCTGAGCCATCTCTCCAGCTCGCCCTCAGACCTCCTTCAGTCTGGCTGACCCAGGAAGGTACCATCCACATTCTGAGTGAGTTCTCACCCAAAAACCCAGATGAAGAAAACCTCTCTCAAGCATACTTAATGACTTGTCCCTTAATTGATTTCAAATCTAATCAAACCGATGTCTAAGATCAACCATCCCAAACATGACTGCTGTCTCTCTCTCAAATGACAAAGAGTAGGGAACGCTGGCAAAAAATTCTCCCACGGGAGACTGATTCCATCTGCCTGGGAGGAGTTGGGATTGGAGAGCAATCCTCAGCAGAAGATGCAAGCATTTGGGCATCTGCTGACATGGGGTAAGTTCATGTCTCATGCCGATTCTGTAAGTCTCAGAAGAAGCGAGGCCATCCCCGCTCACTTCTGCACATTTTAGAAGCAAAGAAATGACACAGAAAATTGAAGACATTTTAGAATTTCCACTGGGGCAAACGGGGCTCTTTTCTGCTCATTAACCACTCTATGTATGTAATTCCACAGTATCTTTTTGAATGTCAACTTTGATATTTTACTCAACCAAGCATAAGCGTTTGCTCTAAACCACTCACTTAGTAAAAATAAGTTCTGAATGTATAACTTCCCTGCAAGGCGGGATTCAGGATAGTTTCCGTCTGCCACAAACTCTTAAGTGTCTAATGCCTCCGCTCCTGAGAATCCATTTCTGCAAATGAGTCTGTCCAGATTGGTCTCTCTTTCAAAAACGTACTCTGAGAGACACCAGCTCAGAACATCTCTCTTCTGAATGTATTTGCTCTGGTCCCATGAGACTGTGGGGGGCATTGAAGACTTTGGGGGATGGAGGCAGAGACTCCAAGATTGGCCTACCCCTTATCAGTATGTGGTTTTATCTTTGAACTTGTTTCTCCAACAACCTGCCCTAAAAGTAGCACTGAGTTAGTGAATTACCTTACCTGCTCATGATAATTCTGGTTCTAAGCTCTTTTTAAAATTTTAAATTTAGTTCATTTTATGATTATGGGTATGTTGTCTGCACGTATGTCTGTACACCTCCGGAGTGCCTGATAACTCTGGAAACCACAGATATCCTGGAACTGGAATTACAGATGTTTGTGAGCTGCCATGTGGTGCTTGGAATTGAACCTGAGTCCTCTGGAAGAGCAGCCAGTGCTCGTAACCACCGAGCCATCTCTCTGGCTCTATGTTTAAACTAGCTACTGGCTGTCAAGATTCCGTTACACAAGTGGATATTGCAGAGGACCTTGTGTCCTGAGTGACTGAGCACAGTTTAGACAACTAATGTCTCCAAGGAAGGTGCGTCTAATATGTGTCTCACTGTAGCTATGACTGTAGCTGTGAAATGCTGTCTTTTAGATATGACATAGCTAGTGCACACATCAACTGTATGAAAAAAATTAAAGAAGAAATGAAAAAGTACATGAATACAGCTATATAAATTATATGAAATTAATGGCCCTAACCCATTTGCAGATGCTGTCGTATTTCAATGTCAAAGGGTTGGACACTCCGATACAGTGTTTTACAGAAAATTACACAAAGCAGTGATCAGATTAAAGCTAAGAAAATCCCCGTTGTCTGTGTTATCAGCAATGCTTGATCCATATGCTCTCTAAGCCTATTTAAAACTCAAACATTTGCCATAAACATATAATTAAATCACTATGCTGTCAACCTGCCTTCTAAATATTTACATTTCTACTCACAGATTTCTGTGGCTCTCAAGCTTGGTCTGAGAAGCATGCTTGTGCAGTAGGTAGTAGCTCATGCAGGCACTCCTAGCTTGCTGGAGTGTTAAGCAATTGTGAGGGGCTCAGCTGTGGATGAATCCTGTATGTCGACCTTTCTCGCCCCAAGGCTCATGGGACATGAGGTAAAAACGGGTGGAAAGGATATTAGAACCTGAGGAGAAGGAGGAGGCTGCAAAATGCTGTCTATTGGACATGACATGGCTGATACACACATTAAGTATATAAAAAAAGGATAAATGAAAAATACATAGTTCCATAAATTATTTGAAATTATAATATAAGATATATGTGTATATACTTATATAAATTCATCACTCTCAGTAACAAAAGTTGACTTAAGCTGTTCTGAAGGTCACTCTTAAATGTGTCCCCTGAAATGACAGCTACAACACAGAATTTGCAGGCCTGTGTGGGAGAGAATGTGTGTGTGTGAATCGTGACCATAAACTCTGGCTGTCCTGTGGGTACCGCTTTCAGATGATGTTTTCTAGAACTATCCATCACGCCCTGTGTTCCCTTCATTAAATAGTCTCAGACAGCAAGCTTTCCAGGTCCTTTGCTTGGATTTATATATTTTCACTTCCCAATCTGTCACTTTTCATTTTTGTCACCATGTTTTCTCCTAACAAGCTGCATACATGCAAATTTGATTCTTTTTTTCCTTAGCAGCTTTTTGCCTGTGAAAACGTTATCTTTCTGTACTACAAATTTCACAACAGAAGGACCTCATTTCTCTTATTTGACTCAAACATAGCCCAACCATGCCTGGCCACAACACCGTCTCACCCAAAACCCATTGAGGGAATTTAACCAATTGTACTCAATTGTGAATTTCATAAGAATAGATCGCCCTGACTGAGAATCCAAATGAAGCATACCTACTGTTTCTGGCTTTGGTGCAGAGATCTCAGGGGGTCTGTAATGTTCCTAGGGAGTTTTCGGACACTCTCCTTGTAGCTGCTGTGTGTCGGCAGGTTCGCTCTCTTGTTATCATTTCTAGTTACTATGCCACCCCCAACCCTGATCACTTTGCCTTCTTCTGGGGAGTTATTTTCCTTCTCTGCCTTTGTGATCCTGGATACTCTCTGCCATCGCCTTGCTCAGGAATTCATGTGAACTATGCTGTGTAGCTCGGGCTCAGGAGAGTACCCCCCAAGAAGCCTGGTCATTCATTACCTTTGCAGATTTTCTTTCCTGCTACCCTTGGCTTTAATTACTTCACCCTTCTTCAAATCCCTGGAGAGCTGGCTGACTTCTGTACAGCTGTTCACACCCACTCAAATCCCTTCCCATCAGCAAAGCCACTTGTTATCTTCTGGTAATTTACTGGCCCAGATGTTACTTTCTGACTCAAAGTTCTTGCCAGTTAATTCAGGGTCTGGTGTGCATGTGCGTCTGTCTACCAGATGCAACTTTTCTTCTGAGACACAAAGCAACGACCTCACATTATTGGATGAAAGTTAAAAGGTTGTTTCGTATCGACCCTGTCTATTTTATTAGTGCAACTATATTTCATGTTACCGATGTCACCACAGAGAAGGAATGGGAACTTACATGTGGCTCTGCTGTTGTCGCATGATAGAAATTCCCACCGTTGAAAGGTATCAGTCATCTTACCCAAAGCAGGACTCAGACTCAGTGCACCACAAGGCCAGTATGGATATGGACATCAGAGCGAGCGTGTTTATGGAGTAACCAACCACTCGCTGGACTGGATTTGAGGCCTCATCCACGGGAAGGACTTCATGCCTGTTGCTGAAAACATAGCCAAAACCCACAGCTAGGGAGATCATAGTCTCTATGGGAGGAACTGCTATTAGTGATTTTTTCTAAATGGATGTGTTGAACAGCTTTCTAAATATTTATGTTCATAGCTATAGATTCCTGTTGCTGCAAAGCTTGACTAGAGAAGCTCTTATTGCAGTGCATAGTGGTCGATTCAGAGATTCGAAGTGTTGAGAATAAGTGAGTGTACATGCTCAGCTATAGATGGGACATTCATATCAAATTCCAAAGTCCAAAGCTCAGGCACTACCCAGAAAGACAGGTAGAATAAAATGCAAGAGCCAGAGGTTCTTGAGGAGGAAAGCTGTGAAATATTGCCCTCTGATCAAGACATGGCTTCCAGATGTGTCCAACTCAAAGCTGCCATGGTGACCTACATAAGGCCTGTACAAGACCCATACAGGTAAGAGTTCCAGCATGGAGAGAGGTGGCTTTAAAGGCTCAACTCCTAACTAAGAGGCTCTTGGCAGTTGGAACATAGAGTCACTTTTCTTTGGGGGGAGTGGCCACTGGTATGTTGTCCAGGCTCCAGTGGGTGATTCCATCGCCATGAGCATATGAGCAGCACTGATTGGTCTCAACAAGCAAATTCAAACTAGAGGAAGGATGTTGCAATGGGCAGAGGAGTTGGAGGGAGGGTTGATATGGTCATGATGCACCGCATATATGTATGAAATTTTCAAAGATTTACTTTAAGGGAGAGCATAGGCTTAAGAGATGCTCTGTTGGGTAAACTGCTTGTCATGAAAGCATGAAGACCCAAGTCTGATGCCCAGAACCTATAGATAAACCTACACACAGCAGAGTGAGTCTGCAACCCTAATGTTGGGAAGGTCAGATCCGGGATCCTAGGGGTTTGACAGTCAGCCCCTCTGGCAGAATTAATGAGCTCCAGATTCAGTGAAAGACGCTGTCTCAGAAAAGTAAGATGGAGAGATAGACCAAGGAAGATGCCCAACAGTGACCTCTGCCTTTGAATACACATGGTATACACTCACATGAACTAAGGTCTTTGTTCAACACCATACACACCCATGCACGTACATGCACAGGCACACATGGGTTTTTGTATAAGTCAATCAATTATTCACTTTTTTCAACTTAATTTTTCAAATTTCAGAGAAGATGGGACTGAAAGTTCTGCTTAGTAAAAAAAAAAAAAATGGAGTTAAGGGTATCTCCACCATTTTCTTTAAGAATAGAGAGTAAGCATCTCATAAATTTTACTTGATGGGCAGCTTTATGAGTCATCACCAATGAGAGTATTGCCCTAGTGTCTGGAGAGATGACACCATGGTTAGGAGTGAGAACGGTATCTAGTAGAGTCCATGAGATGAAGACATTTCGTGTGATAACACTGAGGCACTTCTGTGACTTCCCCACTTAAGTTCTTGGGTGGGGGTCTGGAGACGGTTTGATTTTCACTTGGTATGTGCTGATCCTACTCCTGTGGAGTTAAACAGTGCGTGTCTGCATGCCCAATACTTTCTCTACCACCCGGAGGCAGACAACTCAGAGCAGCCGTATACACATTCTTTGGGGCTAATTTAGCTCATTTTCTTGTACTTCTAATAATCTGTGCTACCCAGAAAGTCTCTGTGCTCTCATTACCCATTCCATAAAGTGTTACTTTTCTTTTTAAATACAAAGGTTTAGTTGTATCTTATTTCTTCAAAAAATTGGTTTTTTTTTCCTAATGTTATGACAGATGAGGCTGTTTCCAAAGGGAGATGGGAAGACTCATGATCTCAACTGGAAGCTATCATGTTTATGCATAAATGTTGATACATATATGGTAGTAGTGTGTGTGTGTGTATGTGTGTGTGTGCATGCACATGTGTGTGTGAGAGAGAGAGAAAGAGAGAGAGGGGGAGGGAGAGGGGGAAGAGAGAGAGGGAGAGAGGAGAGGGGGAGAGAGAGGGAGGGACAGAGAGAGGGAGGGGAAGAGAGAGAGGAAGGGAGAGAGGGAGAGAGGGATAGAGGGGGGATGGAGAGAGGGAGGGAGAGAGAGAGGGAAAGAGAGAGATTGAAAGAGAGACATGAATTACCCACAGAGGCCAGAGACATGTGTCAGATCCCCTGGAGCTGGAGTTACATATGGTTGGAGACCATTATGTGGGCAGTGGGAATTGAACCTAGGCCCTTTTGAACACCAGTAGGAGCTCATAACCTCTACACCATCTCTCTGACCCAAAATGTAACAATACATAATTTCCCCTAAGCTTAATATGTGTTAGATTCCTATATCACCTTTGTAGAACAATTAATATGTTCTCAGTTGGATTTTGGCATCATGTTGTCACTTTGGGAGTTGGAAGAAGCAGTTCAGTATTTTTAATTCAGACAGCTCATGAAGTAAAAGTCAAAGCTTTTTGGTTTGTGTCTTTACAAGTTAGAGTACAGAACGGCATTTATATAACTTATTATAAATAAATCATCACACTGCATTTACATTAGGGACACAGGAAACAGGTGACACAATGCTTAGAGTTTAACAGAGCTAGTGTCACTGGATTTCTGCTAGAGGAAAATAAAAACAGTGAAAGGAATTACAGATTTACCACTTTCCCATAATGCAACCTGTCATTAAAGGTGTAGCACAAACATGGAATTCATTTATCGTATCATATGCAAAATCAAATATTTGCCTTAAAAATGAGTGATGAATCTGCACATTTGGCTGGGTTTGCTGTTTGGCTTGAATTACCTGGACAAACACCAGGCAAAAAAAAGTTAGAGCCAATGGGAAGGCCATCAATGAGTTATGTGGTTGCAGAAGGAAGCCCAAAGGTCTCGTAGGTGACTGTTTGGCAGGAAGTACAGGTGGTCTTGGCACAGAGTGGAGTGCTCAGCTCTAAGTGGGACACTCATGTCACTTTTTGGAGTGGGAAGAAAGTGTCACGGTGTCACGAAATGACAAAGAGCTGCAGAGACCAACAGCATCAAAGACACGTTGGAATTCATTCACCTTCCAAAGCGCATCGGACTTAGTTTGATCTCTGTTACTGTGATAAAACATCCAACAAAAGTGAGCTAAGGAGAGAAGACGTGGTAGGGTTTTTGTTTTGTTTTGTTTTTTGTTTTTTGTTTTTTTGCGCATGTGGCGGGGGCAGGGTGGGGGTGCCTTTCCAGCTTATGGTTTGTAATCTATCACTGAGGGAAGTCAGGGTAGGAAGTCAAGGCAGAAACCTGGAATCGGGAACAACAGAAGCGGATGCCATGGAAGAGTGCTGCTTACTGTCTGGTTTCTTATGGTTTGTTCAATTGCTTTCTTACACTCCCCAGGACCACCTGCCTAGGGGTGGCACGACTCACAACGGGCTGGACCTTCCCACCTGTCAATCATCAGCCGAGAAGATGCACCACAGACATTCCCACAGGCCAATCTGATGGTGGCATTTTTCTCAACTGAGGTTCCTCTTCCTAGATGAATCTAGCTTTTGTCACGTTGATTTTTAAAAAAATATGACCAGCCTAACAACCAATATTCAATACTCACTTGGGTAAAAGGATTCTGCTGCTAATGTCTCAAGCTTGATACCTAGAGTTCACAGGATGGAAGGAGAGAACTGACCCCCATAAGTTGTTCTCTGGCCTCCATATGTATGCAGTGATATGTATGTGGAAACACACACACACACACACACACACACACACACACACACAAACACTACATAAATGAATAAATAAATGTAATAAATTCTTAAAAAGAGAATGTGGCATGGCATGTTGGCTTTGCCTGTAATTCAAATTTTGACACTTATCTGAAAAGATTCTTGATCCTTTTTTCAACTATGACACATTTGAATCAGTCTGGATGTTTTTCATACATTTCAATGGCAGCAACGTGTTATCCCATAATGAATGCAGAAGCATATCTGAGACTCCAGCTGTTTTCTATAAAGCTAGACACTAATATTAGTTGCCAAGTAAGTAAATAAATATCCCCATCTCTTGTAATAAAGTCTGGTTTGGAAAATATAGCTATTTTCATAAAATATTTTTGGTCACCTGTACTGAATTGAAATAGCTATTTTAAAAATGATTTTAATTTCGGATACAGCAAATGTAAGTGTAAGACAAAAACAAAATACCCACCCTCCTTAGAGGCATCAGTCATTTCTCAATTTGTGAGTGAGACTTGGAAACGGTCCATCAAAATGTCCAAGGCCAATTTTTAGCTAGGATTTTTGGTAATACACCAAGCACATAGGAGGATATCAATAACAGATTGCTGAATGAATGAAGCAAATGCGTCTTCCATAGTAAGAAATCACACACAGAAATATCTACATCTCTCTTCCCTTCCTTCCCCCCTCCATGTATGTTGTTTATGAAGTGTCAGTCATTGTAACCAACACACCCCTAAGTATAAAACCTCCAACTCGATAGACATTTACTTCTATGTTTCCTAACACCATGCGTGATTGATTCTGATCACACATACGCCACAGGTGGCATTTGGGAGCTCAACCTTCCCGGGCTTTATCTCTGCCATCTTGAGCTTGTACCTTCCCCATTTCTGAGCTGGCTGGACTCAAGCCCAGAAGGGGGCACCAACGATAAATCTTTGTGATCTTTCTGTCTCAGTATAACATGTGTCACTCCTGCTCAAGCCAGGCCAAAGTGACCCATCATCACAGTCTCACCAGAAAGTCGTGTTTCATAGGTGACTCAACACCTAGAAAGAATAGGGTCCCTTAGTTGGACAGCTCCGTTTTTCTACCACAGTGTTTAAAAAAATCGAGGAATTTGGGCTCAGATTTAGAAGCCCTCTCTGTTTGATGTTATGACGTTTGTATAATGGACTGCAACCAACAGTCTTTTCTTTTTTAATTTGAAAGATGCACCCACTCCTGAATCCATAGGACAGTTGCCAACAACATAACTAATAGCATGAAGTTAAAAATAACTTTTAGGGAAGTAATTTATACCTGGGACAATCGGGAGTAAAGTTCAATTAGAAATTTAGCACTGTGATTTCCACATATTTAAAACACAAAGGCTGATGCTAGTACTTGACGGAGACGTGTGTTTTTAAACATTTTATGAGACAGACTCTCAAATGTACTGTGTAGCCATGAGTGGTCTTGAACTCACGATTCTCTGCCTCCACCTCCTGAGTGCTGGGATTATAGGTTCCCAACGTCACACTTCACCTAAAGTTTCAACTTTCAAATGTGAGTTTCATTAAATGCGGTTCCTGATTCACTCAGAAACGAAACAGCATTTTTTAAAAAATTCAAACAAGAGGTAACCTATCAGGTGAACACGAGAAACTCCCAGAGTCAACAAGAGATTGAATATAGCGACCCAGAAGCGGGCAGGCTGCAGCTGACAGGAAGACAGAAACGAAGGACCGCAGCTATGATTTCCCATCAAGAACAATCTGGTGAAAGTAATGGTTTTTTTTTGGGGGGGGGGTAGAGTGAAAAAAAAACCCCACTTTAAGTATGTTTGCCTGTGTGTTCAGAAAACAATCCTGGAATAATGAAGCAGGGTTTTGACCACTTTTCAAATATTGGTGAGCAGGCAGGCACTGTATCAACTTTCCACACCAGTTCCATTTACCCATCAATGTAGGGCAGCCTGATTTATCTGACCTCTCTCTGTTAAATCACTGATCGTCAATGCTCACCATTAAACATATTTGTACATTTCAGTGGTACTTAAGCACAGCGGCGATTTTTTTTTTTTTTTTTTTTGTCAGTACTATTGACTTACAAACAATTGTTTTGTTTCGTTTCATCAAGGACTACATTGAAGGCAAATAGATTTAGTTAATTGTTAGAAGGAGTCAAAAGTTTCTGCTGCCACTTTTATTAGTGGTATATCTGAACATCTGAAATCCCTAGAAAATGAGCTAAATGTATTTTATTTTTCAGTATTCTTGTTTCCAGTACAAATACTTTTTTTTTTTCAAATCAGACACTAGAAAGAGAGTGAGAGAGCCACAAGAGTAAACAGTGTCTGTGAATCACCACCAGGTGAGGTTCTTTTTTTTTCCCCTCTCTTCCCCATCTGCATACATTTGATCAATACGCTAGGCTAGGAGAAGAATGAGTGATAAGATTCCATCAGTTTGCTCTCATAATAAAAGGAACAGCAGAATTATAGTTTGCTTTCCACTTCTGTGATAAAACACTGACCGAAGCAACTTAGGGCAGAAGAGCGTTTATTAGGCTTATATTCCAGCTCACACTACGTCATTGAGGGAAGTCAGGGTAGAAACTCAAGCAGGAGCTTGAAGCTTGGGTGACTCTAGGTGACAAAGGATCAGGTTCCCATGGTGGACTGTGGGGCGTGATGGTAGAAGCCTTGCTGTCCACACGGGTGTCAGAAGCACAGAACACTGAAAGGTGAGGTACCAGTCGGAAAGCCTAGGGAGCCACACTGTCCAAAGCTATGGCTTAGCACTGAGGATGCCTCCGGGGCATGCTACATCCTGCAGGACAAGTTAAGCTCTGTCTACACGCTCTCATGGCTCCCAGTCTCAAAAGCATCTGTCAGGTGCCTGCCTGCAAGCACAGCTGAGGATCCCAGACCATGTTAGAACTGCCCTCTGCCTGTTCCACTGAAATATTTAGGATCCATTACAAATATATAAATAATCCCAGATGTGAGTTCTCTTTAACTAGAGGGAGGCTGATCCCTCCTGAGGCATGATCTGCCTTTTGCAAAGAAATATATAAAATATCGACAGTGCAGTCTTCATTGGCAAGCACTTAGCTCTGTTTCTTTTTAAAGTGATTTTAAACATTGGCTATTGAGTGGTGGCATCACTTTTATGTTTGTAGAGATGATATGGTTGCTGGGGTTTAAAGAATTAATCGAGTATAATAGTCAATGGCTTCTGATCACGAAAAGTATTATAAAGGATGGTTGCTGTTTAGTTCCTCTGCATGTGCGCGTGCTTTTTTTAAAATTTTCTCTGCAGTCTCAATGATTAAAAAAGCAGCATTCCTCTAAAACATAATACTCCAACCATCAGCATTCTGGGTTGTAAAGAGGGATATTGATTTTAATGTCAATTTTCCCCCAAAGAAAGCAATGTAGCATTTGCCGAGGCTTAACTAAATGTGTTCTTTTCAGTCAATAAGAAAGACAAATAAATACTTCCATTTTAAGATACATTTACACACAGGAAGCTCAGCCCTCCCTCGTGAGTGTCACATGTGCCCTGCCTGCAAGTTCAAAAAAAATTCTGGGTACTGCACCGAGAGATGGCTTGAGTGCTTCTTAATATTAAGAGGATTGGGAGTCAAATACCCCATTTGTGTAGATGCCACGCCCTGTAACAACTTATTAAACAAACCGCACAGGATCTACCTTTTTACAAGGATGTTGAGTGTGAATTTAATTTAATTATTTTTGTAATTTCACACATGAATTCAACGTGTTTGGAGCAGACCCATGCCCTAGGTTTCTCCTTCTACCCCCCCCATGCCTACCCCTCCTCCAGCATATCTTCCTCCCAACTTCATTTCTTCTTCTTTCACTTAGTTCAACTGGTGCTGCCCATATGTGCATGGGTGTAAGGCCACCGCTGGGACATGGGCAACCTACTAGAAACCAACCACTGAGGAAGACAGATGCTCCAAACTTCCCTCAGCAGCCATCATCTGCCAGGAGCTCCTCAGATAGGAGTGTCTTCCCATAGCCCTCCTGCCTCCATGCTGGGGTGGGGGGTTGACTGGCTTGATCTTGCGGGAACAACTACAGATGCTGCGAGTTTGGGAGTGCAGCGATCCTGTCATATCTAGAGGACCCTTTTTCTGCAGTCCTCATTGACCTCTGTCTCTTTCGATCTTTCCCTCTTCCTCTTCCTCTTCCTCTTCCTCTTCCTCTTCCTCAACGGTCCCCAAGCCTTGGGGGTGGGGGTGGGGAATGAACTGATGCAGATGTCTAGTTAGGGCTGAGCACGCCGCAGTCACTTCTTCTCTGAGCTCTGGCCAGCTGTAAGTCTCCATATCAAACCATCACACACTGTAAGTTGAATTTTGTCTTACGAGGGGCGAAAGATGCACTAATCAATGGGTATAAAAATGCTTATTTAGGAGGTGGTCTGATAGTATGTCCCTTTAGCAAAATAATAGCAGTGAACTCTCCCCTAAGGCCTATGGCCTTCATAAGACATATTGAGCTAAGAAACGCACCACCAATGGTCACAAAACTCCCAGTAAAGCCTCATGCTGCTTTCAGATAGATAGTAAGTTTTTACACATCTTTCTGCAAAGTTGATGTACATTCTTCTGTTCTGCACTTGGCTTTTCCCCATCTTCTGGGTACCTTTTGTTAAAAGTACTTAGCACTTGTGTAGCATTAGGGTAAAACCAAGTCAAGTTAGCAATCTCAGTATCTATAATTACAGGAAATTAAACTTGTTTCGCATCCACACAGAATTTAGCATTTAACACAATCAACTGCCTGTCACAATTTCTGCCTGCATTAATTGTGAGTTATGGGCCGTTTACAATATTGCAACACAAAAGTAGCTCCCGGGCCTGTTTCCAAAGTTAGAGTCAATTTATGGCATATTTGATATTGACCAATTATTTATAAAGTCTATTAAATCCAACAGTATGGCTGGTAGGAATAGATTTATTAGAACAACTAATGTAAAATGTAATGAAATAGATTAAGTCTCCTTATGAAATATTAATATCCCCTAAATCTGGTCATTGTAAGTCTATAATTGCAGTTTTTCATTTGTGGGTGTTTCTAATGCAAACTGCAGGTGGAGGCTTAAGCTATCATGACCAGGAGCATCCAAAATGCAAAAGGGAAAGGCTCTGGAAGATGACAGGCATCAATTCAGTGTAGTAGATCCCCTATGAGAAATACAGTTGGGAATGAAGGTTGCATAAGTTTAAACTCTACTTATAATATATGTGTGTGTGATACACACACTCCCAAACGTGATGCTTAGTGTCAGGATGTTCTGCTTTTTGCTTATTCCCAGATGAGGCTGTGAGAGAAACTAGGATGAGAACGATGTTCATCTTCCAAGGCGAATTAAAAATAGAGACCACTAAAGGAAATCATAAGCACCATAAATTCAGAGTTACAGAGCATGCAACACCCTCTTCTGGTCAATGTGAGTACTGCATTTATGTGGTGCACAGATATCCACCCAGCCAAAACACCCAAGCACATAAAATAAAAATAATATTTTTTAAATTCTTAAGAAAGAAAACAGTGTTTGAGGAACAGAGGAGTGAGTTATGGGGAAAAGGAAGAATGCAAAATATTAATATCCTTAAATCTGGCTGCCAACCTGTGGTGACTGTCTGTGACTCACATCCTTCCTAAGATAAGTGACTTGCTTACTCCTTACGACTGTGCCTAATGCATCACTATTAATCATTGTGTTTCTGATCTAGCATTCAACTGCCACTGTTTTCCTTCACTGTGGTCATTGCTACCACTCGATGTCATTTCCTGTCATTTTCTAAATGTTGGAACTCTTGGCTGAACTATCTGTTCGCAGCTCTCTCCCTGTCATCATGTCTGCAACTCTCATTTTTCACAGATGAGCCTCCCAAATGCAGGTTCTCTCGGCTCACTCACTTTCATCACACATAGATGCTCTGACTTATAGCCTGGACTTCGTTATTAGCTTCGTGTCAGGTGAAATGCGAGGAGATCAGGTTTCATGTTCTTCCATTTGGAGGGAGATAGAGAAAGAATTTGGGGTAGGAGAGAGCCTCCCAAGGCATCACTCAATTCTGTTGCTGTGGAAACAGCTCCAAATGAAACTCCATGCCCCAAACTACAGATATGTTCTGCTTCATAGCAAAACACTAACATATTTAAACTTTTATTTGAGGGGAGGAGGCTGGAGAGATGGCTCAGTACTTAAAAACATTGGGCTGCTCTTCCAAAGGACCTAAGTTTTGTTCCTAGTACTCACATCAGGTAGTCCACGACACCTGGAGTTCTAGCTCCAGGGATCTGATATCCTCTTCCGGCCTCTGAGGACACCTGCACTCACATGCATATGTGTGTGTATATATATATGTGTGTGTGTGTACACACATATGTATATGTGTATATAGTATGTGCATATGTGTCTATACACGCATGTATGTGTATATATGTATATAGGTATACACAAACATACACAAAAATTCAAAGAAATTATTTTTAAAGTCTTATATTTTGTTAAATATGAAAATCACATTCTTTTCCAACAATATTCTTCTGGTTCCAAGGTCTTACATATTTTTTAGAAGAATTTTTCAAAATATCAGCATCTAGCAGTGTTTCTGATGAGCAAATAAGGAAGAGGGTTAAAATTTCAAAATAAAAATCCTAAAATTTAAGGAAAATCAGTCTTATATATCATCTCATCACATTTTGGTGACTTGTAGTTCATTAACCATGTCTTAGAGAACAGGAGTAAGTCCGCTGTAACATCGTGCTCAGTTTGTTTCGTGAGAACAAGAAATAGGTGGAAACTGAGCACGCGGCCTTGTGTGAGGTCAAATATTGTACAGTTTACCTAATATCACACACACACACACACACACACACACACACACACACACACACAAATGCCGAACTTCATGTATAATTACTGAATGGAATTAAAATCTATCTACTCTCCCGTTGATAATTTTACAGGATTATGCAGCCTAAGATGGATATACAACTTTATTTTGAGACCAGTTAAGTTCAACATGGATGTGATTCAAATGTGTAGGCTGTATGAACTTGGGTCTTGCTTAAGATGTCTGTCATATCATAAGACATATTATACCCCAGCCAGAGTTAACACAGACATTTGGCAACCCACGATCCTCACACTCTGATAATTGCACTGATTCTGCGTGTTGAGTGCTTTAACAGAGCACGTGTGTTTTTCTGAAAAGCAAGCCACTGCTGTCATAAACAAACATGAGTTAGCAGAACGCAATGCTTACTAGATTTTTTTTTTCTAATCTTATAGTAACAACAGTTTGTAACAGTAATCTATCTGTGCTGGACTGTTTAGATCAGCAGACTTTTGCTTCTTGGATTAAAATGTCTTCTCTTAGTCCTGCTGCGACTTGAGGTGACAGGGTGAGTTGGCACCCCTTGCCAGCCTCCCCTCCCCCAAAGAGAAGGGGAATGGGTGGATGTGAGGGTGCTGCTGGAAAGAGAGGAGGGAGGGGGCTGGGATCAGGATGTAAAGTTATTATATAAATGGAAAAATATCCTCTCTCTCTCTCTCTCTCTCTCTCTCTCTCTCTCTCTCACACACACACACACACACACACACACACACACACACAATTTTGTAACTATGCATTGCAGAGACTTGAGCCAACCGTTTGCACATAGATCATTCTCAAGTTGTGCCTTTCACAGAAGCATCCTCTGATTTCCACAGCTCTGATCTGTCCTTTTGGTCCCACCGTGTCTAGAATCCTTCCGGGAAGCTGAGATTTTGGGTTTTACCACCAGCCACCTAGGAATTCGGCCTTTATGATTTCAATTTTCTATGGTTTTAAATGACAGCTATCCATGACCACCGCCTGCTACGTCTGTTGATAATAAAGCCCCACTGAGTTGAGAGCCCAGAAGCACTGCACATTCATGAAGCTATGAGGATTAGAGAGCACTTAAGAAAATGAAAATCGCTCCATGAGTGTTTCAGGTTTTCACCCTGGAAAGCATTTCCCGATTTCTATGTCTAAGAAGAGGTGATTTTACAGCACAGACACAGCAGTCAATAGCAGTCATGATCCAATCAATCATAACATCCTTTCTTTGCTCCCAATCTGGAAACACATATGGCCTAAGAAACATTCTCAACATGGGGCTCTGGGAAGCTTCCATTAGAATTGATTTGTCCATTAGAATGGAATATAATATCCAACAATATTTTTGTAGAGCAGGAATCTAAACAGGAGAACGGTCCTGAGTCTGATACTATGCTCTGCTGGCCAGTGGTGCCTATCATAACTACAAATGAATTATAGTAACTATCTCAACGGGCACTTTGGAGGATTAAATGAATCTGTTGGTCAGAATTTCAAAGCATAATAAGCATGTACCATGTAGGCTGATTTGGTTTTATTTTTTCCCAACTTAACACTAACTAGAGTCACCAAGGAAGAGAGAACTTCACTTGATGAGTTGCCTTCATCAGATTGGGCTGTGGGACATTTTGGTGATTGAGGATTGATGTGGGAGGTCCCAGCAGTATCACCTGGAATAGTGTCATTCCTGGGTGGTGTAACAGGCTAAGGACACTATGAAATGAAAACCAGTGAGCATCATCACTCCTCCATGGTCTCTGCGTCAGTTCCTGCCTCCAGGTTCCTGCTCTGATTCCTGTTGATGATGATTGTGATCCATTAGCCAAATTAACCCTCTCCCCCCCCACCCCATATACCTTATTTTTGGTCAGTAATTTACCACAGCAACAGAGAACCTGACCTAGGACACTCAAGCATAATAAATTCCACCAGAGCAGAGAGGTAGTGTTTTACCATTTGCCCTTAATCTCCTCATTATAAAAACAAAAATACTCAATATATTAATGTATTATTTATTTGTAAGGTATCCATCCAATCTACTAGGGCAGTTGTCCTCTGCCCACTATATTTGTGATTTGTTATCCATACACCACTTAGGCATTGCCACTATGACATGGTTTAAAATGATGAATCACTCACTTTTCCTTCCAATGAAATTCAGGTCTTAAAAGAAACATGAATTATATTTTCCCTTCTCATTATCCACCACTGAGTCCCATAATCACATCTAACTCTGATGGTGTTTATATCATTTTTGTAAAGGAAGTCAGGTGAAAATTAGGTACTCACAGGGTGAGAAAGAATTAGATTTGAGGATCTTTTACCCTTCGATACAAGAATGCTGAGCTAAAACATATAATAAGCTAATCATCTGCATGATCACTATTTAAATGATCCACTTTCAAGGCTGGCAGGTAGTAATTTATAACTTAAACACATTATAGTATCACCTATCAGTGGTTTCTCAGGATGGATGTATTTTACTAAAACAAATCCTAAAACATAAGGGTTGTTTTGTAGTAATGGGGAATCTGTGGTCTCGTAGTCACTGCTCCAATCAATGACCTCATCTGCATTGCTCTAATCTGTGACCTAATCATCACTGCTCTCATCTATGACATCATCAGTGTTGCTCTAATCTATAACCTCATCTGCATTGCTCTAATCTATGATACCACCATCATCAATGTTCTAATCTATGGCCTCATCAGCATTGCTCTAATGCCTGATTCCTGGTGGGGCTGATAGAGGAATGGTGCTAATATGCATGCCCCCAACTTCTCTTTTCCAAAGACCTCAAAACATTCAGGAACTAGTCAGCATATTATGATCCTTCAGGATTTATTTTATTAATTACCATGTCCTTATGCTATTAATATGGGTACTACCATGCTTTATTCTGTCGTTTAAAGAATTAGAGGCTGAAAAGATATATCAGTGGTTAAGAGTACTGCTTTAGCAGGGGACCTGAGTTCAATTCCCAGCACCTACATGGCAGCTCACAACTAATTGCAACTCCAGCTCATGTGGTGCCAGTACTCTCTTCTGGCCTTCTTAGGCACTGTCTACATGTAGTGTACATACAGACAAGCACACACATACACATACATACATACACACATACATACATACATACATACATACAAATAAATAATTCTTAAAAATTAAATTACAGAGACTAATCATTAAGGAAGCTGCTGAGAATAGCTGAGCCAATAATGAGAGATGCCCCCTGGAATTGATACATTAAACTAAAAAACACAATAAGCGCCTGCCCTGCTATCTGGTTGTCTTTTTAAATTGTTTATGTACTTTTGTCTCATACAATACATCCAGACCTCAGTTTTCCCTCCCTACACTCCTGCCAGCTCTTCCCCACCCCTCTCTGCCCCAAATACACTCTACTTCTTCATTGTCTCCCTGTAGAAAAGAGCAGGCCTCCCAGGGACATCAACCGAATACACCATAACAAGATATAAGAAGACCAGGTACAGCCCTCATGTCAAGACTGGGTGATGCAACCCAGTAGGAAAAGAAGGGTCCCCAAAGCAAGCAAGAGTCAGAGACACCCTCACTCCCACTGTCAGAAGTTCCCCACAAAACACCAAGCCAACAGCCATATCAGAGGACCTAGAACAGACCCATGCAGACTCCACGGCTGCCACTTCAGTCTCTGTGAGCCCCCATGAACCCTGCTCAGAGGATTCCTCAGGCCTGTGTCCTCAGCCCATCTTCTGCGGGGATCAGGGCCCCACATGGAATGTTACATTGTAAGAGAAGTCAAAGTGTTACACCCTGAGCAGCCGCTGGGCTTGTGCTGGGTGACTACAATGGCCCTCTGATATGATGCACATACCTTTGGAAATGTTGATTGCTATTGTAAAACCTAATGTTTTCTAAATTAACGTTAGCTATTTCTTTAAATTGAGGAAAGCATTGTGGGAATTTAGTGGCAATTTTCAAGACAATAAAGATGGAAATAAAGCACCTTTTAAAGGGAAGCTTTTCATACACTGATAACTAGGAAACTGCATTGTCTATCTGGTCTCCAACAGGACCACATTTTTTTTAAGACAAAGAACAGAAGCAGTCACTGTTCTTGCCAGAAGCCACATGGTAGCTTTAGATAAGAGGTTTTGTTAAGCTCTGTGTTGCTCCAAGGAAAAACCAGGAAAGGGGTGTGTGTGTGTGTGTGTGTGTGTGTGTGTGTGTGTGTGTGTGTGTGTAATATTTAGATTAGAACCAAGCTGGAAAGAGTAAAATCCCCATTTGTTGCCCTAGAAACACAATTCACAAATGTGAACAAACAATGTGCTGTGCAGATAACATTTCTTGAAAATGATCAACTGATACAAAGTAAGAGTGTGCTAGTTCACTTCCTGAAAATGTATGCCATTAAACATTTCAACTCTAGTATCTGGTGACATCTACTGTTAAGACTTCTTCATGATCCAGCAACCATAATCCTGGGTGTTTATCCTTCCCCCCCCAAAAAAAAACATTCAATGAGGAGCTTGAAAAGTCTTCTGCCTGCTCAGGGTTCATTGTAGCATCACTCATGACCATCACCATTTGGGAGCAATTTTGGTGGTTGTCATCATAGAAGTGATTATAGAAAATGAAATGTGGGGTGGATGATTGATAGGCAGATGATGGGTAGATGGAAATATAGGTAGAGGTAGGTAGGTAGATAGGTAAGCAGACAGGGAGATAGATGATAGATAGGAGACATGCATAGACAGATACATAGTGTGCATACATACGTGCAGAGATACACAGTGTGTGCACATACTGCACATACTGCATCCTGCATAGATACATAGTGAGCATGCATAACTGTATAGATACATAGTGTGCATGCATTCCTGCATAGATACGTAGTGTGCATGCATAACTGTATAGATACATAGTGTGCATGCATGCCTGCATAGATACGTAGTGAGCATGCATAACTGTATAGATACATAGTGTGCATGCATTCCTGCATAGATACGTAGTGTGCATGCATAACTGTATAGATACATAGTGTGCATGCATGCCTGCATAGATACATAGTATACATACATAGATACAAAGTGTGTTGTCTCTTTCTGTTGTTGTTGCTTTGACACAAGCTATGCTCATCTAAGAAGAAAGAACTTGGCCTGTGAGGAAGTCTGTGGGGGCATTTCCTCGATCAATGATGGATAAAAGAAGGCACATAAAACTGTGGGCAGTGCAATCCCTGAGCTGGTGGTCCTACATGGTATAAGACAACAGGCTGAACAAACCACAAGGAACAAGTATTAAGTAGTGTTCTATGGCCTCCGTTGGAGTTCCTGCCTCCAGATTTCTTCCTTGAGTTCCTGCCCTGACTCTCCTCGGTGATGTACTGTGGTGTGGAAGTGTAAACCCAAATAAACCCTTTCCTCCCAGTTTGCTTTTGGTCATAGTGTCTCATCATAGCAATAGAAACCTATTAGAAATCTATTAATATGGATTAACCCCAGGCCTCACTCTGTAACGGACTCTGTAACTTTCAGTTTGATGAAATGATCATATTCCAAAAAACATGGAACCAGTGTGTAGATCAGTAGTTTTGAGAACATGCCTTTTTTTTTTTTTTTTTTTTTTTTTTTTTTTTTTTTTTAAGGCATGTGACACAATCATTGCTGCCCACAGCCAGTGCATTCCTGGCATCCTTCGGGTCAGCAATTTTTCTCACAGTAAAATAATTGAAAGGACTGAGCAGAGATTGTAGCTCAGTGGTAGAGCGATCTGTTAGGGTACAGGGGGCCTTGTGTTTGATACCCAGCACCACAACAAAACAAAACACAAAATTGTGTTGAGAAGCTTCACTGTCATTAATATGTTTTCAAGCACAGGGCAACAGTTTAGATGTGCCCTGGTGTGTTGAAAGCACCCTGCTGCAGAATTAAAGGGCCACGGGGACAAGGTTTCTTTTTGCTTCTTCACTGCCGTGTTTTTTTGTTTTTTGTTTTTTACATGTGGAGCAGCCTGTGAAAAGTAAATATCTGTGATTGATTAACCTGCTATTCCTGGCTAATAATCTCTAATAAATTAGACTCCCACAGCCATGTACGAAATGCTGCATCATTAATAAAACTTGCTGAGACGCTGAGATGTTAGGAAAAGGGTTTGTGCAGTGGATTCTAGGCTGCATTCCTGGCATGGACAGAGAAGGGCAGTCTGAGAAAAGAAGCCCCGCCCCCCACAAGTTCGCTCTGCTGCCTTCTGCCTAAATAAACATGAAAAATACTGAGCCACCCACAACAGGCCTAATGAAGTGAGTAAAAGAGATGCCCACAGCCGCACAGAGGATGCCAGACATCCGAGAGGTCCTCCTGCTGAGGCACTCACTGTTCATGGTCACTGTCACTGTGATCTAACACCATTCTTAGTAAGGATTTCCTTCCTTCCACAAGTACATCCCTCCTTGCCTGCTTCCTTTCCAACCCTGCTTCATCCCCAAACCAGTTCACTAAGTCATTAGTGATGGCCAGGGGCAGAAAATGGAGGCTCTCTTATCTATCATACCCTGACACTCAGCAATATTGACAACTTATATGTAGACCCTGGGAAGTAATTTTGCTATGGATGTGGGTGTGTCTCATAATTTTTTTTAAAAGACACGAAATGCACTTAAGTGTTTTTACTAAGTGTGTGTGTGTGTCACATATATACTCATTATTGTAAATAAACAAGTGTCTAATGTTATATACCTATAATGTAAATATATACATGTATATATTTATACATACATATACGTTTTTATAAATATATATGTATGTGTGTATGTTAAAAGCCAAAATTATTTAGGGGTTGATAAGGTTGAGAAGGAGATTTAAAAAAGAATACAGAATGGAAAGTAGTAAGAATATAGTAACCAAAGCGTCCATAAAACTGTCGAATAGCAAAATTAATCAATAAAATGATTATTTAAAAATCCACATAAAATTGTTCAATGTGGAATGAAGTGTTACACACCTAAAGGAGATACATGAATGACAGCTACAGGCTGGCTGATGAAACTTCTCATTCACTCTTTACATGAATCTAACAAAAATTTAAGACCATTTTTTATAAAGATAACTAGATATTGCTACAAAACCACAAAGAGGGTAAGAGTAGGGGCTAAGGAAAAGTGATGGGGATGTAGAATACACATTTCTACCAAATTTGAAACCAGACTGAACACCAGAACAGATAAAATAAACAAGAAGGTAACCGTCCACATCCTAAGCTGACATGGACATGCAAATTAAAACAGTGGAGCCCTGAGAATGGCCCGAATCCAGAACACCGCAACATGAACAGGGCACCAGGGCACCAGGGCACCAGGGCACCAGGGCTGCTGTTTGCTTCCATTGCACTATCAAAGCGATACAAGCAATTAAAGCATAGCTTCATCACCAATACAGACTTGCTATATGTTCAGGCAGCCTTGCCGTCTGGGGTTTTCCTCAAAGGAGCTGAAAACCTTATATGCACAACAGCCCCACATCTCAACACGCCAGGCCACTTTATTTAAAACTGACCATCACTAGCAGCAACCGGAAGACCTCCAGGGGATGACCACATAAATAAATAGGGTTATATCCCTGTATTTGGATATTAGTGCTGCAATGAAATGAGCTATCAAGCCTTGCAGGGAGTTTTGGAAGAGCCTTAGAAGCTTGACTATTATGGGGAAGGAGCCACCTGAAAAGGTTAGTGTGTGATTTTAATGAATGCTATTCCAGAGGAGGGAAATGAGAAAAGACATAAGGTGGCTGGTTGTCAGGAGTTTGGATCTTAGTGGAAAATGAGCAAGTACAACAGGCAAGGGGTTTGTTCAGAGTGATAAATCTCCTCTGCTGACACAATGTGGGTGGACAGATGTCATAAATCTGCACACACTTATGAAGCATATAACTCCAAGGATCAACTTTACTGCATATCTCAGGTGGTGGGGGCAGTGGTAAGGCAGTGGCAGGCCATTGATCCTAAGAAAGCATCCTCTGCTGATGTGTTGACAACATGAAAGGTTTGCTTTATCTTTCCTCTTTTTGATACCTCTGACACCTGTGGGTTAGTAGGTTTTATAGGAAATAACTGGACCTTCTGCTCAGTTTTTCAGCGAACCTCAAGTTGTTCTGAAATTAGTCTTGTAAAAGTAAATTACAGGCGGGGAGGGCTGGAGAGATGGCTCATTGGCTAAGAGAACTGGCTGCCCTTCCAGAGGACCTGAGTTTGGGCCCCAGAATTCACATGGCATCTCATAGCCCATAGCCATGCGTAATTTCAGTTCTAGGGGAGCCAATGACCTCTTCTGACCTCCATGGGTCCTATGTATACATGTGGCACAAAGATATACATAAAGGCAAAAGACTCATACTCATAAAATAGAATGAATAGACAAATATTATTAAAATAAATTCTTAGGATTTGGAGGTAGCTTAGGTGGTAACGTACTTGTCTTGCAAGCAAGAGACTTGACTTCAATCCCCAGTGCCCAGGCTAAGACTAACAATCCAGTCATGGTGTCGTGCAGGGGGCAGCACCTGAGGTAGGATACTTGGGGCTGTCCTCTGGCTTCCAGAAATATAGACACACATGTGCACACACAGGTACACACACATGAACATATGTGCACATTCACAAGCACACATTCGCAAACACAGGCATGTACACGTGAACACACAAGTACACATACATGCCCACACATTCTCACCATTATTCGTGGATACACCTCTCAGTTTTGCATCAGCCTCTTGCTGCAGCTCCCTTCTTCAGCTGAAATTTTCCAAATTGCATTCACTTCAGGAAAGACTTTAGCTGTAAAGATAACTCAGGACCTGACAGACAGAAATTGTACAAGATTGAATTACAGAGTCAGAGCGTCCATCTTCATAAGCTCTACAGGGCTCTGCTTGGCTGGAGAATTTTTTTCAAGTAAAATGAGATGTGTTCATTCTTTGTTCTTTTAAGTCCAGTAGACGATGCTTGCATTTCTTACTAAAACTTTCCAAATTAGTGCAGAAAAGACGATAGACATAGAAAAAAAAGTCATAAAAATCATATCCATCAGCAGTTTTGTTTTTGAAAAAAAAAAAGCTACTATTAAGGAAGAAAAATGTAAATTACAGAAATGAGGTCACCATTTAATTGATACAAATTGCAGCCACCTGCTTATCCCATCTCCGGGAGAAAGGATTTTTTCATGGGTGCAATACGGTAATTTCTTTTGGAAAAGGAACGGTTACAATCCAAACTCATTGCTTAAGCTTTGATTCAAGTCGGCTGTGCAAAGTCCACCCGCCCAGCAGACATCTGTGCCTGACTTGAGAGTCAACAGAATACAGAAGGTTCATTTTAAAGGACTGCATGTTCCCAAGCTTTAACGGGTCTGAAAAACCATAAGATAGACTGATTATAGGTTTCTTAAAGATAGGCTCATCCAAAGACCTTGGACTTGCTGGAAAAGGATGTGTTGGCTGCCTGGAAGATAAAGTTGCTTGCCACATAAGCCTGGCAACCTAAGTTTGATGCTTGGAACTCACATGATGGAAGGAGAGAGCCAACCTCCACAAGTTGTCACCTCCCCCAAATAAATACATGTCTTCAAAAAACAAAACAAAACAAAACAAAACAAAACTGAGGCTGAAGAGGGAGATGGCTGAGCAGAGAGAGTGCTGGCTGCTTTTTCAGAGGACCCAGGTTTAGCTCACAACCATCTGTAACCCAAGTTCCAGGGGATCCGACACCCTTTTCTGGCCTCTACACATTCCCAGCACACACATGATACACAGGCATCCATGTAGGAAAAACACTCATATATGTTTTTAAAAACGGAACCAATTGCTAAGGATTGGAAGTAGTCAACTGTAAGGTTACAGAACCTCTAACTGCCTCTCTGAATAAGAAAATAAAAAAAAAAATTTTCTGCGGTCCTGCTATGTCATACTCATGAAAAAGAAGAAAGATGGGAGTGAAGAATGGACAAATACTCTTTGGGGCACACGGGAGGGACTGCAGCAGATGCTATAGGAAAGGTCTGAGGTCTTAGTTGCATCTAGCTCCTAGGCAGGGAAAATTGGTTCTATATGACAGAAACACCATCCACCCTGAGAAAGAAAGGTGGAGAATTCTGTTACTCTGGGGGAAATAACTCTTTGTTGGCTAAAAAAAAAAAAAAAAAAAGATAATTTTAGTGGAGTCAGGCTGTTTTTAGTTGGTGTCTACATTTGGCTTTCATCCTGCTCTAAGAGTTGCACCCACAAAAGAGGGACGACAAATCTCTCCACTAATTCAAATATCAAAGCCAGATGTGGATTCCAGATGCAGAAAACTCATGACCTGGCTCCCCAGAGCCATGGGCATAAAGGCTGATCCAGAACAATACAGTGTCCAACATGGTCTGCACAAGCACACACATGTGCTGCCACCCCTAACAGCCCATCAATCTTTTAAGTATCGACCACCATCAAAGCTGGAGTTTGGTCACAAAGGCTGAAGACCTCCTTGGGATGCCAGAAGCATTAGACACCTCTGACAGATGATGCTGTGGCTTATAGAAGGTAACCATGGCAACAGCACAACCCAGACACAGCTCAATTTCTCACTAAAGTGACCCATATCCCCCCCGTGGTCACCCCTAAGAGAAAAGGTCCGCTTGTATCCAGCCTCACATTTGTTTGTTTTATTGTCTTGTTTTTCTGTAGTTTCTTACCAGTCATATTTATTGGGAAGATTCAGGAACAAATTGGAAAACATGACAAACAAACAAGGAAACAAAAAAGTCTAGTGGAGACAGCTCAGTCCAGAATCAAACAGCCAACAGGACCGAATTGGAAACGCAGCAATTGAATTACAGTATGAATGAACTGTGTCTCCTGTGAACATCCCAGGCTTTCCTCACTCAAGCACAGCTTTCAATGATGTCATTTGTTTGTTGTCTTTCTTACCCTCCCAGCAGGCAGAGGCAGTGCTGCAAGCACAGAGGGAGACTGGAGACAGGGACCTCCCTCTCATCTTTGCTCCACCTTGAGTGCCACCTGACACAGTTGTCGCTGTTTTCTTTTATTTTTTCAAGCCCCTAGAGTGAGTAGGAAATGTTAACCCCAAGCAGGAGAGCAGGATGCTTTTGTACATCCATCCCATCCCCATGTTAAGCATCAGGACAGCTGAGAACCAAGGTCTAGTTTCCACCTGCCCCAACTTTCCCTCTCCTTGTAACACTGTCTCGTGTCTCTGCGCTCACCTTCCTGACTGACTCTTTAGTCCTTTTCTGCTTCTTTTTAACACATGAAATAAATTTTTAAAAGAGCCCTAAATCTGCCTCCCTTATTCTTTTGTAATGAATATTTCCCCTTGGTTCTCAAGGAAGAGCCAAAATACGCCTTCAGTGTCTCTGGTCCTAAGAATGTCAGTAAAAAAACAAAAACAAACAAACAAAAAAGACTGTCGCCCTCTTGTTCTTTTTTTTTTATCAGTTTTTAACTGCTATTCTCTTCCTCTTCCTTAATTTATCATAATAGAGAATGAAAATAAAACATTAAACTATTCATCATTTGATATTTAAATGGGATATGTTGAATGTTTCCAATTATAAAATTAAATTAGTCGCATCTATTATATTTCTGTAGGACTATAACTCCAAATTAATTTAATTTCTACTTGGGAAGCTTATGGTTCTCCCTTCATGTCAAGATGGAGAGAGACTTTTCTACAGTTCACCATCTCTTACTCTTGCAGAAAGGTTTCATTTACATTTAACCATAAACTAAATGAGCTATTGATAAGAATTATGCATTATCTCTGTTTGGGTTGAGTCAGAGCTTCAGGGACAAACCTTCTGTCATCTGCAAAGGCCTGAATAACATCAGCATCTAACATCCACCAGGCACCTGCCAAATGCTTTGTTAATATTAGGTCAATATAGTTTAGCATCATTAAAGCACACAATCAGAGATCACGCCATCTTCCCAATGTGGCTTTCATTAGCAAAATTTGTCATCATGCAACATGCTTATTGCTTAAGGAATCCACCAGAAACCCTAGACATTAACTAGCACCAGACACAGTTATTGCTGAATAATAAAACAATATTTTACAGATGACTTCAATGTCACAAATGAATTATGGCCCTTTGATTGTTAAAGGGAAACATTCTCAGAATTGAAGTGATTTTTCAGTTCTCATTCATTTTCTTTCACTCCAAGCTCTCATAAACTGATGTCTGTGTTTTCTTTTGGGTAATGTTTAACACACCAGAAGGTTGAAAGATGAGCCATAAGGTGTTTGAGTGTTACAAGATGCGCAGAGATAAAGATAGAGACTAATGGAATCTCCAACCAATGCCTGACCCAACCTGAGACCCACACCGTTGGAGAGGGTCAACCCCTGACCCCATTAACCATACTCTGCTATGCTTACATACAGGAACATAACATAACTGCCCTCTGAGAGGCTCCACCCAGCAGCTGGTTGAATCAGATGGTGAGACTCACAGGCAAGCGTTAGGTGGAGCTTGGGGAGTCATGTGGAAGAGTTGGGGGAAGTGAGAGGATAGAAGGGCCCAGAGGGGACCAGAATGCCACAAAAAGACCAAAAGAGTCAACTAACATAGACCCACAAGAAGACAAAGTCAACGAACACAGACTCATGGAAGCTTACAGACAGAAGCACCAACCAAAGAGCATGCATGGATGGGACTTAGGTCCCCTACACATGTGTAACCCACAGGGCAGTTTGATCTTCATGTGGGTCCCCTAGTACATTGAGTGGGGCTATCACATGGACTCTCTTGCCTGCTTTCAATTCACTCCTCCCTAATGGGGCTGGCCTGGCCTCAGTGGATGAGGAGGAGCTCGGTCCTGATGGGACTTGATGTGGTGGTGAGGGGAGAGAGAGAGGGAGGGAGAGACAGGGAGGAGAGGAAGTGAGGGCTATGATCAGATGTAAAGCAAATATATAAATTAAAAATAAAAAGCGTAAAAGATGTTTGAGTGGTTTATCTATCTTAAAACAGTGTGGAGGCTCTGGGAATCAGTACAGCAGACTCTGAGGCTCAACAGATTAGCTTTGGGCTAAGTAGACACAGATTTATAGGAGTCAGGAGGGAACTTAAGCAAAGTTCCTTCTGCATGGTGGCATGAGAGAAATAAAATAAAGTAAAAGTAATGAGAATATAAAGAAACATGCAGACTGATATTCAAATTGACTGCAGAAGTTTACACTCCCATTAACAGTAGGTATGAGAGATTAAAATGTGAACAGTCAGCCTAGGGAACACTCCTCACCAGGACCTCATTATGCTGCATCTCTATCTTAGACTTCCAATCTCCAGATCTACAAAATATAAGCACTTGTCATTTTTGTGATTTTTTTTTATAACAGCCTAAGATATTTCAGACAATGGTCTAACAGGCCAACACAGAATGAATTTGTCATCTGAATAGCAGATGGATTTGAAGAACACTGGGCACATGAATGCACCAAGATTTGTCATCAGAACTTAAAGGCTCACATGTGCATATTAACATTACGATGTGGAATGTCCCCTAATGTGCCTGAGCACTTAGTCCCCAGCTGGCAGTGTTTCTTGGGAGATTGTGGAACCTTTGTGAGGTGAAGCCCAGATGGAGAGGGTGAGTCACTGGTGGCAGGGCTTGAAGTAACTGTCTTCTCCCTGTTTCCTCGCCAGCTGAGATGTGAGCAGCTTCCACACACATAAATTCCAGGGAGCCCCCTGACAGGGCTCTCTATGCCCTGATGGGCTATCTCCCTTTAAATCTTGAGCTGATATAAGCCTCTCTTCCCTGAGGTTTTTTTACGGGCAGGTACTTAGTGAAGACAACAAAAAAGTAACTACTATGGTGTCACACTCTGGCTTTCTGGGATCTCAGCTGCGAACATCTGTTTACTTTGCTCCATGAATGAAACTATGAATCAGACATAACAAGCATCCATGAAGGTTCATAGCCTGACAGGATTGTCCTTAACTATGAATGATACTCTAGGGTGTTGGGCATGGATGGTAGGTAGAGATAGATGATGATAGATAGATAGATAGATAGATAGATAGATAGATAGATAGATAGTCAGACAGATAGAGTCGTAGTTAGGGTTTTAATGTTGTGAAGAGACACCATGACCAAGGCAACTGTTATGAAGGCAAACACTTCATTGAGACGGGTCTACAGTTTCAGAGGTTTAGTCCATTTTCATCATGGCAGGAAGCATGGCAACATGCAGGCAGACATGGTGTTGGAGGAGCCAAGAGTTCTACATCTTGATCTGAAGGCAGTCAGGGGGAGACTGGATTTTCACAGTGGGCAGAGCTTAAGCATAGGAGACCTCAAAGCCCACCCACACAATGACACAGGTCATCCAACAAGGCCACACCTATTCCAAGGCCACACCTCCTAATAGTGCCACGCCCCATGGAACATTCAAACACTTGAATCTATGGGACCAAACCCATTCAAACCACCATAGATGATAGATAGATAGATAGATAGATAGATAGATAGATAGATAGATAGATAGATAGA
>OU015754.1:23106216-23123302 GCA_907169655.1 Acomys percivali | reverse complement strand
ACACACACACACACACACACACACACACACACACACACACACACACAAAACAAAAACAAAAACAAAAAAAACAGAAGAACGTGTTGGATCCCCTGGAGCTGGAGTTACCGGAGGGTATAACTTGGCTGCCGGGAACCAAACTCAGGTCCTCTGCAATCTCAGCCACTGTGTCATCTCTTCAGCCCCAATCTGGAGTGCAGTCATGTGTACCTGGTAAGACCATTTCATTGTAAATGTCAAGGAAGTTTATAAACCTTGATAGGAAAGAACAGCCTGTCACACCCTGAAATAAGTGGATCCGGCAGAGGAGCTGTCCTCCAGATACAGAGAGAGCAGAATGGTTCCCTGTATGCAAATGGTCCCTCTGACTTATAAAAAGCACTGAGCGTCATTTCCTTGAGGGAGCTTTGACTCTCAGCACACCTTAACCAAGAAAGAGATTGCTAAGAATTTTCAGAGGAATGAGAAGAAAGGCGATATGAACAGGTAAATAAAGGCAGTATTTATGACATTGCCTCTGGGAAATGTGGACAGATGGGAAAAAATTCTCCACAAGACCCTCTGCTCTCTGGAAATCACACACCGAATTCCAGTTAGCAGGTGCTGACCTGGGAGTTTTGCTTGCTTCTGGGATGTGGCTGAACGATTCATAGCACTTTATACATGGTTTAATAGGTACTCAAAACATGGTGACGCTTGGATAGTGGACTTGCCTCTGCCCTCCTTCATCACTGGGCTTGTTTATCTTATGATTCTTGAGTAGTTAGTTCCCTGCAGACTTCCCTTTTGGGATCAGATGGGGTGTTCTCCCAGGAGTGTGTGTATCTGCAACACACGTAGGTACACAGGCCTGAATGCATACTTACATACATCTGTATGTTTGATAGCCAGAGATTATATATACAATAAACAAACAAATATAATTTAAGAGCTGAACACATGTACTAGCTGCCTATTAATAGTCAGCTGATATGTGGGCATGCCCAGAGACACCCCCTAGAATTACTATTTTCAGATAGTCTTGGGGAACACAAGGGAAGTAACTGTCTGTGACACACCCTTTCCCAGATTCTCTAGATGTCCAGATAGGTTTCTCACCATGTGGAGCCTGTGGGTCAGTTCAGCAAGGATCCGGGGACAAAGTCGCTCTGGCTTTCTGCCAGGGTAAGATCAAGCCACTGTGCTGGGGATGGTAGGTTGAGGTGACCCAGAGGGCAAGAGCTCAGGAGATTAGTAATTGCCTAGGGCTATGGGACTGAGAGATTCCAGCTGGGCTAGAAGGAAGATGCTGGGTGTGATGGAGGCTGTCAGCTGGATCCTGTTAAAGATTGCCATTTCTGACTCGAGTTTCCCTTTAAAACAAAAACGGGTGAAATATGTTTGTTGTTGTTGTTATTGTTATTGTTGTTGTTGTTGTTGTTGTTGTTCATGTAAGAAATCCTGCCTCCATATAAGGACAGACGCGTTCTGAAAAACCATGTCTTTGTGGAAACATCATATGGATGCTTGCATGGACCAAGGACTATGGTGTTTCTAGGCAATATGATCTTAGGGGACCACCCTAGTGTGTGGTCTATTGTTGATGGAAATAGAATTATGGTACCTAAGACTGCATGCTAAACTTTCCCTGCCTGTTGATTCTGAAATATCATACCCATTATTCTAATAATCAAAATGTTGCCCTTTAAAACTTAGCTGACACAATTGGAAGACTTACATGCAATAACAGTAGGCATACCAGTGGACCTCTAACAGTCTATATAGACTACATTTCTGACTAGGTAAAGGACTATTAAAACCATCAGCCTAACTAGAGCACTGGAAGTTTCCACACCCAGCATTGAGGAGGCGAGGATAAAATCAAAGGAAGGGGGTCACCCATGGTGAGGTGCTGCTCAGCACTCAGACCATTGGGCGTTGTGAGCCTGGTCACATTCCTAACTCTTCCTGAGTCTCAGTTTCCTGATCTTTAAGATGCAGCGGGTGATACTATTGCTCACTACCCAGGGCTGTTATAGTGAGCCAGAGATTCTGCACCTATCACTTGAGAATCACCCCTTCGGCGAAAACTAAGAAAGAGAAATGGCCAATACAGACTCATTGCTGGTCATTGTGCAGAGAATAAGTGACAGTTGGTTCCTTTTTCCACTGGGGACAAAAACTTATGGTTATTGGCACAGCAGATAATATATCTTTTAAGTCTGCATTTTTTTGCTATTATAGTTGAGAAACTCTGAGTTCTACTAATGTGTTCAGTTTTGTGTAGCTCGCTTTCCCTACACTCTGCAAGGAAGGAGATAGAAAGTCTAGTGTCACCGCTAAACCTCCACTGACATCAAAGGGGGTGTCATTTTCAATCATTTGAGGGGTGTTAGAATTCTGGTTCGCCAGCTGTCCTTTTTTTTTTTTTTAACACATTGATAAGATGGCCTCATCATCATGTTATTATGCATTGGATGTTCACTGACACCAGCCAGCAGATGAAGGAGGGAGGGGTATGCATCACTGCTAACAGAAGCAGAAGTCACATCTTGCCATGCGGTTTTCACTGGGGCTGGAGGAATGGATAGAAAGAGGTGGCCCATACCAGCCAGCATGGATGAAAATTTCAGCGACACACTCGACCTCTTCCGACACACGCATGGTGGAGTATACACATGCCTCACTAGAGCTCACTAGAGCCTGAGATTTACATGTTGCCACTGCGCCTGGGAAATGGACAGTTCTGTTTCCTGTTGCTTGATTGGAACAAGTGCTTGTTGCCTAAATGTCTACCTTGCAGGCTGCCTCCGCCCTGGCTATAAGAGATTGCCTCCCGTAGCTTTATGTTATCTCCCCTTCACTGGAGTTCATCTTCACTTGCTAGAACAGTTACTTTTTTGTTCCTGTGATAATTTTCTTATTGACAAAAATCAACTCATGGAAGGGTTTACTTTGTGTTAAGCATCCAGAGAGGGCTCCATGAGAGTAGGGAGACATGGCAGCAGGTGACCAGGAGGAGGAAGGTAAGAGGTTACCCTTTCAACTGTAGAAGGAGAGCAGAGCAAATGAGAAGTGGGGTGGGGGCTATTAACCCACCAAGCCCACCCCCAGTGATGTACATCCTCCAGCAAGTCTACACCTCACTAAGGTTCCAGTTCTTCCTCAAACAGCACCATCTACTGGGGACCAACTGTTCAGATCCATGAGCCTCTGGAGGACACTCTCACTCAAACTGCCATACTTACCAGATTCTTCAGCTCCCAAATCTTGAATGTACTCAAGGATCAAACACATTATTTATTTTATGTCAGAGCCTGCTTTTTCCCCCCTTAAGATTTAATGTCTAGGCTCCTACATTTACAGTGAGCAATGAAGGATGTCTAGCCCATCTGTTCGGATGTGAAATTTTCCTGATATATTTTATTCATTTGAGTATATTTACAAATATTTCTGAGCCATCTGGAGAATGTGCTGGCCCAGGAGATAAATACACAGCTGTATTTGAGGATATAAAATTGCTTAGTGGTGTCATTGTAGCATGGTGGCACCTCTCTGAGAGATACTGAAAGTTCTAAGTCACTTACTAAGCTGGACTTACTGGTAACTAGTTGGGAGACTTTTTTTTCTCTTCCCATCTACATTTGATATTATCTCCACAAGAAACACAAGGCCTCCTGTCTTCCTTTGGATGCTACATCAGGCTTTATTGGGACCAAGGGGTTTGACTAATTGTTCATCTTCTATAATTGACCAGCATTACCATGACATTATTTTTTTATGGCATCAATTACAAAGTACTTCCCAATTAAACTTGCAGTGAATGCTCAAGGGGCTCTGCTCCAGGCTGCCTGCGCTCATGGCAGAAAATGGGTCAGGAAAGCCAGTTGTGCTTTCATTGCATGCAGTACCACCTCACTTTATCCCAGACACCAGGCACTGGCCGACTTCACCTCACCCTGCATCTATTTTTCAGTGGGACTAGAAATGTATGTAGTGGGAGGAAACTAGGTTCTCCCTTATGCAGAGAGTTATACACACATGAGAGAACTCATTGAGGTAGTGCGGGCCTCTTAGATATGAGGTCATCAGAGTATTCTGTGACATCACTGGCATCATGGAGATCAGCATCCAGTTTCTCCATGGCGTATATGGTGATTTGAATGACAACAGCCTCCCTGAGCTCATATTTTTAAATAATGGATTCCCATTTGGTGGGACTTTCTGAAAGTGTTCGCAGACCTAGATGTATTGGGGGAAAGGAGGCATGGCTCCAACAAAGCCCAGCCATTCCTTGTTATCTCTCTCTCTCTCTCTCTCTCTCTCTCTCTCTCTCTCTCTCTCTCTCCATACATTTTTGTCTCACCATGGACTCACCCTCTGAAACTGTAAGCCCCCAATAAACTCTGTAAGTTGCCTTCATCATGGTATCTTACCACAGAGATAGAAAAAATAGCTAAGACACCATTCATTTCAAAGATGATGCAGAAACAGCCCCCAGAGATGAGTAAAGAATCACCCAAGGCTTTTAGCTTCCAGAAATGTAGAAATAAAGTTGTATAATTTAGAACAGCCCATGGTACTTTATCATGGCAGCCTATACAGGCTAATGTAGCAGCCTGTAGAGGAAATACTGCACTCATGAAATAAGCCATTTGTTTCAAACCCAAGAAAAGGATTTGTGTTACCTTGGCAGAACCTAACCTATCTTCATTGACATGGAGCTGTTTTTTTTCCTGTATCTACATATACATTTCAAAAAGTATTTGTTTTATAATAAACAAAATATATTTGACGATGTGATAGGAGGAGGAAACAATTTTATTATCAATAAAGAATTATTAGGAATAAAGTAGATTGCTTTCTAATGTATAATGATGAAATAAATAACCTAATCATCAAAATAGGGGAGAAAAAAAAAAGAATCCCCTAAGGTGATAAAGTGGACAGTACACAAATACTTCAGGGTAAATGTAACAACAACAAATACCATCGTGCTTCTCCACTCAAACCCTTCCAATGGCTTTGTTACACAATCATAAAGGCATACAAACAGGTGCAGGGCCCACATGCCCTGCCCTGCACCTGCCCACTTTTCCTGACCACATCTTTCTCTAGGCCTCCCTTACACCAGTGCTGAGATCCACCTGCCCCAAGCATAGCCAAGCTTCACTCTGCTACAGAGCCTGTGTGCCAGCACCGCCTTGTATTAGAAGGGAGGTGTGCCCCCATTTTCTTTCCATTGGCACTTTTGAAATTTTGTATTTAATTTGAATGTCACTACTTATGGGACATTTTCTTGAACTTACAGCTAAGCCAACAGCTTTTTATAAAACCCTAATAATCTTACCATGTTTATTTATTTTTAAAAGTTGTGTGTGTGTGTGTGTATGTATGTGAGTGTGTGTGTGTGTGTGTGTGTGTGTGTGTGTGTGTGTGGTGCCTGCATGCATGCATTTTGCACCATGTGCATGCTAGAGTACCCTTGAGGCCAGAAGAGAGTTTCATATTCCCTGGACATGGAGTTATAGATGGTTTTGAGTCACCATGTAAGTGCTGAGACCCAAACCCAGGTCTTCTAAAAGAGCATCAAGCGTTCTTAACCACTGAGCCCCCTCTCCACTCATCACATTTATTTCTTAACTATTATTTTATGTGCTGCTACATCTAGAATGGAAGCGTATGAGAAAGGGAATCGTATCGTATCTCCCCATTCCTTAGTGTGGAGGTCTCATGTTGTCTTATAAAAGTATAGGCTGAGATCCGGAGAGAAGGCTCAGTAGTTACGAAGACTTACTGCCCTTGCGGAGAACCTGAGTTTGGTTCTCAGCATTCGTATCCGGCAGCTCCCAAATACCTGTAACTCCAGCCGCAGGGTATCTGGTGCCTATCTCTGGCTTCATGGGCACTGCACTCTTAAGCACCCACACAGACACGCACATACATATCATTAAAACTGAAAAGTCTTTAGAAAGTAAATGTAGGCTGAATAAATAAGATGATGGCAGCTCAACTTAATAGCCTGTATTTTCATCCTGGCTTAGGAAGTTGGAGGGAGTTGTGATGTAGATTTTGCAGGGAAACGGGCGTTGCCTGAAATCCTAGGCTTTCTCTGAGAAGCTATGTTGAAGTTATTTTTGTTTTCACCTTTAAAATATTTCACAATAGTTTCAAGCTGACAGTAAAGTCACACACAAGCATAGCGCTCATCCACATGTCTGTACAGATTAAGCATTTGCTGTGTTGTTTTTGCTTCCCTGCAGCACACATTTTTCTGGATGTTGACTTTTTCCTTTTGAATCCCTGGAGAGTGAACTGGTGAAAGGATGCTTCATCACGTACAAATACCTCAGTTTATTTCTATGCAGAGTGTTCGCATGCTTGGGTAGCCACAACACAACCAGCCAACCAATGAAGCTTAAGGTTGTGGGGGCTGGAGCAGTGGCTGGGCAGCCAGGAGTGCTGGTTGCTCTTTCAGAGATAATCTCTCATGTGACTCTGCCAGGCCCTGTCAGGTTGACTTTTCACAGTAACTATCACAAACTTTAACCAGATCTCTTCCTCATCACCTCTGCCTGTGCAGCCACCCACTCTCTTAGGTGGGACATGTCCTCAGCTGTGCATATGTTCTGGGAAAACCGCATTAATGTTTTGTCTTCTCAAATCACATAAACAGCACTAAATAGCAAACATGACAATTTTTTTAATATTTTCTTTATTGTGTGATTGTATTTGTGTGACTGTGGTGGCCATATTAGAGTTTGTGTAGCTCTTGTATCTACCAACTGTGTTCCCCATGTGCAATGATCCTTTAAAAATCAGTCATTCTGTGTCTGTTACTCCACATGAACTTGGTGTTTCTGTATTTTTCTGGTAGCTGTATATTCTATTAGTAGTGACTGTGTCTAAGAGGGTGGTCGCCATGAGTTGGAATGTGAGGGTCAAAGTTCACAGGACAGAGGTTGTCAGATGAAGAGTGAGAGCGATGAGCCAGGCATGGTGTTGTATATCTTTAATCCAGGCACTTAAGATCCTGAGGCGGGAGCTTCAGAAGTTCAAGAGTATCCTTGGATATATAGCAAGTTTTGGGGTTAGCCTGGGCTACATGAGACCCTTTCTAAAGGAAACAGGAAGTAAATAAAAGATGGATAGATAGATAGATAGATAGATAGATAGATAGATAGATAGATAAGGTTCGGCTTACTGGGTTGTGTCCAACCAGAAGCTCTGACTGTTTTAAACACATTTTGGGGTCATGCCAGAAAGCAGATTATCTGCTGAGATCTACACAGCTGAATCAGCACAAGGAGATTTTTTTGTGACCTGTGAAAATGATTCAGGATGTGAACACGTACGTACGAGAATGGCGCCTTTGGCTTAGATAATTTTGAAAGGTACATAATTTATTGAGGCCGGTAATGAACGCTTTTCATTTCGTTCCCAGCTGCCACTTCTGCTTTCTTTTGATCTTGATCACTATAGTTCAAGGAGAGTGAAAATGATGTGTGTATTTATAATGCAAATTACTAACCTACACCTTGTTTGCTAGCTCCTATTCTCTTCCCTTTTAACTGAAGTTCATTTTGACATTGGGATGTGCATTCTTCAACGATATTCTGGTAGATAAAAAGCCTCTTGCCTTGTAGACATTTTACTCTAACGCTTCTTGGGCTTCTGTGCATAAAGATTCTTATTTATCCCATGAGGTGAATACTATTATTTTGTCTTGCAGCAAAAAGGTTGAGGGCTGTTCCGTGGCTCCAGGGCAGTGAGATGGGATGAATGGCATGGTCAAAGGGCTTAGCTTGAAGACCCATCTCTTGCTGTTGGAGGCACAATGTGTAAATACTAAAGATGAGGAGTCTAGGTTGAACAAAGAAGAAAGGCTAGTTCATATATATACATATATACTTTAGGGTAACACACCTAGTGGGAGTATACTTTCCTCCTGTACATGTGCTGGCTGCTCCAGCTCATGATATCTAAGAGCATGAGAGAACCAACTCAACCCTCACTATGCACACAAGGTCACCGATGGCCGCCACACTCACAGAGGCAAGAGTGAAACCTACTTGGCCCATCTGCTTTGAGCACATGTTTAGGGTTACCAGGGAGCCAGGGAAGAACAGCATGTACTGAGATATCCACTCCCCCAAGGCTTCCAGGAAAGACAAGCAGTCTAGAAATGCACTCCTATAATCCACAATTATCCCCAGCAAGAGTGACTGACAGCAACGCAACAGAAGATTGAAGAGAACAGAGAATACTGCGAGGCTTCTGACAACTAAGTAGTCATTAAAACCGCTCATCGAGATGCTAGAAAGATGGCTCAGAGGTTGAGAACACTTGCTGCTCTTGCAGAGGACTGCATTCAATACCCAGCATCCATCTGGCGGCTCAAGACCACATGTAACTCCAACTCTAAGGACCTAATGCCCTCTTCTGGCTCCTGTGGGCACTGCACTCAGCTCTCTCTCTCTCTCTCACACACACACACACACACACACAATTCAATACACATATTTACACACTCATGTCCAGACATAAATTGTGTAATTGTGTGTGTGTGTGTGTGTGTGTGTGTGTGTGTGTGTACTTACATGCTGACCTAAACAAAAGTACTGTCTGTCAGGAGAAAACATTCACCTAGAATGATTGTGAAATTACCACCATTTTTATTGTTCACTTAAAAGTGAGCCTATTACTGAGAGAACCAGGAAAAATGGCAATTTGAGGAGAAAAACAACAATAAAGCAGCAACAATACAAGTACTGAAGTGAACTAGGTTAGAGTAATTCTGCAATTATTTTCAAGCAAAGATCAGCACAGGAGTTTAACAAGAAACAAATTTTCCTAGGAAAAGTGGAAAGAAAAAAGTAGAGGCATATAAGTTTGAGAAAAAAGGGGAATAGGAAATTATAGAACTGAAAAAAATGCAGTTAAGAAAAAAAAAAGGAATGAACAAGATATGCAAGTTACGATGAAAGAAAATAAAAATACACACGAAGACAGGAAATCAAATTTGCTCCACCAAAATGGCTGAAAATATAATGGAAAAAAATTAGACTATCAGGGACCTGTGAGCCAATAAGAAATATTTCAATTCTGTATCATTAGGATCAGGAAGAAGACAGGGGGCATGTGTGCATTAGAAGAAACAAAGACTGAACATGTCTCAGATATAGGAGAGACAAAAACGTAGACTGAAGACGGACATTACAAATGTGATCAGATGCAAGAACCCTTCCTGAGACCAAAAATGTCACTTCAGTGACAAAAAAAATTAAAAGCGGAGAGACGGCGAGTGGATAGGAAGATGGGGAGGGGCAGATTTGATTGAGATTATGGTGTTCACTGGCCCACGCTAAGGAGTAGCAGGATGGGCACTTGCAGATAGAATTAAATGGGAACAGAAGAAAATTCGACTTCCAAGAAAGCACATATATGAAAGGTGCTTTTGTTTAAAATACTTTATATTAAAATGTGATCATGGGACCTTGCATTGTAGCCTGGCGCTTGAACGTGTGTTTTAAAAATGTGCCAAGCCACGGGTTCAGCCCCCAGAACCAAAAAATAAAGATAAAATTAGAAACTTTTGGGGGCAGTAGGATCACCCATTGCAGCCACAGTCAATTACATCCTGGGCTAGACACTGGAAACAACCTAGATGTCCCTCAACTGAAGAACGGATAAGAAAAACTTGGTATATTTACACAATGGAGTATCACTCAGCTATTAGAAAAAAGGACATTATGAAATTTTCAGGCAAATGAATGGGACTGGAAAAGACAATCCTGAGAGAGGTTAACCTAGACCCAGAAAAAAAATATAGTATGCACTCACTTATTAAATGGATATTAGCAGTATAGTACAGTATATCCGTGTTACGAAACCACAACCCAAAGAAGCTAAGTAACAAGGAGGGCCCAAGTGGGGAATGCTTCAGTCTCACTGGGAAGAAGAAATTTGGATTGGATATTTGGCATGAATGAAGGTATGTGCTGGGTGGGGAAGGGGGTGAAGATGGGAACAGGAGGGATGACATGGGGCGAGGATGAAGGTAGACAGTACTGGGAGAGACAACTGGATTAGAGGGGGCATCTCTGGGACAAGATAGAACACTATCACAATGGAAACTCCCTGTGATCTACGAGAGTGATCCTAGCTAAGATTCCTAGCAATGGAGGACTTGGAGCCTGAACCAGCCATCTCCTCTAACCAGGCAAGACTTCCAATGGAAGGATTGGTACTCCAACGTAGTCACAAAACCTTAGACCCACAATTCATCTTGCCTACAAGATATGTAGGAGCAAAAGATGGAGCAGAATTTGAGGTCAACCAGTGACTGGTCCAGCTTGAGACCCTATGCCATGAGGAGCCAACCCTTGACACTATTAATGATATTCTGCTATATTTGCAGACAGGAGCCTAGCATAACTGTCATCGAAGGGTCTTCACCCAGGTATTGATAGAAAGTGATGCAGAGACCCACAGCCAAGCATTCAGTGGAGGTTGGGGAACCCTGAGTAAGAGGGGGAGGAAGAATTAAAGGCACCAGAGGGGTCAAGAACACTGTAAGAAGCCTAGAGAATCAACTAACCTGGGCCCACAGGGGCTCACAGAGGTGTCAACCAGAAAGTATACTGAGGATGCACCTAGGTCGTCTGCACATACGTAACAGTTGTGCAGCGCAGTCTTCATGTGGAACTCCTAAAGCAGGAGCAGGGGCTATCTGTGACTACATTGCCTGCCTTTGGAGCCCTTTCCCCTCACTGGGCTGCCTCCTCTAGCCTCAATGGATGAGGATGCACCTAGTTTTACTGCAACTTGATATACCAAGCCTGGCTGATATCCATGGGAGGCCTCCCTTATTCTGAGACGAAGGGGAGGAGAAGTGACTAGGGAGAAGGGAAGGGAGAGAGAGAGAGAGAGGAACTGGGAGGAGAAGAAGGTGGGAAAGCTGGGAAAACATATTTCTATGTTTTCAGGACTGACTCTTGATTTAGGGTTGAGGTCTACGTGGTTTTCCCCATCCACTTTGGCATGTCCTTTATTGCTGTGTCTGTTCTGCTCATATTTAGATATTCCTGTTGCTGAGACTTTATGGATGTAGCTTCTGACATTACTGAAAGACACAATCTCACAGCAAACTCCCTGATCCTCGGGCCCTTCCCATCTTCCCATCTACCTCTTCCAGAATGTTCCCTGAACCATAGGATTGACAGCATTTTGTAGATATATCTACTGGGACTGGGATCCACAGCTTAGCATTTTGATTGGTTCTGGTTTTCTGGGTGGTCTCTGTCTGTTGATGGGTGAGGACCATCTGGATTTACATCCTGCGGTGTTCTGCTGGTTCTACGATGATGTGTGAAATACACAGAATGACATCCCTATGTGTTACATATTTGGGCATTAATTCATATTAGCTATTTTATCGGCAAAAGGAGATCCTATCTGGAAAGATACAACCTTGGGTGAAATAAATCATTGTTTCGGCAGAGCCTGATTGGCTCTCCTGTTACCCAGAATTCTTTTTCAGTCTCTTTCCACTGCCGAGCTTTGTTGATCATCTATCCCTCTGCTGGTCCAGAAGCTCGCTGTTCCAAATTAATAAGGTGCTATCAGTAAATGATTGGCTTGGGGATTGTGTTCCCTGTAATTTAAGAGTGTTTAACTGAACTAACACATGAAACCCTCTCTAGAATGTCCTTAAATAGTTCATAGAACCTGTTCAACCTCAGGCGGCTAAAAATCATCATGTGTGGCTCTCAGAAAACCAGGTGAGGCTGCTTGCAGTGTGGGCTTGGATAATACCCATAAGGCAACATTGATCACCTCCGTGGGCTCTGACCCAGATCGGGGGTCAGCTCACTCTATCCCATGTTCCTCTTTAAGCCTTTTCATAGAGATTTCCTTAAACTCCCAGAGAGTAAATCTTGAAGGGGAAAATGGCAACTACAGCTGATGAGGTTTTGATGAAACAATGAAGACACCAAGCTGAGAGACACTGTCTGCTTTGACTTACAGAGGAACAGCTGCCTGTCTGAGCTGTTTCCTAGCGGGGAAGTACTTTTTTTTTTCATCCAGGAGTCTGCCTAATGAACTCTTAATCTCTTTTGAAAGTACCTTTCCTGAGAAGTGATGATGGCAGGGTCAGAGAGTCCATTTCACTGCCCTCCTTACAGACTCTGTTTTAGTTGGGTGCTGAGAAGGGAGCTTACTGCTTGGCTGGCTTACCCTGTGTGTTTTTCTCCTGTATAGCCCTCCCAGAAAGTTTATAAGTAGGTGCAGTGATCCCGTCCTACATCTAAATGGCATACTAAGACATTCACTTATTTGACTTTCTTCTTCCCATCCTACTTGAGAAGTGGGTGTCACTATTACACTCACTGTAGAGGTCAGGTCATTTGGTGTAAGGGATAAACCAGGTGTCTTAGTCAGTGTTCTATTGCTGTCGAAGAAACACCATAACCAGAGCATCTATTATAGAGGAAAATATTTAATTGAGGCTGCCTTACAGTTTCAGAGGTTTGGTCCATAGTCATCATGGCAGGAGACAGGCTGGCAGGCAGGCACAGTGCTGAAGGAGCTGAGATTTCTACATCCTGCAGGCAGGAAAAAAAGAGAAACCTCAAAGCCCCAGTGACACACTTCCTCCAACAAGGCCACACCTCCTAATCCTTTCAAGTAGTGCCAGTCCCTGGTGGCACTGGAGAGTATTCAAATCAATGGGCTTATGGGGGCCATTCAAATCACCACATTAGGCTGCCTCTTTGTGGATTTTCTTTTTATTTATATGGTGCAGGGATTTTTGAATACATATAAATGTTTAAATGCAACTTTCTCAACTAGTCAGAAATAAAACTCTAAGAACTTGGAAGTGCCCAAGGATCTGATCTGCTGCCTGTGTGTACAGTGAGTATTTTTAACAGTGAGAGTGATGGGGGTTGTCTTGGGTAAAGATATTCTGTCAGTCCCTAGACCCATGTAATCTCTCCTCATAATCCAAGAGCAAGCATGAGCTGGCAGAGAGATCTGCAGTAAATGGAATTCTATCCTGAAATAGATACTTAACATAAACTGGTGTGCACTGACACGTAAATGGATGGCTAGAGTTATGTCAGATGTTTTAATTATTCAATCCATCAGCCAACACACCATTCTTAATGTACTAGGAAGAAAGATTAAAAGACTAGAAAAATAGGCAAAGTGTAGAATAAGGGATACAGTTTGAAATAAAATGCTACACAGAAAGTGAAACCCGTTCCTGAATTGCCAGGGTAAAATATATAATAATCTTTTATGTAAAAATCCTGGATGAGGCTCAGTAAGACTTCGGATCTAACAAAAAATCTAGATGTGTCTCAATATATTACTGTGTAATGTGCTTCAGTGACAGAAAGCGACTTTTTGTGGTCATAAACTCAAGGTCATACGAAAATTTAATGGGGACCCTAAGAAAATGTTCCCACTAATATACATTTCTGTTATGTGGTAATAACCAAACAAGGCACAAGGTGACACTTATAGCAGATATCCACCACACCCTGCCCCAACAACAAACCCACTGAACACAAGAGACCCAGGCTCTTGATCTTCATGCACATGCCAACCCTTATCTATCAAAGGATCTTGGATGTCTGTCTCAGCCTCCATTTTCTTGTGTACAGAATGAAAGGGGACATTCTTCTGACAGACTGCTGATTCTGTTCATACATATAAACCATTATACATATAAACCAAGCTTGCTAGACTGAGGACCATATATAGGAATAGCTATTTGCATGTTTATATATATATATATATATATATAAAACAACATTATATATTATTAATTTTTGTATAATATCCAAATAACATATACAACATGAATATATATAATATACAGGATTAAATATAAATATTAAATGTGTAAATAATATTAGAATATTAACATTTATTTATGGAAAAACTTATTTGGTACTAGAAAGATGGCTTCAAAGCCACACAGATGGCCCTGGTCTAATCCAAAGGAGTGGTTAAGAGCACTTGAGGCTCACTCCAAGTAAATTTGGTTCCCAGAACCTACATGAGATAGCTGTATGCCACTCCAGCTCCAGAGGATTCAGGTTTTTTGACCTCCTCCAGTATTCACACATAGGTACACACATGTACACATAATTAAACATAAAATAGATATTTTATTAAAAAAAACTACCCTGCCATGCAGCCGCAAAGAAAGATCATTTCTAAAGACAGGATCTCTTTCCCCTTTCCATGACCATGACAGACATTACTAAGCAATCTAGTCTTCTTCCTTACTGGCTTTCCACTGTGAATTTAGTTCTCCATGCATGCAGTCACTATTAATCAATGATAAAGCCCATTTCAGTCACATTAGAACAGTCTTCCCAAAGGTTGTACACACATCAGCATAGCATCCACTCTCCCCAGTGTTAAGCCCAAAGCAAAGCCAGCACTGAGACCACCTGCCAGCCTATGGAGTTCTAATAATGGGGCTTCCCTCTGGAAGAGGACCAACTGCCCAGAAGATCTACCAGGATCAGTACATGCAGATCCTGCTCCCCTGTCCTTCCAAACCTTAAATCAAAATGATCCTTAAAGCACAAGGAAAGGTGACTCAGTCTCATCAATGTCTTGATGACCAGTTCTCCTCCCTGGAAGGGGGTGAGGGCTAACATGGGCTGCTGAGGACACCAAGGCATCATGTCCTCCATAACAGGGGAAGTTGCTCAAAGGTGGAGGTAGACCTGGGGATTACCTGAAGTTGAATGATGAGGGGAAATGAGTAAGAAAAATTGTTGTAAAAACATTAAATTCCCAGAAATAAATGACATGGAACCTATAACTTTGAAAGTGCTAGGAAAAGCTCTTTGCTTAAGGCTTTGTAACTAGGTGGTTATGATTTCTTTGCAATTAAGTTTTCCCCTGACACTCTTTCTAGGACTGTGATAAAGTAACTAATTTTTACTACTTGATTGTTAATCCCTCTAAATATTATATTGAATCCATTCCATTTAGCCTAAAACAACAACAACAACAACAATAACCTAATACACTTGGTTTATGTTCCCACAAAAAGATTCCTACAGCATCACCTGATAGCTGTGTGGTTCCTTTTTATCTCAGTACTGACTAGCCTTTTCCCCACGTGAGTGCCTTTAGACAATGTTGACATAATAGCCAAAGAAACTCATAAAGAACCCAGCTGGGTCTTGTGCTGCATATTTGTAATTCAGGGACTCTGGAGCTAAGACAGAAAGACTAAGGACATGAGGCTGTGCTCCAGTGGCTAGCCTATACTCATGCACATATGGGTAGCAGTAACTAGACTCAGTGAGAAGAAGAAGAAGGGGAAAGGGGCGGGGCACATGAGGTAGATATAAATGTATGAAAAAGAATAAACACATTTTAATAAATACAAAGAATAAATACATTTTAATAAGTAAACAATAAGAGTTGTGTAGATGGCTCAGAGTTTAAGAGAATGTAGTACTCTTGCAGATGATCCAAATTTGTTTCTTACATCTGGTGGCTCATAGCCACCTGTAACCCCAGCTCCAGATGGTTCAACACCTTCTTCTGGATTCCTCTAGCCTTACACTCATGTGCACACACACACACACACACACACACACACACACACAAACACACACACACACACACACACACACCACACCACACATACACACACACAAAACACTTAAAAATAATAATCAGTTCAATTTTAAGGACAAGTGGGAGGCCAACGTTGGGCATATAGAGAAACCCTATCATGAAGAGAATTATAAACTAAAAAACAATAAAATACTTCTATATGTCAGCACTGAAGACAAACTTCTGAGATCTTCTGCAGTCAACCCCATAATGATGGTCTGAAAATAAAATTAGTTCAAATTTATTTTGAAAATTGGCTCAGTAAATTCAGCTTTGTGGCATGCTTACAAATTCTCCACCGTCCTTTTAGTCTGCTTCATCCCCATGTTAATTACTACTCATCACAGACATTATTCTAAATCAAACCCTAAAACCATGCATTCAAAGGCATTGTGAGGTGGCCATGCTCCATCTGCCCCCTTCTCCTATCACTGGCTTGGATCATAAACAGAATTCTTCATGGACATCACATAGAGTCTTGAAAGGGTGATTGACAGCCCTTCTCAGAAAACAAATCTCACTCCTGCTGACACAGCCTGGACTCTCATTGGAGAGCCAACCACTGCACCAGCATCAATTGACATCGGCTGCAGTGAGGGTAGGCTCCTAGACCTGACATAGCACTCAGATCTGAATGTCTAAGGCGTGATGCCAGTTTATGACTGCTTTCTCAGCCTGTCAGTGTCCTTTCTGTGTGGGGTGAAGGGGTAGTTTTACATCTCCCCAGGAGAAGTTATATGACCGCTGTATAACCTCCTTTTAATATTTTTGTGAATGGGTAAAACAACCCCATATCTTTGATAGGTCCTGGATACTTTGTTCAGGGAAAAGCAAGCCAGGCAGCGAGACCACAGTTTTGAAATACCCTCCCAAATGAATACTCCAAAGATGACCCAGTCACTGCACAGAGTAACAACTGTGGCTGTGGGTATGCTTCAGTTAAGACTGTTACAGATACACCCCACTGCCTAGGAAAGTGGTGCTGTGAGCAAAGCATGCTTGGTGACCTGCTTATATTACAGCTATTCTCACTCGGGCCAGGGTGGGCACTTACCCTTGGCAATCCCTCTGAATGCCCATGCCTGATGGAAAGCCCTGCATGACAACCCCACCAATGCAATGCCAATTTAGGTGTTTCCATGGGCAAAGGTACAGAGCTCTGCTGGGCTTCTGACCACCTGGGGACTTTCTTAGCCATCTTCCAAGCTCACATCCTGAGCTGCAACACAGAATGAAGACCCTTTTCTGGGTCTGAGGATCAGAAGGGCATGTACAAATTGTTAGTATTCTAGGCGCTTAAGTTATTCTGGATCTATACACTGAACATGGTCAGCTCTTGCAGAATCTGTTGAACACTTTCTTGATGTGACTGATAATTCTGGGTCACAGGATTGTTAAAGTTATTATTATTATTATTATTATTATTATTATTATTATTATTATTATT
>OU015754.1:23089901-23106206 GCA_907169655.1 Acomys percivali | reverse complement strand
TTATTATTATTATTATTATTATTATTATTATTATTATTATTATTATTATTATTATTATTTTACAAAACTGTTTGTTTCTCAGTTTCTTTTTTAACCTGGATGTCACACAAATAATTGAGATTCTATTATATTATTTTAACAAGATTCACAGCACAAGAACTGAGCAGTTATTAATCTATTCTTAACACTTTAAGCTAATCTGGCTTCCTCCCGGTTTACACCCCAGAGATACTGAGATACTTTCACTTTGTATGTTTCCAGCTCTAGCTCCTCTCTCCTGATATCTTCTTGAACCTCTCCCATGGCTGAATCCCCTACTTCCTCTCCTAACTCCTCCTGCCCTGGCTGCCAGGGAGTCTAGCTCTGTTCTCTGCCTGCTCAGTAATTGGCTGTAAACTGCTTTTTTTTCTTTTTCTTTTTCTTTTCTTTTTTTTTTTGGCATACCAGAAGACCAAGTGGGGAGGAGTTTTTACACAACACTGAGGCAAGAGGTTCTCAGAACAAGGATTGTAATCAGATATTTGGGGAAGTGTGTACAGAAATTAGCATTTGCATCACACAATAACCTTATGCCTACACAAGATAGCTGCTGTTGCTCTAGCATCACTATCCTGTATACTCAAACCAGTTCTCCCATCCCATAATTAGCATCCTGCAGTTGCATCCCTTGTCTCTTAGTTATGAAGGAGGGGGTCCGATGTCCTCCAGAATTATTCACATCTGACTAGATACCTGACACTGAAATTATAGGTAGGTTGGAATTTTGCCTGTAAGATGGATCTCTGTGGAAAGTGCTGTGCCCTTTTTATCCCAGTGTGACTTCCTCTGTGTCTGGCTAAACGCAATGTACCCATCCCAAATGTCTCTCAAATAACCTCTAATGCCCTTGTGAGAATGGTCTCTTTGGGAAGACAGAAACCAATGTCTGACCTTCTTTAGAAGGTCCCAAAACAAACCAAAGTGCCAGTCTACAAAGTTTATCCTGGGGAACTAATGAGTTTACGTTACTTACATAGCATAAGGGATGGTTTTCAGGCTGGAGTGTGAGTGACCCCAACAGCAGCCACAGTGAAAGGTCTTCATGCATCATGAACGATGGCTTCCCCATGACTGTGCAGACGGAGCCTTCCCTTTGTCCTCCCAGCCTATACACCTCCCCGACACTCCTTCCCCATGCCACATGTTGGAAATGGCTGGATACTCAGGTGAGGGCTCAGTGACCCTCCACACCCTCTTCTTCTAAGAAGAATTGTTAACTGGTCCACAAGTCCAACACGGATAAAGACAGGCCCAGCCAATTTCATGAAGATGTGGCTTGATGTGGAGAATCACATTTCTGCAGCACATCCCCAAAGCCTGCTGTGGGGAAAACAGTACCGAGCAGAGAATATAAAAAGCAACACTGTGCCTTTATGTAAGAAAATCCCAAAGCTATAGTGTGTGTGTGTGTGTGTGTGTGTGTGTGTGTGTGTTTGTGTGTGTGTGTGTAGGATATTCCTCTGTTCAGCTTTCATTGAGTCATCATGTCCCTCCCCATCTCTGTGGGTGAAGACTGCAGTTAGCTTTTAAAAGGAATAAATGTGTCATATCTAGATGGATTTATTTTTTTTCCCTAAACCATGGGAAGGCTTAAGATGTAAAAAATGGCTGCTAAATCTTTCTTTATTCCCTTTACTTGGACAAGAGTTTGCATAATGCACCCGGTCTCTGTTTAAATCATCTTCGTCCCTCCCTGGGCCTGGCTTGTCTAGAGAGGAGGGTATCTCACTCTGCTCACTAATCGCCCATTAACTGACACATGCCGGGTGCCATACATAGAGATTTGCTGGAGGATTAATTGAAAACATCATAGGATGAGCTGGAAGAGTTTAGCTAATGACTTTGAGAAAGCACTCTAAACAATTAATGGACACTAATGAAGCTAAATAGAATAATAAATATCAAGGCTGACATCTTGATTGCAAGGAAGCAGACACAGGGGCTGCCTTTTGCTTTGTGAAGTGGAAGCAGATCTGAGGAGTTGAAGGTCAGGACAGTGTTGAGATGGTCTAACCTGGTTTAACCTGAGCCCTGTTGCCATAATTAATGTCATCCTGACAGAATCAAGTCGGTGAACCTTTAGCCATGCCTGTGAGGGGTTATCTAGCTCACGTTAGCTCTTACTTTTGCTTGGTTTTTCCTCCCATTTTATTTTGTTTTGGATTTTTTTTTTGTTTTGTTTTACTATGTTTTTCGTTGTTTCCATTTTAGGTGTTTTGGTTTGGTTTAGTCTAGTTTTGTTTTGTTTTCTTCTTGGTTCTCTCTCTCTCTCTCTCTCTCTCTCTCTCTCTCTCTCTCTCTCTCTCTCTCTCTCTTTCTTTTGACAGCGAGAGAAAGAAAATAAAGTTGAGTAGCTAGAGAGACGAGGAGGATCTGGGAGGGCTTTGGGGGATAGAAAATAATGTGATCAAAATATATTATATGAAAACATTAAATAACAACAACAATAGTTCCAATAGTGAGAAGGAAACAGGCTCCGTGACTTAGGGCCAACACTGAAGTCCCTTCATTGTTACAGGGACATTGACATCACCATTCAAGGGGATAAATCTCCCTGGCACATTTTCTATATCACTAGGAAAAGAGAAGGGTGAGGCAGCGGGCGTAAGTCTCAGATAATATAAGTTCTCATCTTTACCAACCATATTCTGTATTGGTTGTGTGTGCCAGGGAGTAGGGTATGTTTTTGCTTAGGTCCAATTTTTTTCCTCCCTGTTCAGCTATTTTATCCTGGAATTCATCTCTACTGTTAGCTAGCCAGTGTTCTGTGTTCATTGGTCTTATCTTTAAGCTTAACTTTACTGTAGATTGAGGGTAATATAATTTTTAAAAAAATGAAATCATGCCTGATCTTCAAAGGCTCCCTGAGAGTCTGAGAGGAAAGAAAGAGTCCTGCTGCTGAATGACACCAAGTCGTACCTGATGAACAGATGAGAACCTGTTCCCAGAGAACCTGCTCATAGCCGGCAAAGGCAGAGGGAAGCCACGCCCTCTCACAGCCAGGCAAAACCATCCCATTGCTCACCTGTTCTCTAGGACCCATTTATCACAGGCAGCTCCACTGGGTTACCCAGGATGGCCATCTTTTCCAGCTACGTGGATTTATTCTGAGAGAAAACACACATTTTTCCTTTACCATAGAAGGTGTCTTTGCAAAATGGAAGAGGGTGCCAATTGTCAACAAAGCAAAACAAACAAATGAACAGAAACAGCTCTCACCACAGAGGAATAAAGGACACGAGTGACCATGACCCAGGGGCTCAGAAAGTGTGATGCTGGGCCAACAGGGGGAACTGCGAATGGGAAGTTCTACAGAGCGGTATCTGAGAGGGCTTGAGTGACAGATCAGAACCTCAGTGGCATGGAGATGTTGGAATGGTGCAAGTCCAGAAGTTGATTACAGTTTATCTTGTGCTCCAGATTAAACTATGTCTTTTCTCACTACAAGGTGAGAGCCGTTTCTTTTTTTCTGTGCAGCATTTAGGTTCAGATCACTCATCAGAAGTTGAGAAAGGGGAGGCCTTGTCCTGGAGAGTTCCACTCCAAAGGATGACTTCTGGGAAAATTGTCCTTAAGTCTCAGAGATGGCAAGAAACTTGGCATTAAAAAAAAGCATCTCCCCCACCATATGACCACAGTCTATCAAGTCTCATCCAGATAGCCTGCATCATCTTCCTCTGTGTGCCCACCTGGCCTCCCCACTTAAGAGAAGTAATCAAGTCCGGGGCACCAGAGTTCATGCCAGAGACGGTCCCCACACCTCCTACAACCATGGACAGGAAGATACAAGCAAGGGAATAACAACCTGAATAAATTATAATAAATTTTTAAATTTAAAAACAAACAAATAAATCTCAATTTCAAGCTACGGCAAAAACCACTTACAACTAAATGATCAGAGAAAAAGGCATGTGTGTGAGAGAGAGGAGGGAACACCCTAGGCACAGCAAGTGCTTTACTCACCAAGGCACTTCCTCAGCCCCATCAATTAATCATTTAATTGCATCCGTGAGTAAAAATTAAGGGATAGGGAAAAGAATGTATGATACAATAGACAAGCATCCCATGTTTCTACATCTCAGCCATGGGTACCTGTTGAAAGTCAGTTTGGGGCACACAGAGTAGATAGTGTGACCAGGATCAATGTGTCTCCATGTGGAGCTTTTACAGACAAAGTAATTTTAGGCTCCATTAAATACTGATTCATCCTTGCTTGGCAATGTACATATTGTTCTCACTAAATTCATGAGCTCGAGCAACTAATAAGAATCAAAACGTGTGTGCGCAGGGGTTGGACAAGACAGCATAGCCGCTGCAGAGGTTTTTAAATTATGCACAGGTAGATGAGGAAGGTGACCATGCTGTGTGCTGGGCACCATAAGAATGAATTATTTAGCAGCAGGAGAGCGAACGTTCTCGGGTCAGACACTTTGCTCGGCTTGACATTCAAAAATGTTACTGTGTGCTTTTTTTTTTCAGTGCAACACCATTTGTGAAGGCCAGGGCTTGGGTCACTGAGCCTGTCCCAGCTGCCCCAACCTCAACTAATGTTCCTTTACTTATGTACAGGGAACAGCTTTAAATGGTTCCAGAGGAGAAAGTTCCTGAATCTATTCAGAAGAGAAGTCTCAGTGTTTGGGAAGCACACACACAGAACAAGCTGACCTTTCTTTTGCCTTCTAAAATTCACTCCATTTGCAGCAGCCTCACTAAACCTATAATTGCTTCCCAATCCCTTCCTCCCTCCCTCCCTCCCTCCCTCCCTCCCTCCCTCCCTCCCTCTCTCTCTCTCTCTCTCTCTCTCTCTCTCTCTCTCTCTCTCTCTCCAGTGATAGCTGGTACCTCCTAAATGCTAGGCATTGTACCTGGCTGTACAAATGCCACTTCAGTCCTCCATGACTAGCTATTGTGCCTAAATCAATGGGGGATTTACCATGTGACTCATCCCTATGAAGCATTCATGAGTAATTTATTTAATTTTCAGGACAGTCCTCGGAGGTAGATGACATTTGATTTAATTTCTTAGCATGACTGCAGCAAATTGCTATACTCACACATGCTTAGAAGAGCCGATGTGTGCTGCCAAGGTGGCTCGGCAGGTTAAACTCTTGCTGTCCAAGCCTGATCCTGATCCTAGGGATCCATCATAAAAGGAGAAAACCCACCCTCACGAGTTGTCCTTTGACCTCTGCATGTTTGTTTCTACACACATACAAAAACATGCATGCAGTAAATAAGTGCAATAAAAACTGTTAACAAGCTTTCATATATTTCCATGGTTTTACAGGGGAGGAGACTGTGTTGATTTTATTCTGTTGCTATGACAGACATCCTGACAAAAAGCAACTTAGGGGAAGAAAAGGTTTGTTTCATCTTATAGGTTATAGGCTGTGAAGGAATGCTAAGTGAATGTATCAACTGTCAATAAAGCGCTGTTTAGGCAATCAGCTGGGCAGAAGGACAGGAAGTGGAAGGCGGGACTTCCTGGAGGGGAGGGGAGGAGAAAAAGTTTGATGGTTGGAGGAGGATGGTGGGAACTTGACGTGGACTGGCCCAGGGGTCATAGTGGCAAGTGTTTGGAATATATGTATGTTATAAGGTTTAGAGTAGTTTATTTAGTTTACCAGTAGATTAGAATCAGTTCAGACTCTGCCCAGTGAAGTGCTGGCAGCTTTAAAGTCCGTTTCAGTCTCCCTGTGTCAGTTATTTGCTTTGTAGGCCAGACAGATGCAAAAAAATGTAGCAACAGGCCACCACTGAAGGACACCAGGACAGGAACGAATGCAGGCATCTGACCACAGGCCTGCTTGCTGTTCCACAATTCTCTGACCAAAGAATTCACTTTATAGCCAAAGAAGCACATGGACCATGGAGGATTCTGCTTGCTGGCACACCAGCAAGCTAGTACTCGATTTTTTAAAAGTAAAATTTAGGCCCAGCTGCCTAGGGAGGGTGCTGCCAATGTGGCCTGGATCCTCCTAAATCAATTAACAATCACAACAACCCCCCACAGACATGTTCAGGGCTCAGTCTGATTTAGGCAACCCCTCAAACTGAGATTCTCTTCCCAGATAACTCCGGATTCTTTCAATTTGACAGTCAAAGATAGCTAGGACAAAAGTCAAATTGATTTCAGCAAAATTAACCTAGCTACCCATTTCTGTATCTATTAGGTCTGGGATAAATGATTCCTATAGCATGCTTTGATTGTGGGAAGACTTTAAGGCCAGTCCGTTTCCTTGTTTGCTGTTGCTGATACGGACCCAGACAGTTCATGTCCAAGCACACAGACCTCTGTGGTGTCTTCTTTTATGACCCTCTGGGATCCCAATCATCCCAAGGTTGGATGTTACTAAGCAGCACTTTCCAAGCTGATACATGTATAACATTCATATTCATGTTGCTGATTCCAGCAAAGCAGGACGGAACTATCCACACCTATGTGAATTAGCAGATTAGTTTGCAACCAGAAGCCATAACTTTTGACCTCACCTGAAATCCACTTCTAAGACTCAGTGACTAGAAGATGCTCTGAAACTTGGTCTGTGCATTCTTACAGGCATCCTCCAGCTTTATCCATCTGGTCTACATTTAGCCTGCTCTAAGAATGTAACATGCTAATTAGCTAGAAAAGTGAAGGGAATCCTGTGCCTGGGGTTCTAGTCTCTTCTTCTGGAAGCCACGCTTTATTTTTTTCCCCCCGAGATTTCACTTTTATGAAATTTCATGACTAAATATATTAATCACAGTCCCTAAAACCATGCTTCAAAACCATGATTCCTTATGAATTTGCCAGGCTTGTCACCCCACCTCCACACCACACCCCGTGGACCTGTGTATTCAGTTTCTCTGCAGGATTTTCTAATATTTAATGCTCAAAAAATTATATGACAGAGCTGGGTCTCTGGGTGATGCCAAAGAGGATTTGTGTTAGCTGTGTTCGATTGAGAGTGGTCAGCCTTAGAACATTTACAATTGTGGTGACTTGTTATATTGTCTTCTGTCCTTCTAGGAACTTGTTTCTGGGTCATTCTGTACCTAAGTCATGGACATTCCTCATGGTGTAGGTTCTTTGTATCAAAGCCATATTCCTTTTTAAAAAATATTTTATTTATTTGTATGTATAAGCATATTTTGCCCACATATGTGTATGTATTCCAAGTGTGTGCTAGTGGTCCTGGGCTCAGAAGATGGCATCAGATTCCCTGAGACTGAACTTACAGATAATTGTGAGCTACCATGTGGGTGATGGGGACCCAGCCTGTGTCCTCTGCAAAAGCAGCAGCAAACGCTCTTAATGTATGCGCCTTCTCTCCACATCCTCATTTCTTTTTTTAATGTGTGTCTAATACCAATAAGGCGAATCTCTGCCAAGAATTTATTTTGGAAAGGCTCATTGGTTTAACTAAGCCAGAGAAACATTTAAAAAAAGAAACCCACTAGAAGAATAGATAAAAATAAAGGAGTCAATGATCCAGAGACCCAATAAAAGAAAAAGAGAGACAATTGTTTCTCAAAGGGTGGGTTTGTTTGCAGAAAACTAAATCTGTCACGGGGAGGGAAAAAAACATAAATATCTGCACATGAAAAAAAAATGGATGCATCAGAAAGTCATCCATGTAGGCAAGATTTGGAGGCAATTGTTCAAAAAACTTGTTGATGTGAGGCTTGTATCTTTCTGTACTGTAATTTCAGGATAGCTATCTTGGGCTATCTTTAACCTCCTAAATAGCCCTTCCTTTCCCACTTCAGTGTCTGACCTAACATTCTGTGACTATCAGGTGAAACTGTTTGAAATGGATTAATGTAGCAGACCCCACTTTCCAACAACCAGAAGGCTAAGAGCCATCAGACAGTAGCCAAGGCCCATAGCCGAAATGCCCCAGCTTTGCTGTAACTGTCTCTCTGATGCTTCCACCAATTTATTGGGAAAATGTCTTGAGTCATCTTTTCTTTGCTTTGTTTCTATTTTTTTAAAAAAATTTGATGGACTTGTTACCACTTTGGAACATGGAATTTGGGGTAATCTGAATCTGGCTTTCTGGGCTATAGTTCTAGAATAAACCATCTCTTGCCCCCTTTGAGGTGAGAGATGGGGTTTTGCATGATCGCAGGCACTGCCTACATTTCTGAGTCACTATAGTTGATGTCTGAAAAGATTCTCACCATTGTTCAAGTGAGAAACTGGCACTGAGGGCAATGTAGGTGAATATATTTGCTGGTAAGTCCGATGACCAGAGTTCAATCCTGAGATCTGGGGTTGAAGGAGACGCCCATAAATTGTCCTCTGCATGTACCTCCATACATATACACACAAATAGATAAATAAAAATGTAATAAAATTCTAAAAACAAGGCAAGGCATTCCAGTTAGCCATCAAATTTCCTATAACTCATTAACTTTTATTGCAAATGCCTAAGGAATCCTAATATTTGAATGCAAACATGAAAAAAGCAGAATTGATAAAAATCTTAATGAGGCATTGAGAAAAGAAAGGCATTTCTTATAGTAGCTTTAAAGCAATTATTTTAAAAGCTGAATAACTGAAGATCATTAATTTTCAATGGCGACAATTCCACGGTTAGCCATGAAGGTCATTGGATTGTTCTGTTGGGGATGTCAGCTTCATTTTGGTTTACAGAGTCCTTGTCCAAATAAGAAAGGTATTGGTTTAGATATGGGTAGATAGCTTACGTCCCTCCTACAACCAAACATCTAATAGCTGAGGAATAAGAGAAATGAGTAGAAATTAAATGGAATGATGTGGTTGGAAAAATAGTACAGCCATGGCTGCTCACGTCTTCATCCCCAGAACACATCACTAAGTTTTACATATATGTGTGTGTTACATGTTACATGAGAACAGGATTTGAGTTAGCACATGGAATTAAGGGTAATAATCAATTGGTATAAAAAATAGTAATCCAGGTGAGCCTAATGTAAACAAGAATGCCAAAAAGGCGTTTGGCTTTAAGACTCACTTTATTTTTAATTATGTGTACACAAGAGTACAAGACCTGCAGAGTCCAGAAGAGGGTTTCACATCCCTGGACACCTGATACTGGAGTTATAGACAATAATAAGCCATCATATTGATGCTGGCTGGCTGGAACTGAGGGCTTCTGCGAGAGCAGTAAGTATCACTGACCTCTGAGCCATCTCTTTAACCACCCACCCCCTTTTGAGACAGGGTTGCATATATCCCAGGCTGGTCTGGAACTCAATATGCAGCCGAACTTCTGTTTTCACCCTCATGTGCCTCCCACGTGCTGGGACTATAGGGACCACCACACCCAGCCTATGTGGTGCTTCATGCACACTAGGTGAACACCTGCCAACTTACTACACCTCCAGCCTTCAATGTGTCCTGTTTTACATGAATAAAACCAATTTTAAAAGTGATCTGGGTAGGGGTTTGAAGTTTATGGCCTGTATTGTCCTTGGCTGGAGCCATAGTTTGAGCGGGACCCCTGGGCCCAAATCTGCCTATCACAATGTTCTTCTTGTAGGTTTCTAGGACCCTCTGGATCCTTCTACTTTGCCGTTCTCCCATGCTTCTCTCATCTAGAGTCCCAATAGGTTGTCCTCCCCTCTGTTCCAGTTTCCTGGTAAGTGAAGATTTTTATGGGACATGCCCCTTGGGCTAGTATGCAGATATAAGCGAGTATATACCATTTGAGTCTTTCTGCTTCTGGGTTAACTCACTCATTATGATCATTTCTAGTTCAATCCATTTGTCCACAAATTTCGGGAATTCCTTGTTTTGTGGAGGGGAGTAAGGGGAAAATGGGAGGGAGGGAGGAGTGGGAAGATACAAGGGATGGGATAACCATTGAGATGTAATAAGAATAAATTAATAAAATTAAATTTAAAAAATAAAAAAAATAAAAGTGATTTGGTACAGTGTTGCCTAAATACTAATGTAAGGAACTCAAATCAACAAATATTTGAGAGTCAAATCATATAAGCATAAATTCGAAATATTTTCTGGCGTTTTAGCTGTTAACCATCCCTGCTTATTCCTGACCTCCCCTCATGGCTCATTTTGATGTTACACCTTTCAGCCACCAATGGGTTAAGGATGTGCTAATTGGTTCTTGAGATGCTTGTGCACAGTGCTCAGAACATGACCTGTTATCTGAAGGGTACATGGATGTCTAGGACCTCTTTCTATGTCATTCTCAGCATCTTCTCTGAACACATTAAGTCAGGCAGATGATAAGAGCATTAATCCTATAAAATTCCATTTGCAGGTAATTCTCAGTACTGTTGAGGTGGCTCCTTAGCCAGGTAATCTGTTTCTATCTTATTAAGAGGGATTATTTCTCTCTAGATCTTCATGGACACCGCTGACAGGTACGCTGGCTGAGAATCTAAGATTAATATGAATTGGGGAACCCGAAATCTCCAACCTCATAAAACGCTCCCACCAGTGAGCATGATGGGCTGAGAATACTGAACCTTGGCAGCTGTAGTAAGGCCAAGAAAACTCTCAGCAGCTTAGACATCACAGCCTCCCCATTGGCAAGTGAGGTCTCTAACTGAATGACACTTGGGGTAACCTCTGCAGTTTCCTTTCTCTTTAATTCTGCTGACATGCCGTCTCGTCTCGTCTGGCTCCACATACACTCTAGACCCTTTCGTTTTCTGACAAGGACACTCTTGGTGGAGCCTGAGATGTGCCCATGTCTGTTGAACTCCACCCATCTCTCCAGTCCATAGTTAACAGCCAGACTCATAGGGCACGAGCCGTAACTAACAAGCAAAGAGGAGTTTTACTCCAATCTGTACCTATAATGTTTAATGGTGAACTTCAGTCTAGTAGCTATTCTTGGGAGTTGGAAGGAGTGTGGTAGGGATGTGGCTTTGGGGAAACCATGCTGTACCATGAAGATTCTTAGAGAGATGCCATTTCCCAAGGCCATTGCTTCTGTGTGCCCTCGTGGCTGTGGGTGTTCCTAACTGATAACATCCATTCATTTTGGACATCTAGCATGGGATGAGGCACAGAGTAGCCCCCTGCCCCCGCCATCACATACAGCAAGAAACAAGGCCAATTCACCTACTCTGAGCCCTAGGGGCTTCTTTACACAGTCAAGGCCGGGCATGGCAATGTCTTGCCATTTTACATTGGGAAGCCTGAGGCAGAAGACTGGTTCCCATTACTTGTGGGTCAGATGGGTTTGCCAGCCCTGGACGATGTTTGGGTCTCTTTGACTGGTCACAATGTCATATCACTGTCTCTAGATCTGCAAATAACCATTTCTCCTCCATACTACCCCAGGCACTGCTCCTGGAAATGGGCCATCTCCTACACACATACACACACCACCACCACCACCACCACACACACACTTCTATTTTAAAAACAAAGAGGAGCTCTTTGACGCAGAACACAGAAGCTGGAGATCTGAGTCGCAAGACACTGCATTATAAATGAGAGCTAATTACACTGTTGTTCTTGTTGTTTTCAATTCCATGTCAACCCAGATCCAATCATCCTAGTCACAAAAAAGAAAAATTGCACTTACTTAGGGCTTGTTAAGCTTGCAACCCAGTGTGTCCCAGATCTGAGCAGCTTTGACAACAGTCTCAGAGGTTGTACAAGGTGCTGGCTGCTCTGCGGCTTAAATTTAATGACGCTAGATATGTTTGTCACACCTTGGGCTTGTCAAGATTTATAACTAGCGCTATAATGATGAAGCCCTTTTAAAAAAAAAAAAGTATTGTTTCCTTAATTCCATGAGAAATCCATACAGAGTGTTTTGATTGTATTCACCACCTTCCACTACTACCTCTAATGCCTCCCAGATCCATTGCCCATTCCTCTTGACTTCATTGTTTTTTTTTCTCTTCTTTTAACTCACTAAAGTTCAATTTGTGTTGCCCATACATTCATGAATATAGAATCATCCATGGAACATGGTTGATCTACCAGAGCCACAGCCTTAAAAACCTGACTTCCCCAGAAGCCATCAACTGTCTGCGGCTCCTCAGGCAGGGGTAGGGTCTCATGAACCTCTTTCCATTCCATGCTGGAGTGTTGACAGGCTTGATCATGTACAGGCAACCACAGCTGCTATGTGCTCATGAGTACAGTTATCCTGTCATGTCCGGAAGACCCTGTTCTTCTCTGGTCCTCCCCAACTTCCAGCTCTCACACTCTTTCCGCTTCCTCTTCCTCAATGGTCTTTGATACTCAAAGTGTGATTTAGATGTCCCATTTGTGGCTGAGCACTGCAGTTCAAGCAGGTGTAAGTTTTTGCACTAACTACTGCCCACTGTGCAAAGAAACTTCACTGATGAGATCTGAAAGTTGTGTTAATCTATGGGTAGAAGATGTGAATTTAGAGAAGGAGTTGGATATTAGTAAAATAACCATGGTAGGTTCTCCCCTGTAGCCTGTAAGCTCCCCAGCCTCTGGCCATTAGACATAGCTATGTTTCTTCCTATAAAGTAGGCCTTAAATCCAATCAGAAAGTGGATTTCACCTACATAACAATCATGAGTGCCACTATGGCACTCATGGGCATATGCTGCCATGCAGGTCATTACTGTAACTCACAGGATTCACAGATGACTGTTGATGACTCCTCTATTTCCCCACTCAAGTAGCCTGCGTATTACATTCTAGTACTATGAAAAGTAGGCAGCAGAAAAGAACCTTGCTGGTCAATGTGTGGTGTCTACAGCAATAGGGTCTTATCTTTGTGTTCTGGTGAAGCACTGTCTTAAGAAAAGAAATGGTCATAGTCTCAGTCACCAAGGCTTCATGAACTATAATAAAAAAAAATCCAGTGGATTAAAAGCCATGTGCTGCCAAGACCACGAGCATAGCATGTGTTGGAGTGGGTCTGTGCAGACAGCTTGGAGCTAATGTTCATATGTGAGGCTGAGCATATGGTTCAGTGGTAGAATGTTTGCCAGATTTGTCTTGGCTTAGCCAGGGCTCCCCATCCGTCCTAACTGTCTGGAATCAGTGCTGCTGAATTTGGACTTTGTCCCCTAACTTCCCTATGACAGACCTTTGGAACTGTGTTTTTGCAGATTCCCATTTAACTTTGGAGTTAAGGAATCTTCGCCATCAGCAAAGTCTATTATTGGGCAGGTTCTCTTGTACGCAGGAAGCAGAACCCACACTGCACAGCAGACTCCAGAATAATGAGTGAAGGGGCCTAAGCAACAACTCAGCTCTTGCAGAGGACCTGAGTTTAGGTCCAAATACCTACATGACACTTTACAACTGCCTGTAAATCCAGTTTCAGGGCTTCCAACACCCTCTTCTAGACTCTGCAGATTCTGCACACATATGGTATGCAGCCCTAGACTCTGCAGATTCTGCACACATATGGTATGCAGCCTTTCACTCAGGGAAAGAAAGAAAGAAAGAAAGAAAGAAAGAAAGAAAGAAAGAAAGAAAGAAAGAAAGAAAGAAAGGGAGGAAGAAAGAAAGGGAGGAAGAATCTAGATTCTTTCAGTGAGTCAGTTTCTAAGGATGAGAAGCCATGCTGGGTCGCTGTGGTTTGAGTTTTGAAACACTGAATTAAATTAAACTACAAAATCAGGTCAGTGTGAGCCTGCCTGGAGAGAACATGACCTTGAAGATAAATTGTAGCCACAACGTTTTACAAGCCTAAAATATTTTGGGCATATTAAAAGTATATGTTGACATATTCTTTTAAGGACACATAAAACACACTTTTAATGACCTGTTAATATAAGTTGAGAACACTTTTATTGTTTTCTCATTCTGAAAGTCATTTCCTAAAAGCACATTTCTGGTAAACTTTCAAAACTTCCTGAAATTTATTATATCGTGTGTAGATATTATGGGGTAATCCTGCCCAAATTAGACAGCCATTTAATTACAATTTGTTTTCAATAAAATTTATAAAATCCTATAACTGGATTATTTTACTCCAAACCACCCCAAATGCCTATTCTTTCAGAGCTTAGCTTTCTGTCATATTTGTCTTGTTACAGCTGAACAGGGGGGAAAATCATGGCTTTATCCAAATGCAGAGTTTTATCAGCAGCATTATGGAAAAATAAAGTATTAAGTGCAGAAAGTATAATAAACTTTTATAACAATGAAAATGAACGTGACATTGTAAATTGCTACAGCCATGTCAGAAATCATCAGTAGAGATCCTTGAAAAACATGCTAAAATTAAGTCAAGACCCAACCATGCCCTCTCTGAATGCAAACCAAAGGAGATGAAGTCAGAGTGCCAAATATTTAGTATTTCTTAGATAATGGGCCATATCACCCAAAATAAAGATGTGCCCACCCACAGATTAATGGATTTTTAAAAATATGTGAGACACACAAACACACACAGTAAAATAGTTGCTAGTCAGACTCTTTTAAAAACCAGGAGAATGCTGTCCATCGCCATATGCACAAATCTAGAGAATAAAATTATAGTGAACCGGAGTACACAAGGAACAGAGAGAGAAATATTATGATCTTGCTCATATGTGAGATCTGAAAACATTGAACTTGGGCTAGTGAGATGGCTCAGTGAGTAAAGGTGTTTGCCACCCAAACAGGCAGCCTGAGTTCAATCCCCGAGATCTTCTTGGTGGAAGGAGAGAGATGGCTCCTGCAAATTGTCCTCTGACCCACACACATGTAAATGTGAGAAAAGCTGAGAGAGAGAGAGAGAGAGAGAGAGAGAGAGAGAGAGAGAGAGAGAGAGAATAAAAATAATGAAATAATGGATGCAGAGGAAAGGGATAGAGGAAAAAGTCATGTGACGTGACACCCCCTGGCATTAAAGCAGCTAGGCGGGGCTCCGCAGTATAGAGCACTAGCTGCTCTTCCAGAGGACCTGGGTTCAGTACCCAGCACCAGCAGCAACATGTGGGCTCACAACCATCTGCAAGTCCAGTTTCAGGAGATCTGATGCCCTCTTCTGGGGGTTCTGCACCCATGTGCACAAAGCGACACAGACGCAACACATAATTAAAAATAAAATAAGTCTTAAAAGCATCAGAAAGGAGATTGGCAGTGGTGACAACAGATATAGGAGAAATGGGTTGAGGATATGGTGGAGGACAGGGAGTCATTCAAGCATTCTTTGTTGAAAAATCCCTTAAAGACGTCTAGTTTTTTTTTGTTTGTTTGTTTGTTTTTTTTTTTTTTTTTTTTTTTGCTAATTAGGAAAAATAAAAGTACATGCACACAAAATTTGATGATAGCAGGATCCAGGATCTTCACTCTGAATCATGCTTTGTCTCTTCAAACAGCTGCATATTCAGCATGAATTCTCAGTTGTTCACTTAGCAATGAAGCAAGGAATATGCGTTACTCTCGGGATTGTGTCTCAGCTTCAGCAACACATAGAGTCCAATATGTCACAGACAGCATCTGGTAATGGTGCTGCCAGCCACATTCACTGAGGACAGAGAAACTTAACCCCTTACATCAATGCCCTTTCCTTCCCGTCTATTCATGTGTTAAGGAGGTATTTGTAGAGACATGTTCACAGCTTGCTTAGACAAGACTATTTCCCCCAATAGAGCAAAGAACCCTGAGTGGAGACTGAAGTTCCTGCCACACCAGAAACCAGTGAACAGATTTTGAGATAATGGATTTTGTGTGGGAAGATGATGTTGATTTAGGAAGGAATGTGGCTCAGGTGGTAGCATGACCTTGCAGCGTGTGCAAAGCCCTAGGTTAGGTTTCTAACAATGAATAAATGGGCAGGTGGAACACCACAATCCCTATGGACACTGAATTCTATGTAGCTCCCTTAACTTAAAGAAAAAAAAGTTTTCTGAGTATGTGAGATGTGAGATGTGCCTGTATGCACATCTTTGCACCATGTACTTGCAGTACCCACAGAGGCCTGAATAGGGCACCAGATGCCCTGAAACTGGAGTTACAGGTAGTCTTGATTCACCATGTGGTTTTTGGGAACCAAACCCAGGTCCTCTGCAAGAGCGGCTCGTGCTCTTAACTGCTGGGCCATCTCTCCATCCCCGTCTGTAGCTTCCTTTAATCCAGTTTTGCTTGCTGAGATTACTTTGAGTAATTACTGGCTTATTTTGAAAATGATTACTTCACTTCCTTTGGTTAATTCTTAGTTTGGATCTCCATCATTTTTCACACAGTGAGAAGCCAGCTTGAAGTAATGGTTCTAATATCTATTTGCAATGAAATATAATTCATCAGAGAGACAGAGACAGGCAGAGAGAGAGAGAGAGAGAGACAGACAGACAGACAGACAGACAGACAGACAGACAGACAGACAGACAGAC
>OU015754.1:23039293-23080352 GCA_907169655.1 Acomys percivali | reverse complement strand
GTGTGTGTGTGTGTGTGTGTGTGTGTGTGTGTGTGTGTGTGTGTGTGTGTGTGACCTGCAGTAACAAGTTTACTTTCCTTTGTGTTCTCCAAATAAATTCTAAGTGCTTCCTACAGAGAAGGTGATAGAAAATGGTTTCCCCATTCTAGAGAAATAAAACACAATAACTGAAAAAAAATATGAGACAATTTCAGATGTATTAAATACAGGTCACAAAAGATAGTGGTTTGAAAAGGAGAGAAATGAATGAGGCAGATACCAAAATTGCCCCCATGCACTGACTAAGAGAGCTTTAGGTAACAGGAAGGAAAGGAAATTCAGAGAGAGGGTACCTGGCTTCCGGAGCCTAGGAGAGGTCAAGTTCAGAGAGAAGGGAGAGTCCAGAGAGAAGATTCTGGAGGCCTGAGTGAGAGGCATGGAAACCCCCTGGCTGTCAGTAGGACATGATTTGATGAGTGATTCAGGATTTTGTCAAGTTGTCCATCAACACCAACTGCCACACCATCAATTTCAGTGTGATTCAAGGTAGAATATTCCAAAAAGCTTGCAGTCCCTACTGGGAAATAATTAGCTCTTGCTGCTAAATTATTTATGAAAGCCATTTCTGATCAGTAAATTCCCCGAAGGCTGACCCAGATGCATCAAACTCTCTCTAGATACCTTAATTTTGGCTTGTGAATGCACAAGAGTATCCATAGAAGGAAAACACCCTTTGTACCATCTTCATCTCAAGTCTGTCTTCTAAGAAGGTATGAACCTGCCCCTGTCACCTGTCATATTTAATCAGAGCATCCCTGAATGAGCTAGTCTTAGCTTGACATCTACAAAGACCTTGTCCTCAAGTAAAGGTCGCCTCATATATACTAGGATTCCACACATCTGGGGCAAAGGGCATGATCTTATCCATCAAAACCACTTTCACTAGGAACCTAATCTATTTAGACCTTAGGTCCTACATGAGCATTAAGAGAACATTGATGCCCCCAACCACTGTCCTAACAACAGAAGAGATCAGGGTATAAAGAAAGCCACTATTCTGGAGTAACAGTCCTCAGCATTAGAAAGAGTTTAAGGTGGGAAAGCCTCCACTTGATCAGGCTTTCAAGATTGAGAGATATGTGGGGTAGGGAGGATGGAGTGGAAGATGGGAAATCCATTTTTAAGACTCTACAGAAAATATGCAATCAAAGGAATAGTTTAGAATATGAGAAATTCTACCTGACCATGGAGATGTTAGTCGTCCCTGGATTCTGGGTAAACAAAACTAAACCCTAATTTAGAGCATAGAGAAGAATATAAGAGTGCTTGATAAGAAAATAATATGAATTTTGTGAAATCAGGTAACTTTTTAATTGCCCAGTGATGCCAACAAAGCTGTAGAAATATAATCTCACCGTTGTAGGTGTAGTGTTATTGTGTAGTTTGAATTCTGATTTTCTGTCTAAATGTTGTATAAACTCTGCTCCCCAATTGTCCCTCTGTTACGTCAATAAAGCAGCTTATAGCCAATCAATGAGCAGGGGATAGAATAGGGCTGGACTTCCTGCCAGCCAGCGGGGAAGAGTTAGAGAAGGAGCCACAGGGAGAGGGCAGTGGAGGTGGAGGAGGAAGAAGCTGGAGCTGAGGAAAGTTGCAAAAGGGCAAGTATCGCTGGGATGTTCTCTGGAAGTAAGACAAAATAGCATAGAGGGTTAAGAACGGACTTAAACTGCTCAGATTGTGTTGTGAAGCCATGTTATAAAATAGTCTCAACTCTCTGTGTGATAGCCGGGTTAAGACATAAGCTAAGAAAAACAAACACAGTTGTATAAAATTAAACTCAACACATTGTTGTTGACTTTAACAAGTTATCAACTTCACCTGAGAAAAGAGTCTCAGGTGAAGGATTGTTCAAATTAGACTGGCCCGTAGGCAGACCTATGGGAGGTGTCTTGCTTGTCAATTGTGATATGAGTGCCCACTCCACTGTGGGAGGCACCATTCCCTGGGTGGGTGATCCTGGGCTATATAAAATGCTGGTTAACCATGAGTCCACAGTATTTCTCCACGGTTTCTGCTTCAAGTCCCTGCCCTGACTTCTCTCAGTGGTGGACTGTGACCTAGAAGTGTAAGCTAAAATAAACCCTTCCCTCTTCCAAGGAGGAGTCAGAATATTATATTTGGTCAGAATATTATATCACAGCAAAAGAAAGGAAACTCCAACACTCATCTACACATATCTTCATGGCACCAACAGAAAGCAATCTAACAAAATTAATTTTTCTGAATGGGCTATTTTCCCAGATGAGATACCAGTCTCTGGCTTTATTTTTTTTTTTCAGACATATTCTCAGGCCCTGATCCCGTGAGCTTTGCTCACCGAGAAATCATCTGCTTAAGGCTCAGATCACTGCTGTGCTGACAGGTTTTCCTTTGGGACCATCCAAGATTCATTTAACCCAGTGCCTTTTGGACTATGAGCCTTGCCACATTCCCTCAGTTTAGAAATCTGAATGGTCCTCAGTGGGTTGTTTCCTTAGGATGAGTCCAAGGGTTCACTTAGTTCTCAGATGTCCCATTTTACGTGTTCATTTCCAGCTTCATGTTTTCCAGGCAGATGGATGCGCACTGCTTGAGTTAAACAGCAATGGGTTTTTGTGCACAGCGCTAGACTCTGCATGTCGGATGTGTTCAGACCACAGGCAAAATATACCTGAGTACCTATAAGAACGATACTTCCGCTGGTAGTTTTTAAAGCACATGACAAGTGACAGCTACACCTAGAAGAACACACACACACACACACACACACACACACACACACACACACACACATCTGTTAACAAGATACTGTAGCATTTGAAAGTGGGATGTGAGGGGACAAGAAAGGCGGCAAAGTCACTAAAGTGCCAGCCTTGCAAACAAGACTATCCCAGCCTGGATCCCAACACCTAAATCTTGTAATCCCAGAAATGGGGAAGTAGACACAGGGAGAGTCCTAAAGCAGATGGATCAGCCAACATACACAAGTGGTAAGCTCCAGTCTCAGTGAGAGAAACCTCATCTCAGAAAACAAGGTAAAGAAGGATTAAGTAAGGCACCCCCAGCATTGCCCTCTGGGATCTACATGCACGTGTACACCACACACAAATTTATATGCTCACATGATAACATGGATGCACTACTGCGCTCCATAGCCTTGATTGTCAACACAGCACAGCCTAGGCTCATCTGAGAAGAGGGAGTCTCAATTGAGGGTTGCCTACAACAAACTGGCTGCGGTGGATTGTCTTGATGGTTACATGATTGTTGATTGATGTAAGACAGTCCAGTCCGCCATGGGTGCCACCATTCCCCACATAAGTAGTCCTGCGATATATATATAAGCCAGCGTTGTGTCTGATTCAATTCCTGCCCTAACTTAGCTTGGTGATATGACTCGGAGGTGTGAGATAAAATAAGCCCTTTGCTCCCTTAAATTGTCTTAGTCAGAATGATTTATTACAGCAACAGAAAGGAAACAAGAACAACCACAGACCCAAAAATAAAAATAAAAATAAAAATAAAAATAAAAATAAAAATAAAATGAAATAAATGAGATGTAGGGAAATCAGACTTGCAGGCTTGCGTTTCCTTTTAATTTAATTTTAATTTTATTAATTTATTCAGATTACAGCTCATCAGTTGTTATTCTATCACTTTGTATCCTCCCGTTCTTCCCTCCCTCCCTTCTGCTTTCACCCTATTCCCCTCCCCTAGGTCTAAGACCGAGGGGGACCTCCTCCCCCACTATATGGTCATAGGCTATCAAGTCTCATCTCGGTCGCTGGCTTATTCTTTCTCTGAGTGCCATCAGGACTCCCCATCAAGGGGAGGTGGTCACATACGGTACACCAGAGTTCATATCAGAGTCAGTCCCCGCTCTCCACATAACTGTGGAGAATGTCCAATGATAGCCAAAGGGGCTTAAATCTGAAAGAGAAATGCACACGCAAATGAAAAAATATATATATAGTAGAGGGTGATTCCTGAGATTTGAAAATTGCCCCCTATTTCTAGCCATGAGCCAGGTAACCTTGAACTTCCCTTGTGCTATAGAAATGTCTACAAAGGGCTGGAGTGATGGCTCAGCAGTTAAGAACACTGGCTGCCCTTGTAGAGGTCCTACATTCAATAACCAGCACCCATGTGACAGACAGCTCACAACCATCTGTAAGTCCAGTTCCAGGGACTCTTCTGGCCTCTGTATGTACTGCGTACATGTGGTGCATGGACACGCACGCAGGCCAACACTCATACCCACAAAAATAAAACAAAATAGATATTAAAAAGAATACATGTCTATCAAGTATAATGAAACACTGCATCCTTAGGATCCATTCGCAAAGCTAGGGAAATAGGGTTCTCTTAGGAGCTTTTTACCCACTACAGAGAGAGATTTCTGAAAATCAAGGATGCTGGCTTTTATCTATCCTATTCCCACAGCCACTTGGATGTTCTTGATGCCGTCATGTGCGGGTCAAGAACAGAGAGGATGTGAAGAGAGATCTAAAACAAGATGCATTTCGGCATCTTTTCCTTTTCCAGAGAGAGTCCCTTATCTAGACAATAAAAGAAAGAAACCAGACATCTTTTTCAGGAGCCCCCAATAGAGCTTTGCTCATGAGGTTTACTGGGAGCCTAGTAACCGAGTAAGACTCTCCTCGCTGTCATGAGCCCTTGAGTGGATCCTTTAGACCCGAACGGACACATTGCCTGCCAGTCACCCTGCTGAGTCACGAACTGGATTGTACCCTTCTGCTTTTTCTACCTAGAGACCTGTTCTTCAGTCCTGGGATGCTGTCTTGCGTATGTGTCTCAGTGGACATTCGTGCTTCAAATACACACTCATCCCAGTAGAGCCTTTCTGCCAGCAGCTAAAGACGGCTGTATTGAAAAGCTTGGGAGACAACACAAGGGATGTGGCTTGACTTCCAGACAAGTCATTTCCTTTGGCGTTCCTTCTTTTAGCCGTGTGCTTGCTGATCCTGCAGCCCATTCTCCGTGGAGTAGCCGGAGTGAAAATTCTAAAGCATCAACCAGGAACTCTGTTCTGTTGAAATATTTAAGACCTTCCCTTAGGATAAAATTCAAACACCTCATACCACCTACCAGGCTTCAAGGATTTTATCTCTGACACATGCCACCACCTTCCCCTTCATGCCTTGCTCATAGCCATACTGGCTTTTGCATACAAAGCTCAGATACTGCAGAGTCCAGACAGACCATATGGTGAAAATGAAACCCTTCAGTGACCAACGTACCTAGGCCTCTGCCTTGATCCAAAGAGCACGTTCAGGCTCAGCATTGTTGTTGGGTCTGTTTCCTCTTGTGTCGCACATGAGGTGGGGTGTCTATGCTGAGAACACAAATGGGAAGCAATCTGTAATAAAATTGCCCCTGAGAAGCTCTTACAATAACTCCAAAGAACACAAACTGCTCTGTGCATGAAGCTGTTTCCTGTAATAGCTATCCCCTGGAAAGAATGGATGGCACTATCAAACACTGTGTGGGGAGAGCCTTGAGAAGACATGTGTACACTGGGACACGTCAGTAGATGGAAGTGCAGAACTCCCCACAGCCCTAGCCTGCCGTTCAGATTTACAACCCACCCCTAACACCCTTAAAAATCTCAGTGTGTTGCTAGGTCTCTTAAGTGTGTGGGTTCAATTGAACTCACAGCATCACCTCCTCATCTAGAGATTAGATACCAATGCTAGCAGCTATGTGTCCTGGTGATCTTGCTCTCCTCCTTGTGGAAGACTGCACACGTGGGCCGGAAATGTTGACAAAGGCATCACCATTCCAAAACCAGGTAACAACAGCCCCGATTCTCAGAGACCTATCCAAAAGGGTAATCAATAATTCATTAAGCCCTTTTAAGCATAAGAAAAACAAAAGACAGCAAGAGAGAGGGGTAGATGGGGGGAGGGGGACTGTAAATAGCTGGGGTGTCAGCCGTCAAAATGATATGGCCTCTAGGTGGCAGTAGCACTCAGGCCTTCACTGGCAAGGCTGTTAAGATTTGCAGGCAGTGGAGGTCCTCCCAGCTAGCTCTTAAGAGGTCCTTCCACCCAGGAGGAAGGACCACAGGTGGACAGATGCACGACTGGTGACATTGTGAATCATGTATCTAGGATGTATCTAGTCACAGCATTGTGGGAGACCCTGGGTCAGAGAGCTTTAAAACTTAGCGCCCACTTGCAGCTCTTTAAGGTGACGTGGTTCATCTTTCCTGTGGCTGACATGTGTCCTTTGGTACAACTGGGCAGATCTTGCAAAGTGAGCAGGCTCCTGGGGCCAGACATGTGCTTCACTGAGCTGTGTTTGTAGACATGTGTGTGTGTGTGAAGATTTGAATTTGGTGTTGGTAGTCTTTGGAGTTAGTGGGTCCTAGTGGGTCAACAGGAAAGAAGCTGGGTAGAAGAGAATCCTTAATGACAGTTGAAGTTCCCAGGGTGTAGATGACACTGTGGGGTCCTAGGACAGGAGATAAAGACCAGTGTTAGTCACCATTGTCATCATCGTTGTCATCATCACCATCATCATCATCATCACCATTATCATCATCATCATCATCATCATCATCATCATCATCATCATCATCATGTTCATCATATTTATTTACATCCAACAACAGATAGCAAGTCCCCACTTCTCGGTGGCTTTTGTGGCCAGAAGTAACAACCAACTGTGTCTCCAGCTCCCCATATCATCTCGCCTCCACATGGACCTGATGTGGACATGCATTTACATACACATGCCCTACCTAGCCTCCACACACACACGTACACATGCTTAAAAAAGAAAATGCATCTTTAAAAATGCTTTTTTTAAAAAATAAAATAAAAACTCAAAACAAAAACAAAAAGTCTTGCTGTCACCTAGTTCCCCAAATTTCTCAGGACCTGATGTTTTGTGTGGCAGCCGGCTGCATTTTGTTTGAGGAGCCTAGAGGTGTGTTTCTGATGACTCTTAGAATTGATTGCCGGAGGGGACCTCCACTCTTAGCAGTGGCCGTTATTACAGAGCTGTACATTGAGATGTGTAGCCTCCAAGCAACTTCTCTGTCTTCTCCTTGACAGCACAGTTCTCACTCTTTTCTTAAAAATGCTAACTGCATTATCTTTATTGAATGTATCTGCCATGCGCATCTATGAGTGTTGTCATCTTGCAAATGCGGAGGTCAGAGGACACCTTTCGAGGAGGAGGTAGTTCTCTCCTCCCTCCTGAGGTCCTGAGGATTGAAGCTAGGCTTGGCTGCAAGTGTCTCCACTCTCAGAGTGATCTCTTAGGCCCATGTCTCCCTCTTCTAGTAAGTGAGAGGAAGAAAGGAAGGAAACTGAAGGAAACCAGACAGGGACTCCAGGCACAGCTTTGTATTTATGATCCATTTCTCTGCATAGATCACACAGAATTCATAACTCCAAATCCATCCTGCTTTAAGTTGAAATAAATCACTTGATAATTTATGTCACATTTTTTTTTATGAAGAGAAAGAAATCAACGTTACCTGGAAATATCTCCTGTCTTCACTTTGTCCCATAATGTTTTATAGTAGCACCCAATTTCTTCTAAGAGAAGATGTGTGTGTGTGTGTGTGTGTGTGTGTGTGTGTGTGTGTGTGTGTCTGTGTGTGTGTATGAACCGTGGGTTCTCGACCAAATCTTAAACATATGGAATTTGGGGCATATGAGCAATGCAAACCGCTGACTATGATAGAAAATAAATAGAGATGTACTCGCCAACAGTGGCAAAGGACTGACTGTGGTTATCACTCACTTCCTTCATCTAGCACAGTGGTTCTCAACCTTCCTACTGCTGCGCGACCCCTTCATATACAGTTGTGGTAACCCTCCCAACCATAAAATAATTTCATTGTTACTTCATACCTGTAATTTTGCTATGGTTTGAATTATAGTGCAAATATCTGATAGGTAACCCCCAAAGGGGTTATGACCCCCAGGTTGAGAACTGCTGATCTCGCAGGGACACACAGATACACAGACACTGTTGACCCATGGTTTAGTTAAGTATTGCTCTCGCTTTTGTTGTTTTTCCATAAAGATCATTCCAATTATTACATTCTAAAATCAAATTATTTGCTTATACATGTAATTATCGTGTGTGTGTGTGTGTGTGTGTGTGTATGTGTGTGTGTGTGTGTGCGCACATGTGGCGTGGTACATGTGTAGAGGTCCGGGAGCAGCTCACGTATCATATTTATCCTGGAGACTAAGTCCAGGCCATCAGAGTTGAGAGTAAGCCCCTTTCTTACCTGCTGAGCTATGTCACCAGCCCCAGATGACCCCATTTAAACCTGAACTTGAACCTTTCCCAGACCTAATTTCAATACAAGCGAGACAATTCGTAGCTCCTTCACAAGTCTGGCAAGTGGGAATAAATACAAGAAAATGGAATGCCTGGAACACTGTAGAACATGGGTATCCCTGGGCCATCTTCTTTTAATTTGAATTTGGATGTGAGATAAGGGAAATTGGACAGTAATATAGAGGAGGAGGGGAGTGACGGAGAAAGAGGCAGGGGGGCTTGTGGTGAGAGATAAGCATGCTCTGCTGTCCTCGGGAGACATGTATGCAGGTGTGCACAGGGAGTCCGTATGTGCGTTGTCACAGGGACCAGAACAGCACCTTGAATGTCCACTCCATCATTTTTCTTTACCTTACTCCCCCAAGACTGTCTACCCTCCAATGACATCCCTTGTTCAATAATATTATTGGTCCTTCCGCTCTAGAGAAAGCTGATTAACATTCCATCTTCCACAAAGACCTTGAGCCTGAGCCTGTCACGGGGATTACATTATTGTGGTGGTGGAAAATGGGCTCATCGCATCAGAGGACCTGTGTGAATAAGGAGGAGTACTGATGTCACCTTTGTGGCTGAGGACAGCAGGTGCCACTTGTAAAACAACTAAGGCAGGTCCAAGGACAGACTTAGAATTTACTAGAATGCCAGCTCTTCCCAGGAGACAACACTGTGTGGTGTAGGTGGCTATCTATCTGGGCTGAAAACCTTGCTACTGGAGTAGTCATGGTCAGAGCCTGGGCTCTGCTGATCCGCAATATGCCAATTAAGCAGACAACACCAGAAGGCAGAGAGAAGAGATGTATTCGGTGTGGCTCTTTGGGAAGAGAGGCAAATAGAGAAGTCAAGTGATGCCCCTCCCCACAGTTGATCTTCAGTTCCGCACACGAGGCTCAGGTTTTGTCCATTTCTCTTGTCTCAGCTCAGTCTCTCCTGTAAAGTGGTCCAACCAGTCATCAGGAGTATATGAGATCTCTCTCTCTAACGAGCTGTCCTCCAACTGGCATCAGGCTTCCACCGTCTCGCTATCTCTTTTTTTAATTATTTTTTTATTATTTATACAGTATTCTGCCCCCATGTGTGCCTGTATGCCACAAGAAGGCACCAGATCTCATTATAGATAGCTGTGAGCCACCATGTGGTTGCTGGGAATTGAACTCAGGACCTTTGGAAGAACAGACAGTGCTCTTAACCTCTGAGCCATCTCTCCAGCCCTTCTACCATCTCTTTTCCCTAGTATAAGACTCCTGGGGGGAATCCAATTTCTTGGGGGCCATTGTTTCAGTAGGCTGATAGCTCAAAGGGAGGGATATGAGTATCTTTGTTTGCTTGTTTGTTTTAGAATATCTTCATTTCTTCCAGAATGGTTAGAGCCTGTCTATATGTTTTCTGTGTGACTTTGAGACTATTACTCGACCTCTCTGTGCCTCACTTCCCTTACCTATAAAACAAGAGTATAAATAACCATGAGGCTGGTGCAAAGCTTTGTTATGCTAGTGTGTATAGTGTGCTTCCAACAGTGCTAGGTGCAGGACAAGTGTTAGACAAACTCCAGCAGCTCCTTCTATAAGGTAATGAATAAAGAGCTATGGCATCACTATAGCCTCAAGTATTATGTTCTAACCAAAGGTGATGAAGTCATAAAATCTCAAACATGGAGTGTCAGGACCGTTCATGGACCCAGTCCTCTTTAGGAATCCACATGGCCTCCAGTGGTCAGCTTCCCCCAAAGTGGGTGGGGCACTTGATTTTTTCCTCTTTACCCTCAGCCATCTTGGTGCATTTCTGACCCTTTGCTTCAAGTAAATACCTAGGAGGGAAATCATTGCCTCCGGTATTATAGTCATTTATAAGTGAGCCTTTCAATTCTAATTGCAAAAGTGTCCTCCAGGAAGGTGACACTAATATGTAGAATTACCAGTAATGGCTGAAGTGCCCATTTCGACACAGCTGGAAACCGGGACAGTGGCCCAACACGGCATTTCCCAGTTACATCAATAAAACCACCGTTTCAAGCTCCTTGAATCGTTTTATGACTAATGAAGTTGAGTGTTTTCCTCAAATGTTTCATTTATTTCCCATCCCACTTCCTTGCTAATGCCCTTTACTCATTTAGTTGACAAATTTGCTTTCAACTTGATTAATTTACAAATTCTCTGCCTTGAGTCCCATTATCTGCTTTGCAAATATTTTCCTCTCAAAATGTCATTTGTTTTTTGATTTTTGTTTTTTTTGTTTTCTTGGGTTTTTTTTTTTTTTTTGGCGGGGGGGGGGGGTGGGGGTGTTGAATGAGATGAACAGAAACTCCAAAGTGTTCTACGGTTTCTACGGCTGAAGTTATTCTTCATTATTTTTATGTAGCTTTGTATCATACTAAAACCTCCTTCTGCCTAAACATCATATAAACGCACACTTCTCTTTGTCCCCACTTTTTACAAGTGCTTTTACACTAACATAGCGAATAGGTTTATGGCACTTTCTTTAGCCCATTAGATAATAATTCGCTCATTCTCATAAGACCAGAAGGCGCTCTGTGTCCTTGAAGGAAAAACAGCAAATGGAAATTAGAGGCTGTTGCTCCACTGATCCTGACAATAGTACTGAGTTCTGTATCAGCTTCCTGGTCTCCCCCATCAACCCTTTACCTTCAAGTCTGAATATATAGGGCAGGGCTGTCTTTCTCAGAGAATGACGAGAGAGAGACAGAGACAGAGATACAGAGAGAGACAGAGACAGACAGAGAAAGAAAAACAGACACACACACACACACAGAGAGGGGGGGGGGGATCCTGGACTATCTCATCATAATAGGTGAAGGGACAACTGAAGGAGCCATGGAAAAATGGCCAAGACTGGAAAAAATAATCTAAATGAATAAGGAACAAAATAAATAGTCTTGATGCTATCAGAATAAGTATCTAGGGATCCACGCTGACACACACAGTCATGGGATAATGAATAGCCGAAGTATGAGCTGACTTTGTGGGGCAGTAGTCGGCTCTGTGTGTGAGCTGTCCTGCCCCTGGGACAGGGGTCAGGCTGGTATAAACTGGATCCATTGTGTATGTGAAACCTACACATAGTGATCCCTGGTGTGAACTGGACCCATGAGGCAGTGGTGTGAGCTCTCTCTTTAGAATAATTATCCTCTCTCTGTGTGTCTTTGTCTCTATGTGTCTCTGTCTCTGTTTCTATGTCTCTGTCTCTGTCTATCTCTGTCTTTCTGTCTCTCTTTCTCTGTCTATCTGCCTCTCTCTCTGTCTGTCTCTGTTTCTGTCTGTCTGTCTGTCTGTCTGTCTGTCTGTCTGTCTGTCTCTCTCTGTCTCTCTCTCTCTCTCTCTCTCTCTCTCTCTCTCTCTCTCTCTCTCTCTCTCTCTTAAGATCTTATCATGTAACTCCCTTGGTAGTCCAAGCTGACCTTGAACTCATGTCTCCCCTCCTGCTTTCCTGTTTCAAGAGCTGGGATTATAGAGGTGAGCCACCACACCTGCTGTGAAACTGAGCTTTCCTGATTCTGATTCTCATGTGAAAATGTAACTAGCTTCGAGACTAAAGGACAGATGCCTGAAGAGTGAGAATCCAAAATGGGAGAAGAAACACATCAGGCAACAATTATGTCGTGAGAGGAAACTGAATCTCCTCATGGACCATGAAATGACATCCTCCCCAAATCTAAGAGAAACATGGATGCCAGAGTGATGAACTCATTCTGGGAAACTACAGAAATCATCCATGAGAGCCCCCACACCCACGAGGCTCTTCGCAGGTAAGACCTCAGTGCACACAAATCCAGAAGGCTCACAGTGGGCTAAACCAGCTCACTTTTAAAGATGGGAATCATTCCTCAAATGTCTGGTGATGCAGAAAACCTACAGGAGCTTATCTACAGGAAAACAGAATTAGCATAAGCCCCAGGTGCTTTGGGCCCTGAGCACAGAACCCAAAAGGGCATTCCTGCTCTGAAGCAAATCGAATAAATGGATCAGCCACCACATGCTCATCAGCGTCAGATCCCAAAAAGCATTTGCTGATGGCCAAGTCTTTGTTTCCAAATAAGAGGGAACTTTATAATATTTAAAATCAGGGCAGCGAGCACAGGGAAATTTAGTAACATGGGAATGAAATTGCTTTGGGTTCTTTACATCCTCTTTTAACAGTGCACTGGACAGCAAACTCCTCACCTACAGACACCACGCATACCCTCTTTAAGTAATAGGATATGTCCTCCCACCCACCTTTCTTAAGAACCATGGAACTTTGCTATTTAAATCCTGGTATGGAGTGTGTGTGTGTGTGTGTGTGTGTGTGTGTGTGTGTGTGTGTGTGTGTTGACATGGGGGCATGTTGATCCAGCCTAAACTGGTTCTGAGTCCATGAGCAGAGTGCTAAAACTGTGTCTTCAAGTGAATTTAAATTTTATTTTAAATTGTTTTTCATTCCACATATTTTGATCATATTCTTTCCTCTCCGTTAGCCCCCCAAACAAATTTTTTAAAGCGATACAAAAAGCACAGGGTCCATTTTGTATTAGCCAACTACTCCTGTGCATAAACTATACCCTGAAATGTAGTGACCTCTATTGGAGAAGACTGGTTTTCCCTTTCCCAGCAAGTATAAGCTGCAGATAGCTTCTTTGTTAGGAGTGGCACTTTAGAGAGAACCCCTATCTGCAATCTTTGTATAATAGAGTGTGAATAGGATTAAAATCCGGTGCATTATGGGAAATAAAAGTTCATAGTAGAAAATGAAAATATAACATATCTGCCAATCAAAGCAGAGAACCAGCCACCCTCAAGACCTTCTGGCAATCAAAACAGAGACCCACCCACATGACCTTTGGTCAATCAAAACAGAGAACCACCCTCACTACCTTCTGTCAATCAAAACAGAGAACCACCCTCATCTCCCTTCTGCCAATCAAAACAGAGAACCACCCTCACTACCTTCACTACACCCATAAGAACTAAACTCTCCCCTCTCACGATCATTCCTGCAAAACTCTTTCTCCAACCTTCGATTCCTTCTCAGTTCTTTTCCTGAACATCATGGAGTCATCATCTCCTGCCTGGAATCTTCCTCCAACACCTTTGCTATGCCAAGCACTACCTAGCTGCCCTCCCCTCATGCTTCATGCAGACCTCTGCTACGACACTGTCATGTACTGTGTCTAAATTAACTGTGGGCAGCTCCTGGAGGAGATGGGTTGTGTCTTGTTTACTCCTGAATCCCCAGTGCTTTCCACACATTCTGTCCAATAATGGAAATTTGATATGCACTTTAATGAGAGAATTAGAATATGCCAGCTCCGAAATCCAGGTGGTATTTTATTGTGTTTATCAGTGAAAGGCCAAAGAAAGAGACACTCTTATAATTTAGGGGCTGTGATGCGTTGAGCTCTGGAACCTGCTGTATTTACGGCTTTACAAGATTTACTGAACCTACCTCTTCTGAGCATCCATGCTTCTCCAGCCATCACCAGGAGCTGTGCACTCTATACAGATCTGGTTTGACAGGATGAACCTACAGGGTCTTTATTTCCCTCACTTAACCACAGCCTCTGGCTTAGAAATCCTGCTTGGGGGACCTATTCTTGCACAATTATTTTTCTTTTTCTTTTTTTTTGTTTAACCTTTTTAGTTTGAGAACCTCATACACAAGCACTGTATTTATATAATTTATTCCCCTCCCTCTCCTCTTCCAATTACCCTCCATGTTCCCCACTCCCTCCTCAGACATATGACCTCTTGGTTAATGATTGTTGTCACTCGCGCAGAATGAGTCCGCTGAGGGTTACTGCTGTGACCACGGACACACACTTGGGATTGGATAGCCTATCAGGAGGCTCTTCCCTGGAGAAAATGGATTCTCTCTCAGGAGTCATTGACTGCCTGTAGCTCTTCATCTAGGTGAGGAGCCTTAGGAGATTCCCCCATGTACATTTGTAAACTGGTATTGTGATTATGCAGGTCTCATTAAGTGACTCAGTTCTTGAGATTTCCTGGGAATTACACATTTTTCATGCCTGTATATGCTGGCTAGAAGGTGCCTTGGCAAAGTCATTAGCATGAGTTGTTTTTCTTAGATTAATTAGTGCTAGTTGCTACAACAGAGAAATGCAAGAATCTTATTGATGTAGACTGTGGTGTGTGTGTGTGTGTGTGAGAGAGAGAGAGAGAGAGAGAGAGAGAGAGAGAGAGAGAGAGAGAGAGAGAGAGAGAGAAACACAGAGAGACAGAGAGAGAAAGAAACAGAGAGAGACAGAGAGAGAAAGAAACAGAGAGAGACAGACAGAGACAGACAGACAGACAGAGAGACAGACAGACAGAGACAGAGACAGACAATCTGGGGATGCACACATGCTATAGTGCACATATGCTGTTGCTCCTCACTTTCCACCCTGTCTGAGATTTTGCATCACTGCTGCTCACACTGAGCTAGCTTCTGGGAATGTTTCCATCTCTGCCTCTTATCTCCTCACAGAAGCCGTGGAATTACAGATACATGATATGCTTCATCTGGATTTACATAGTTTCTGAGGATTCCGACTCAAGCCTTGTCCTGGTGAATGCAGCAAGTGCCTTACCCACTAGGCCATCTTCCCAACCAGGAAACACTAGTTTTCTTTTTTTATGAGATGTGCTTGTTTTTGCCTGAATGTATGTCTGTGTGCGTGATAAGCATGCAGTACTAGGAGAGGCCAGAAGAGGGCATCAGATCCTCTGGAACTGGAGCATTTTTGAGCCTTTTACCGGTGCTGGGAACTGAACCTGGGTCCTCTGGGAAGGTAGTTAGTGCTCTTAACCACTGAGCCATCTCTCCAGCCTGAGACAGTGAAATGTTATTTCCAATCTAAGTACAGTATGGTCAGATCACTTTCTGCACTGAGAACAGATGCTTCTCAACTGCCTCAGTCAAGCCTGACACAAGCCACTTATGGCCAGAATCAACAGGTGAGGAGTAGACGTACAGTCTACGGGCCACAGCTTAACATTAAAGGATGTTGGAAAAGTAGGCCTGTATGTGGATGTTGATGTTTGTTGGACAGGACCAAATTAATAATAATAATAATAATAATAATAATAATAATAATAATAATAATAATAATAATAATAACAACAACAACAACAACAGCAACAACAATAGTAGTAGTAGTAGTAGTAATTATCATCATCGTTATCATTATTTTACCTGAAAAGATTCACTCTTGTCTGGAATCTTTCTTTTTTTCTTAATTTTCTAGAAAGTTCCACTTCAAACACAGATATATTTGACCTCATGTCATAGTGTTATACTTATTTCAAAGAGTGTAGTGACTAACCTTGCTTGTCAGCCTGATCCATCTGAGAAGAAGGAACGTCCATTGAGGAATTGCCTCCATCAGATTGGCCTGTGGGCATGTCTGTCAGACATTTTCTTGAGCAATAATTGATGTAGGAGTGTCCAGCTTCCTGGCTGGTCTCTGGCTGCATAAGAAAGGTAGCTAAACCTGAGCCTGGGAGCAAAGCAGTAAGCCATGTTCCTCCCCAGTTTCTGCCTTGGCTTCCTTTGATGATGGGCTGTGACCTGTAAGCTGAAATAAACAGTTCACAACGCAGGCTGCTTCTGGACTTGCTGCTTACCACAGCAACCGGAAGGATGAAGGGGGAAAAGGCTTCTTGGTATATTCACATAGAATGTAGTCTAGATTCATGGAAACCAGGTGCCTGGCTCTGTTTTCTGAACCCAGTCTTCCAATGTTGCTTCTTAATCATCTGTTTTGTTTTGTTTTTGTTTTTGTTTTGTTTTGTTTTATTGATTAATTGAAGGCAATTTTCTCTTTTAAGAGGAGACTTTGGCCAATAGAGATGCCTCAGCTGGTAGAGCCTTCTGTGCTCAGGCCTGATGACCTTGGCTGGAGCTCTGGGACTCATAAAGTAGCAGAAGAGAACTAACTCCTAAGAATTGTCTTCTGACCTCCACATGTACACTGTGATATGTGTGAACCTGTGTGTGTGTGTGTGTGTGTCACATACTCCCAAATAAGCTTATAGATAGATAGATAGATAGATAGATAGATAGATAGATAGATAGATAGATAGATAATGAGCAAATATAAGCTGTAAAGATCCATTCCTTTACAAAGTTCCTTGGGCCAGCACTCTCATCACTACCTAAATGCCCACCCAGTTGAGTCTTTCTATACCTTTCCATTGATTATATCCAAATTGGTGTTTTTCACAGTGGTATTGATGTAGATGGATCAATACCCCACTTATCTCTTGCTTTATCAGTGACTTTACCTCAAACTCCCTGTGGCCTGCTATTTCTAAAACTGAAGGTCTTATTTGACTTCACTTTGTCAGCAATAATATCTCTCTCTCTCTCTCTCTCTCTCTCTCTCTCTCTCTCTCTCTCTCTCCCCCTCCCTTCCCCTGCTGCCCCCCCCATGAAAATATCTTCAGTTGTTGTTCACTTCTGGAAGATAAATTCACTGGCTACCATCTCTCTCTCTCTCTCTCTCTCTCTCTCTCTTGTTCACTCCCTATCCCCACCTTTCTGGCTCCTAAGGTGATCATTCCATACCCACCTCATCTGCATGGACATAGTTCTTTCCTTAAAGCTTTCCTTTTTCTCTAAATTCACTTTTCTTAAGGCTGAATGCAACATGCTCAGACAGATTTGTTGGCATTCACCCTGCCTCATCCTCATTAAAATGTGTGGAGTGCCAGTTCGAGATTACAAGGCACACATCTCTTAACCCCAGCCTTACTCCCTGTCCTCTTCCTTCTTTCCTCTCTTTTTAGCTTGTAACTCAACCTCTATTTAGAATTTGTCCTACGGTTATGCATATTTTATTGCTTATCTGCCTGTCTAGAACTGAGAACTTTATCTCTTTGATCCAAGGCAACATCACTCTTGGCAGGGCACAGTCAAGTTGGCCTAAAAAATTGAATTAATAAATGACAGGACGTTATTCTTATTTTTAAAATAAACTAAAACTTGATGAAACTTTACTCTTTGGTACCTGTATGTGACTTAAAGGCAATAAAAACTTGTTATTTTCACAATATTCTCATGTCACAGCATCCTTTCTAGAAAGCTCCATTAAGTGAAAATAAAAGTCTTTGAAGAAGACCAGTAGTTAGGATTGACTTATCAATACTTCTTTTTTTTATTAATTTATTCATATTACATCTCAGTTGTTAGCCTATTCCTTGTATCCTCCCATTCCTCCCTCCCTCCCACTCCCCCCTCCTACTCCCCTCCCCTATGTCTGTGACTGAGGGGGACCTCCTCCCCCTGTATATGCTCATAGGGTATCGAGTCTCTTCTTGGTGACCTATTATCCTTCCTCTGAGTGCCACCAGGCCTCCCCATCCAAGGGACATGGTCAAATATGGGGCACCAGAGTTTGTGTGAAAGTCAGATCTCCTTCTCCACTTAATGGTGGAGAATGTCCTGTCCATCAGCTAGACTGGGTAGGGGTTCGAAGTTTACTGCTTATATTTTCCTTGGCTGGTGCCATAGTTTGAGGAGGACCCCAGGGCCCAGACCTGCCTGTAGTTTTCCAGGACCCACTGGATCCTTCTATTTGCTCATTCTACCAGGCTTCTCACACCTAAAGTCTCAATAGGATGTCCTCCCCTCTGCCCCACTTTCCTGGTAGGTAAAGTTTTTCATAGGGACGTACCCCTTGGACTAGTGTCTCGATATAAGTGAGTATATACCATTTAACTCTTTTTGCTTCTGTGTGAATTCACTCATTATGATAATTTCTAGTTCAATCCATTTGTCCACAAATTTTGGAAATTCCTTGTTTTTAATAGCTGAGTAGTATTCCATAGTGTAGATGCACCACAGTTTCTTTATCTATTTTTCTACTGAGGGACATGTAGGCTGTTTCCATGTTCTGGCTATTATGAATAAGGCAGCTATGAACATGGTTGAGCATATGTCCCTGCTGTGTGATAGTGCATCTTCTGGGTATATTCCAAGGAGTAAAATAGCTGGTTCTTGAGGAAGCCCTATTCCCATTTTTCTGAGAAAGCGCCAGATAGATTTCCAAAGTTGTTGTACTAGTTTGCATTCCCACCAGCAATGAAGGAGTGCTCCTCTTCCTCCACATCCTCGCCAGCATATGGTGTCAGTTGAGTTATTAATCTTAGCCACTCTGATGGGTGTAAGATGGAATCTCAGTGTCATTTTGATTTGCATTTCTCTGATGACTAAGAAGGTCGAGCATTTCTTTAAGTGTTTCTTAGCCATTTGATATTCCTCTGTTGAGAATTCTCTGTTTAGTTCTGAGCCCCATTTCTCTATTGGGTTATTTGGTTTGGTGGTGTTTAATTTCTTGAGTTCTTTATATATTTTGGATATTAGACCTTTGTCAGATGTAGGGTTGGTGAAGATCTTTTCCCAGTCTGTAGGCTGTCGCTTTGTTCTCTTGACAGTGTCACCTGCCTTACAGAAGCTTCTCAGCCTCATGAGGTCCCATTTATTAATTGTTGACGTTAAGGCCTGGGCTGTTAGTGTTCTGTTCAGGAAGTTGTCTCCTGTGCCTATGTGCTCCAGATTCTTCCCCACTTTTTCCTCTAACTGGATTAATGTCTCTGGTTTTAGGTTGAGGTCTTTAATCCACTTGGACTTGAGTTTTGTGCATGGTGACAAATAGGGGTCTAATTGCATTTTTCTACAAGTAGACATCCAGTTAGACCAGCACCATTTGTTGAAGATGCTGTCGTTTTTCCATTGAATGGATTTGGCTTCTTTGTCAAAAATCAAGTGGCCAAATGTGTGTGGATTCATCTCTGGGTCTTCAGTTCGATTCCATTGATCCACTAGCCTATTGTTGTGCCAGTACCATGCTGTTTTAATTACTGTTGCTCTATAGTACAACTTGAGATCAGGTATGGAGATTCCTCCAGAGGATCTTTTATTGTATAAGATTGTTTTTGCTATTCTGGGCTTTTTGTTTCTCCATATGAAGTTGAGAATTGTTCTTTCAATATCTTCAAAATATTTTGTAGCTATTCTGATAGGGATTGCATTGAATCTGTAAATTGCTTTTGGTAAGATGGCCATTTTTACTACGTTAATTCTCCCGATCCATGAACAAGGTAGATCCCACCATCTTCTGATGTCATTTTCAATTTCTTTCTTCAGAGATTTAAAGTTTTTTTCAAATAAGTCCTTCACTTGGTTGGTTAGGGTTATTCCTAGATATTTTATATTGCTTGTGGCTATCGTGAAGGGAGTAATTTTCCTAATTTCTTCCTCTGCCTGTTTGCCATTTGTATATAGGAAAGCTACTGACTTTTTTGAGTTTATTTTGTATCCTGCCAATTTGCTGAAGGTGTTTATCAGCTGTAGGAGTTCTCTGGTGGAATTTTGGGGGTCACTTATATACACTATCATATCATCTGCAAATAGGGATAATTTGACTTCTTCCTTTCCCATTTGGATCCCCTTGATCTCCTTTTGATGTCTTATTGCTCTGGCTAGAACTTCAAGAACTATATTGAAGAGATATGGGGAAAGTGAGCAGCCTTGTCTGGTCCCTGATTTTAGAGGGATTTCCTTGAGTATCTCTCCATTTAATTTAATGTTGGCTATTGGTTTGCTGTATATAGCCTTTATGATGTTTAGAAAAGTGCCTTTTTTCCAGATCTCTCCAGAACTTTAAACATAAATGGGTGTTGGATTTTTTCAAATGCTTTTTCTGCATCTAAAGAGATGATCATGTGGTTTTTCTCTTTCAGTTTGTTTTTATGGTGGATTATGTTGATGGATTCCCGTATGTTAAACCATCTCTGCATGCCTGGAATGAAGCCTACCTGATCATGGTGTATGATGTCTTTGATATGCTGTTGTATTCGCTTTGTGAGTATTTGTTGAGTATTTTTGCATCAATGTTCATAAGAGAAATTGGTCTGAAATTCTGTTTTTTTTTTGTTGGGTCTTTGTGGGGTTTAGGTATCAATGTGACTGTGGCCTCATAGAATGAATTTGGTAATATTCCATCCATTTCTATCTTTCAGAATAGCTTGAATAGTATTGGTATTAGCTCCTCTTTGAAGGACTGGTAGAATTCTGCGCTGAAACCATCTGGCCCTGGGCTTTTTTTTGGTTGGGAGACTATCAATGGTTGCTTCTATTTCTATAGGTGAAATAGGGCTATTTAATTTGTTTATATGGTCTTGATTCAATTTTGGCAAATGGAATCAGTTGAGAAAATTGTCCATTTCCCTTAGATTTTCAAATTTTGTGGCATAAATGCCTTTAAAGTAGGTTCTTATGATTCTTTGTATTTCTTCGATGTCTGTTGTTATGTCTCCCGACTTATCAGTACTACTTATGTTTAAGTTGAGTAAGTGGGGAAGCAGGTAACTCTAAACTCAATCAAAAAATAGCAGAATAAATAATTCAGAAGAGGCCGAGAGTATAGCTCAGTTGATAGAGTGTCTGAGTAGGTTTGAGAACTATGAATTTGATGTATCCTTAACTATATAGTGAGCTTGAGGGAAGCTTGGGACAACACACACACACACACACACACACACACACACACACACACACACACACAGATGAAGACTGCTGTTTATACTATTGTTTATACCACACCCTTGGTCAGGGTCAACTGACAAGTCACAGCGACAAAGAGGCTCCAGCCAAGACCCAACCAATTGCTGTCTAAGGCTCTAATGTTGGTCCTCTGTGCCTGCGCAATGGAGCCAACTTGGCCACATCAGCAAACATGTGAGCCCAAGGTCAGCCCCCTAGCCTCTTAAGATGCACCACCTCTGTGCCGGCACGTGAGTCTATGATATTCTCAAGGGTAGATGTACATATGCCAAGTCCAGACCCAGAACCAAGATCAGACTGTGAGCCTGGTGTCTCCAATGGATGCACAAAGCACTTCAGTCCAAGGCCGATTAGGAATAGGGTAAAGAAATGACCCAGAGGACACAAGCAATGTGTGAAATGATTGGTGGGTTCCTGGGAAGGAGGAGGCAGAGTGGTGGTATAGGATGAGGGTGGCAGTGTAGACCAACAGCCAGGGCTTGTGAATAGTGAACTCACACGTGCACTTATAAAATGAAACATTTCTATTCTAACATTTCTATCCTAGATAGAGGCTGGTAGAGATAGACAATGTAACCAAATCTGCAGAAACTCAGGAATACACAGCTAGGAAGTCTCAGAAGTTCCTGAAGCCTACAAGGATCATAAAACCCCTTTTCATTACAGAAGGGCCTTAAGACTCTTAGACATGCTGAGCAACCTGCATATTTTGTCAGCAGCTCCATGGATGCAGCTTTCCTGAGCCATTGAACTTTCCGGTATATAGGCTCTTTGATAATGTAGCTGCCTTTGTTCCTGTAACCAAGCCATCAACCACACTCCTGCGAAGAACTCCATAAATTCATTGGTTTACAAAGCTATACATCACAGTAATCTTGTCTTTGTTCTGTCATCCTTGATGTCCTACCTGGGATGAGTAGACATTTGTTCATATCTCCCTAGCATAGCATCAACATGTACTGGCTCTTTTGTGGAGCAGTCTCTTGCTAAAATAAATGACTACGCAGATGTCCAGAAGAAAATCTATCCAAAGTGGAGCATACACACACTCAGATTCTGACTAGAGCTTTCATTGTTTGGGTGGGGTTTGTTGTTGTTATTTTTCCCTTCCTTTTTCTTTATGGCATTGCTCTTTAAAGTACTAATCTGTTTGAAATCATGTAGAAGACAGATAAGGGTTGTCAAAATAAATCATGTTAATAATAGTGGCAAAATGGTGATCAAAGAAACATTTCTTATGCCTTGTGCCTTGACCAGCACTCCACATATTGTAATCCTTGAATATTTCTGATTAAAACATATTTCATGCTGCCTCAATTTCATGAATACATATATAAATTGGCCTGCATTGGCAATCTAAGTAACTATGATGCGATCATAAGATCATGCCACTGAGAACCTCAATTGGCTACAACTCAGCAATTTGTCTTTTCAGGCTATCCCTCTGTGACTCCTGCTGCAATCAGTGAGGCTGACCCAGGCAGGGGGATTTATTCAAGCTGGTTACACTTTTCCAAGACTCACAGCAGGTTATTAGGGGAAAAAGACACTTGCCTAGATGCTGTGTTGACAGGTTTTATCTTTGTTTCATGAACCGAGAGGATGAAGAAGAAAGGAGTTTGGCTTCATTTCTCCGCTGACATATTACTATGGTGAGTACAAGAAATCAGGAGTTGGCAAGCAGGCAATTTGATAACTTCTGTCTATTCTTTCTAAATGGCAACCTCATCTTTCCTCAGAAGACATCCCTCCACACTGCAAGATACAGACTTTTGTGTTTATGGATGGTACAGACATTTATTTCTACAGCTCAGAGATACATGATAGTGACTCAATATTCAGAGGAAAAGCCACCCAAGTCCTAACAGATGACCAAAGTCACAAAAGGACTGAACTTGTATACAGCAATCTTCTCTATTCATACATTCATAGCAAAACTTAACTTAAAAATTAGGCACGGTTTTGGACCAGAGAGATGGCTCAATGGATTAAAAAAACTGGCTTCTCTTCAAGAAGACTTGAATTCAGTTCCCAGAACCCACATGAAGACTCACAGTCATCCAGAACTGCTGGTACAGGTGATCTGATACCCCTTTCTGGTGTCCAAGGACACTGCATACACAATGTGTTCAGATGTATATGCAGATAAAGCACCCATACATATAAAATGAAAATAAAATAAATCTTTAAAGATGTTGGGCAGAGGTAGAGATTAGAAATAATAACTACTAAATTTAAATAATGAACATTCTATTGTCATCTCCTGAAAAAATCAAGATAAAAGCTAATCATTTCAGTCTACTACTGTGGGGCACAGGTAACTGTAGATGAAGAAAACCAAAGAAGAAAGGGAGGCGCTGCACGGCTGTGGTCCTAATACTCAGGAGGTGAGGCAGGAGGATCCTCAAGACAGCCTTTGATGCATAGTAACATTCTGACAATTAAAAAATACAGAATGAACCCATTGGAGGTGTATAGTCCACATCATTTATAGAGACATTTGAGACACTTAAAAAGAAAAAAATAGAAGGAGATAGTGTCATTAGTAGTTAGGATATATTGATCTGGATGCCATAATCCCTGTCTCTCTCCACCTAGCAGTAGTAAAGAATCAAAAAGGCTTTTCTTAACTCCTTAAAGAAAAACTATCACTTCCAGACTGGTAATTTTCAAGCACTTCTGTCTTATCTGTTTCTATTTATAGCACCATGCTTTTAAAAATATATATTTACCTATTCCTATTTTGTGTGTTTGTATGTTTTACCTCCATCTATACATGTGCACCACATGTGTGCAGTGCCTATAGGTGATGAAAGAGGACACTGAATAACCTGGAACTTCAACTACAGAAGTTGGAAACTGCCATGTGGATGTTGGGAACCAAGCCCAGGTCCTCTGGAAGAACAGCCAGTGCTCTTAACCGCTAAGCCATATCTCAGCCCCCACACCATGATGCCTTATAAACTATACCTAAGCATGATTGCACAGATGCCATCTATCCTGTAGCCCATGTATACCATATATTCCATGAGTCAGGAATGGGAACGACTTGGTCTCTCTTTTTTTTTCTAGGCAGCTCGGTCTTCCACAGCACAGGGGATCATGTAGCTAAGTGAGCAGTAACAATGCACATTACACCTTTCCCCATGATGTAATTCATTATTAGAATTCAGACCCCAGACTACTGCTCAGGCAGCGACATTCCAGCAGCCTTCCCCTCTCACTGACATCAACAGGCACCTACAGAGAATGTTGCCTATGCCTATCTAGCTAACATGCTTTCATGGTCCAGATTTCTTACCTGTGGAGGTGAGTTCACATCTAAAGGGGCATTCATGGCCATACAGTCTGCTCCCTGCTTCCTGCCTGTGAATCATAGAGCCTGCCTGCACACTCCTGGTGTGAAACACCTATCCTCAGAGAGCTATAAAGGATCCCAAATCTGTTAGGTAGACCAGATACCTCTTTTCAAAGGCACCCCCCCGACACACACACACATGCTGTCTGTCTGTTTCCCTAAAATCTAATCTCTACTCAGAGACCCTGCCATGATTCTGTCTGTCTGTCTGTCTGTCTGTCTGTCTGTCAACCACATCAATAACCAATATGCTTCTTACTCCAAATAATCCATCTCAGTGTCCCTCTCGAACTCCACATCAGAGACCGCTTCATGTAGTGTCTGTTCTGGCTTCCTCCTCTTGCAGATTAGTCCCAGCAAGTGCATTAGAATTAGGGTGGGGTGTACAGTCTTCTCAGGAGACCCAAAGTGAGCTGAGTGGGAGGGAGATAGTTGCTAAAGAAAAGACACACCCAATGAGGATGTCTTCAAGAATAAGAACATTATGATGGGAAGATCTGGGCCAAGGGATCCTGCTCACACTATGGTACCAGCCAAGGATAATACGTGCAGTAAACTTTGAACCCCTACACAGATCTAGCCAATGGACAGGACATTCTCCACAGTTGAGTGGAGAGTGGGGTCTGACTTTCGCATGAACTCTGGTGCCCCACATTTGACCACGTCCCCTGTATGGGGAGGCATGGTGGCACTCAGAGGAAGGATAGCAGGCTACCGAGAAGAGACTTGATACCCTATGAGCATATACAGAGGGATGAGGTTCCCCCTCAGTCACAATCATAGGGGAGGGGAGTAAGGGGGAAATGGGAGGGAGGGAGGAATGGGAGGATACAAGGGATGGGCTAACAATTGAGATGTAATATGAATAAATTAATAAAATATATTTTGAAAAAAGGATCTCTGCCATGCTCCACTTTGCTCTGAGCTTGTGTCTGTAGTTTCTTTCCATATTTCGCTGCCTCCGGTTGGTTTGACTCATGTAGACCAGGAAGAAAATAAGGAAGAAAGACAGAGAGCATGGTGCTTCAGTTTCTTGCTTCTTCCCTTACAGAGTGGCTAACAGCTGGCTACAGGTGTTGACCAAAGTCATGTGTCCTACTTCTTTCCATTCTCTAGAGTCTAAGAATGGATTGACTAAGCTGACTGTTCAGGCTAGGGAGGGAGAGACATTGTTGTGTTTAAGTTAAGGGCTAATTAGGCTGCAATAGCCTTCAGCCTCCCAGGCACCTTGCCCTGAGCATATCCCTGAATGGATATCAGGCACCCAGGCTCCAGGAAAGAAATGTCTGTCTTCAGCTCTATCTATCTCCATCCTCATTAATGATCTGGGATTCCTTCTGCTCCCAGAAGAGACAAACACCCTACCAAGATGTAGTAAATAGATGCTTCAGGTGCCTGGATTCCACGAGAATGACAGGCACCAAAGAAGCAGATGGACCTCAGGTTGCCAGCGTGAGGCATCCAAGGGCTATATCCACCCTACTACCCATCCCACTGCCCACCCCACTGTGTAACTGGCATCTCTTCCATGCTTCCTCTATGTGTTGTAAGCCATGCATCAAGAAGTTTTTATCCAACCTCCCCCAAAATGCAGGACACCCATTTCCCCTTCCCTAAAAAGCCTTAAAATAGACTTCTTTGCTCTTCTGAATGATTAAAAATATTTTCTTTTCTCTTTGGATCCCGATGCAGTTTTCCTAGCATTAAATAAATCCTGTGGCCTCAAGGAGAAATCTGTCTCAGTGTCCTCTATGGAATTCAAAGCCATAAAGAAATGATGGACTTGAAATGAAAATGATTAAGGTTCTCCACAAGAATAGATCCAGAGGGTTGTACGCAGTTATAAGAGAGGATTTATTAGATGGATTTACATTGTCAGGAGCTGAGTGGTCCTGCAATGGTTGTCTGTATGGAGGAGACCTGTGAAAAGCTGTTGTCTCTTAGTCTATGAAACAGACCAGTGAGAAAGACCAATGGTGCTGTCCTAGTCTTTTGCTGGTTGTCTGGAGACCACTGAGAGCTCCTGTTTCTGACCAATGTTCAAACCCTGAAGAACATGGAGTCGGACACACATTGGAGACGACAGTATCAATCCCACAACTGATAGGCCGCACTCGTTAATTTCCTCCACTGCTTTTCCCTTTCACCCAGCCCTGGACTGTTGGGTAGTACTGCCCACTTCCAAGCAGATTCTCCTTACCCAATTACCAGACACACTCATCTTCTCTACTTTGCCTTCACAGACACATCCAGGAGTGTATCCCCTTAGTTTCATATGCATCCTGGCACAGTCCAGCTACAACCCATATTAACCTTCATTGGTACAAGATAACACTTGAGACACAGCATTTATAATTGCCCTGCCCTCCACTCATTTATTTGTTTGATTGTTTGGGTTTTTTTTTTTTTCCAAATTATTCCGCAAACTATTCCAGTGCACTCTGGTGGATGGGGGGGGGGGGGCAAAGAACAGCATGCTAGCTGGCACGGAAGCCACACTCCTTTAATTCAGAAACCAAAACAAAGCAAAAATATATATATATATGTATATATATATATATACATATATATATATATATATTCCTCATTCTTCACAGAGGACCTCAGAGCCATTCAAAGATGCTCCCCAAATGCACAGAAAAGCTCTGGGTTTTGGGCCTATGTGGACTCTTCCATGGACTCACTTGGTATCCTCAGGCCACAGGTTAGGCTATGTATCTTCAGGCTCTGGGCTAGACCATGAAGAAACCAAATTTCTCCTACACTGAAAGCCCATAGAGTACAGGGAATCACTGAATGCTTTGGTGTCAAAGCAGAGGAGATATAAGTCTGGATCCAGAGGCTGGAGAGGCCAATTCACTTGTGTTGAAAACAGTGTGGAGAATTAGGGTCTCTCATGACGTAGTCCAGGGCAGGAAAAACCTCCCACTATTATTAGTTTGGGTGGTCTTACTTAGCCCCACCTTTCTTCCATCTCCCTGTTCACAGAAGTCTTATCCTCCTTGAAGTAATATGATAGGGCTGAGTCTTGATTCACAGAGAAATAAGAGAGGGAGAGAGAAGAAAATGGTTCCTAGATCAAAATTGTAAAGACTTTTTATTATTATATATCATTGGGATCACTTAGGCTGTGTGTTCCTTGTTGGGCCAAGAGCTGCCATCAGTAGGATGTGGAGTCCTGAATGGAGTCCTTGAATGTAGGAAGAAAGTCAATCCTCCTACAGGAAAATTATACCATCAATTCCAACAGTATGGTTTCTTAAACATGACCAAAACATCAGCCAATACCCTAGTGTGGATGGGGAAAATACCATAAGGCCGCAACCCTAGATGAAGAGCTGTAAGGAAACAATGGCTGCTGAGAGAGAGAGGAAGGATCAGTTTTCTTGAAAGGTGAGCATCCTGATAAGTTATCCAACCCCAAGGGGTCAGCCCTAAGCACACAGACATTCCTGGACCACTGCTTGGACTCAGCAGGCTGTGTGTGTTTATAACAATACTAACTAAAGAAACGGTCATATATCTTTGAGGGAGTAAGTGGGTGGAACAAGAAGAGTTGGAGGAGGTGTGGCAAAGGGTAGAAATACAGTCCTCACTTAAGAAATTCTGGAGAAGAAATGAAAGTGTAACTGGATGGTGAAAGCAAAAGAAGAAGGGTGAGAAAAAGAAGATGAGGAGGAGAGGGAAAGGAGAAGGGAAGGAAATAAAAGACAGAAAAGAAAAGAAGACTGACCATTAACCCAAATATGCATTCTCTGGGGTATGAGAAAGAAAGCCATCTGTCTGTTGTTCAGAAAATCACAGTTTCCCCTCCTCGGTCCCTGCTGTTTCTGCTTTCATCCAGTCTGCACTGGCTCAAACACTGTATTTCACCTTTCAGGACCAACTGCAAAAATCAAATGTCTGTGAAGAGGTGGCCACACCATTTCATCAGATGGGAGGAGATAAACACCTGGTGAAGAAAATAAGGAGTGACATAATTTAAAATTTAACCCAATGGAAATATGTTGGTTATATCGTCAGTCTCTAGTTAGTTTCTTAAAGATAATCCTCCATTGTTCCCTAGCTAATGACTGTAAAGTCCTCACAGAAACCTATAAAAAGGCATCTGGAGTCTTATGTCCCAGTGAAATGTTTCCTATCTGGCAAAGGAAGGCTGCCAACATGGCTCAGTGAGTAAAGGCGCCAACATGGCTCAGTGAGTAAAGGTGCTTTCCATCCATGATGACTACCTGTGCTCAATCCCTGGGGTCTGTAAGGATTTTGTGCCAATCATAAGGCCAAGGATCACACCATACAACAGACCTCACATGAGGGCTTTATTGGGGAAGATGAAAGGCTACCTCTGAGTAGGGATGAGAGAGAGGCGGGTCATGATGGTGTGAACTTTATAGGGGGTATGGAGCATGCACAATGTGACCCTGGAGACAGTGGAAATGTGTCACATTGGCTGCTAATGATGATGTGTCATATTGGCCTTTAGTAATGACATGGAGTCGGTGCTCAGTCATTGACGATGGGAGGAACCTGGTCCTGGAATGTCGGTGGTTCCAACAGGACCCAATTGGTGGAATCAAAAAACAGACTCCTGCAAGTTGTCTTCTGACCTCCACATGCATGCTGTGGTGAGCGCTCTCTCCACCCCCCCCCTTCCTCTCTCCTCTCTCTAACACCTCCCTCTCTCTTGCTAGTTCACTTGCTCACTCTCACTTGCTCCCTCCCTCTCTCTCCCTCCCTCTCCCTCCCTCTCTCTCTCTCTCTCTCTCTCTCTCTCTCTCTCTCTCTCTCTCTCTCAATTAATTAACATCTTTAAAAGAGAGAAAATAATTCAAGTATAATTTCTCTCAAGCAACGACAGGTTTTTAGTTTTTTTTGTTTTTTGTTTTGTTTTTTTTTTAGGGAAATATTAGAGCTAGAGTTTCCTGGCACCATTTTTCTTTTCTTTTCTTTTATTAAAGCTTTAATTTCTGTTGTAAATTAAATGATTGCACAGATAACAAACACTTAAAGTGAAGTGGAATGTGATGATTTGATTGTGAAATGTCCCGCATCGGTCATGTGTTGGAACACTTGGTCCACAGCTGGTGAGAGTGTTTGGGGAGGTCATAGGAGTTAAAGGACATGAAGACTCACTGGAAAAGACATTTTTCATTCAATGCTCACATTTTATTATCAATTTGATCTTGATTGTTGCCCTTGAGTGGCCTATATGATAAAGGCATGACCCATGGACTAGTGCTGCTGGCAGGTGGTATCTTTCAGAGGAGGTGTCTAGCCAGATGCCCACCAGTCAGGTAAGTGTTTATCTTCCAGTGGAATTAGGAAACCCTGACACCAGTCCTCCCTTTCCTCTTTCCCCTCATTTTCACCTCTTCGTCTACTTCCTCCTGCATTTTCTGCTGTGTTAAGCCTTCTCAACACAGGTCTAAAATCAATGAGGCAGCCCATCGATCATGGACTGGAACAGTACGCAAACTAAGAGACAAAATAAACCTTTTCTCTTTATACGTTGATTACCTCAGGTATTTGTTACAGTGATGTAAAACTGATGAACACATGGTTCAAATATTTATGTGTTTCAGGCTTGAGGTGATTTATCTCTATTTACTTTTAATTTCCTCATGTAATGTTTCAAATCATGGCAGGAGTTGTTATAAATGGCTGGTGCTAAATTATGTAGAGGTGTTATATTGCTACTTAATGCATGCATTTGATGTGGTTATTAAAAGGCTGACAGTATCAATCACCATGGCAACACAAACAAGAATTTATGGTCCATTTCAGACTCCTGGGGCTAGGAATATTTTACAGCTATTGAAAGGCTGAGGCACAAGGCAGTTTAGACACTTAGCTGCTAAGGAAGTGGGACCCAGGAACACATCAACTCAGATGTTGACTCCTTAGGAGAAATCCATATTGAATAATAGCACAGGTCATTTACTTTTAATTGCCTGGTTATTGAAATTCTAGGGCATGTGTGTAGCAACTACACCCATGGGGTATACCCATGTGTCTTTCATGAGGCTACTTTTTGCCTTTTGAATCTTAACCGTGGGAACAGGAGAAGTTGAAACTGAAACACTCTCATTTACAATCTTCTTATGTGTTATCTGAAACAGTGGCATCTCTGTCTCCATAGTAACCAATGCTATCAAAGGGGGAAACATGTCAGAAGAGGTCCTATCACTGACACCATAAATAAAATACATGTCTGACATATTGTGTGATTGGGGGAAAAATTACGTGTGTCCTTGTTGCTGTTCAACAAGGGACATAAATCACTTATTGCCTTCTTCATCTATGTACTGAAGCCAAAAGAAAAAAAGAATGAGTGTGTTCTCAGCAAGGACTTTCAGGAGATTGACTGATAGTAGCCATGACATTTTTTTTTTAAAGCCACCTTGTACTGTGTGCCTCACAGGACCAGATATGGCTCCTTCTCATCAGCACAGGAAAGAGTCCACAGAAGAGGTAGGAATGCAAGATGGGGAGTGCTCTCATCTGTGGCTCCGGAAGCTTTGCCTTCATGCAGGTAAATACTGATTGGTCCAGGCTAAGACTGAACTTGGTGAGTTTGATGTTTGGATGCTGTAAGTGACCCTGGAGCCTTCTTCCAGAAACTTCCACAGCTGATGCAGTACTACTTCCATTCCCAAGTGCTTCAAAAAATGACCTCCTTCCCCACTCTTTATGCTTCCTGCTTCTGCCTCTCTCACTTTCTTCCCACCTAATTCTCTACAGCAGCAGTATGAAGTCTTTGGTTGAAGCAGCTAACTAGGGGATGAAGAAGAAAGCCTGAATCTTGGCATTCAGCCAGCATGTTATGATATTTAGTTAGGAGCTGGAAAGGGGGGGACATTTATATAATAAAATAAACACAAATGGTCATAATAGTGAAGAATGGGGTGCACAATGGGGGCATTTTAAGGAGATGGGTAAATGGAGCAAGAATGACACATTTCTATTACTGGACTTAGGGTGACAGCCTGTACCCCAACAAGCCAGGCTCAGTCACCTGACAAGCCAACTAAAACAGTCAAATTAATGGTGGGGGAAAAAGGAGAATTGTTCAATACAGCCATGTTAGGAAGCAGAACAAAGAGATCCAGGGACCATTTAAATTCATCTTCAGGATCCTCAAGTGAGGCCAGGGATAAGCAGAAACCAACATCATGCCTATCTAAGTAGTCAAGGGATAGCCTTGCCTGTCATTGACATGTCGCCGTCTCTGCTGTTACAGGGTATGATACATTGTAAATCTTTGTCTAGGAGAGAAGTTTCCCCTCTGTCTGATCCAGACAGAAAGAATGCCTTCCCTTATCCCAGCCTGAGAATCCTGAAATAATTCCGGTTTGGAGGGGGGAATGTCCCTTGTTTTCCAAAGTCAGACGGCCAAAGTGAGGGCTAACAGTGTTTCTTTAGAATCCCTTTGCCGGGGCACTATAGTGCATGCTTTTAATCCCAGCAGTATGAAGGCAGAGGAAAGAGGATTTTTGTACTTTCAAGCCCAGCATGGTCTACAAAGTAAGTTATACGCTAGCCAGGGCTGGAATAGTGAGACTCTAACACAAAATAAACTACCAACAAAAACAAAAATCTACCTCCCTAGTTATTTTCACCCCTGCCAGGCAGGTTTCGCATCAACCTGACCAGAGTAACATATCCCTTCTGCTCCCGGGTCTCTAGGGTTAAGATTACAGATAGTGGGTGATTATAGATAGTGGGTGACAAAACTCCATTGTCGAGGATAAGTTGAGAATCCCTGTCTCACATCCATGAAGGGCCAGGCATGCTCTTTACCTGGTGTGAAAAATAACAAGCTCCATTGGACTCCCAGGGAATCCAAAATCCCCTGGGCCTTTTCATTTCACCTTTAGGTTGAGAACCAACCCAGAGAAATTTTGAAATTTTAATTGTAGGTATGGAGGTGATTTGCCTGCATGTGTGTGCCCCATGTGCGTGCAGTAACCACAGAGACCAGAAGAGGGCATTGTGCCTCCTGGAACTGGAGTCGCAGATGGTTGTAAGCTGCCATGAGGGTGTCATCTGGTATAGAACCTGGGTCTTCTGCAAGAGCATCAAGAGCTATGAGCCATCTCTTACCTCACACATGAATACCTGGCATTTGGAGCGGTTCTGTGGCATCAGTATGTCCAGTAGTGATACCAAGATTAATTACCTCTAAGGGGTGAGAAATGTTTAACACTTACTTCTGAGTTTTCAAAGATCATCCTCATCTAAATCACATTCCTGTAAATCACACTCTTGCTCACCCTTCTCTGGGAACTGACATTCGTATCTCAGCTTTGTGAATGAACTGCATTAAATTCTTTGTTACACAGCAGAGCAGGAACTCTGCAGATGCCATGGGAGACGCTGTGTGGTTCTGGCTCTTGACCACACCTCCTCTCTATAAGGCCTCTTTCCAGAGAAATACTGGCCAGCTATGTCCATCCTCAGCCTCTAGAAAAGGGAGATTACCATGTAGTGGCTCTGATAGAAATGAAGGTACGTTTTATTTTCTGAATAAAAGAATTAAACCCCACTGAGTCAGGAGGAAAACAACAACAAAAGAAGAGAAAACCCAAAGAAACAAAAAGATGAAAATCAAGAGTAATGCTACAATCCCGGGCAGACTGTTGCTCAGGCCACAACACCACAGCAGGCCATCCCCCACTGAGAACATTGCCTCTGAGTCTAACTCACTCTCAGGGCTCAGGCTTTTCACCTGGGGAGGTGAATTTACATTAAAGAGCATATTGCCCTGCCTCCTGGGAATCAGAGATTGTGGCTGCAAGTCCCTGCTGTGAAACCCTGCTCTTGGAGAGCCATAAGAAAAAGCACCCTCAGGCTGGAGAGATGTCTCTGCTCTTCCAGAGGACCCATATTTTACTCCCAGCATGCACATGGTAGCTCACAAACCTCTAACTCCAGTTCCAAGGGATCCGATGCCCTCTTCTGGCCTCCTCCAGAACACATGGGGTGCACATTCATACATGCAGGCAAACAACACCCAACTCCTACCTCACAGACAAGATTACCCTCTTTGGAGCCCCACTATGCTGTCTCTCTGTGGTGCTGTGGCCTAATCTCTCCTCACAGGCCCTGCCTTGCTGTTGTCTGTCCATCTACCTGTCAGTGGCACTAACTCCTCTTCTAACAAACGTCATATCCTCCAACAATCCTTCTCAGAGTCACTATCCAATCTACATTCTAGACTTTTCCAACAATAGATTTCACAGAAGATCCCCTGCAGAATGTACAGGGACAGGTGACTCCACTGGTTTCTTTTTCATGGAAATATAATACTCACATAATAACATGTGACAGAGACTCCTGTGTGGGAACATTTGGGTAATGTATTCACCTTTTAGATGCTTCTAGAAGACTTAATAGTTCAGAACAGAACATTTGTATGGCATAGGACTGTGTCCTTGTCTGTGTGACCAGATTGTTCCCACTCCCTGGAGAGAAGAGAGAGAAAGAGACCTAAACTCATATCAGGAAACCACACAGGATCATTACAGATTCTTGTGGATTTGGCTTCAGCTGATCCCTTTTATAGCTGTGCTATTTATAAGTATTGTTCTGTGAATTAGTAGTTCATTTTTACCCTTGCTTTTGTTGTTGTTGTTTGTTTGCTTGCTTGCTTGCTTTTGTTCTTGTTTGGTTTGATTTGGGGGTTTTTTGTTGTTGTCTTTCTACATTGCAAAAAAATAAAGTTTGTAGTATTCAGGCCAACAAACATTCATGAATTCTCCAGTTTGACAGTGTTTCTTTGCTCCTGTTAGATTGGCTTTTATGAGAAATAATTCAAGCCCTTTGGAGGAAAAAAATCTCTAGAGGATACACACAGGCAGGGGACCTTCTGGTCAGTGTATAGATATGTTTGGACTTAGTGAAGGCTACAACTGCAAACTATTGGATTGTATTGAATTCAACATCCACTTTCCCCAACCTAAGATTATTTCTGTCCAAAAAGTTCTCATGACTTTAAACTGAAGAAATTATGAAACGCCGTCCAGTTGTATATTCTGGGCTCTCACGGAGTCTTGTGGATGTTGAATGTGGTACAAGAGTTGAGCTGATCCATTTGCTTTGGTCAACTCAACACAAGCTGGAGTCATCTGGGAAGAAGAAATCTCAATTGAGAAGATGCTCCCATCAGACTGGCCAGTGAGCAAGCACGTTAGGCATTCTTTTTAAATTGATGATTGATGGGGAAGAGCCCTGGTTACTAAGTTTGGTGCTGCCTCTGGGCTGGAGGTCCTGGGTGCTATAAGAAAGCATACTGAGCAAGCTGTGTTTAGTAAGGCAGTAAGCAGCACCCTCCGTGGCCTCTGTTTCAGTTCTTACCTCCACATTCCTGCCTTGAATTCCCACTCTGCCATCCCTTCTCGATGGGCTGTGAGCTGTAAATAAAATGAACTCTTCCCTCCCCAAGTTCCCTTTAATTGTGGTGCTTATCACAGCAATAGGAGGCAAACTAGGACAAGAATTAAAGGCAATAATGATTACTCAACCTCTGCTCCCTTCTTATTAAAAACCCCACTGGTTTTCTTTTTAATAATATAGCTACTGTTCATGTGTGCTGCCTTCCTCTCTCCTCCATTCCTCATCAGTTCCCTTGCTGCAGAGAAGGCTGAGGCAATAATTAAAGACTGGTGTATAGCATCCTGTGCTGTGCTGTCTTGCACTGTGAAGTCTACATCAGCACCACTGCTCAGTATCTCTGAGGCTCCTGTTTCAGCCCCAACCTCCAGCCCCGTGGGAGGCTTGCCATTTCAAAGCTTACCAGAATATTCAGCCTCCACTCTCACCTCACATGGGTAAGTCAAGTTTCTGCCAGATTGTATCAGAGACTGACCATCTCTCAACTGACTCTAAAACACAGCAACTGGGGACCTCCCTGGTGCTGTTCTGAGAGATCTGTTGAAGTGCATGCATGGATCTCAGGATGGCGGGATTCAAAAGGAAGTCGTAACTCATCCTTTAGCAGTTCAAGGCCCCGAGCTTTCCCCCAGCAAATGTACCCCCCCCAAAAAAATTAAGACTCTCAGACAACATACTTCCAACATTTTCCACAAGGAGCTGCAGAACTAAGTATGTGCTGCGGTTATTTTTATCCCGTCTGCAGCCGGCACGGGGTGAACTACAGGGTACTTTATCTCACAGCGAGCTCAGTGGCTGCAGATCTAATAACCAGCTCCAGGCTGAATGTACCCGAATTACAGACACGTTCGTGGCTTTTCCCACAAAGTAGAAATTATGTAATTGGTTCTTGAAGACAGAAGAGGGACTGGGTTTCCGAGAAGCACACCCTAATGAAAGAGAAAGGAAACAGCAATACAGAGAGCTCACATAATACTATAGCTTGCTTTCCTAGAGCTTGATTAAATATTGGGTGAGCCTTTCAAGTTGTAAGAAAACCACAAAAATGAAGCAAAATACTACATCTTTTTCGGTTTGAAAAAAAAGGGGGGGTTAGGGATCAAACAGGAGCTTCTGCATCAGGAAGGGGAGGGGCTGGGGTTACTTTTACTAGAGGATCATCTGAGACATGCAGAAGGCCATGAGGCTGAGCTTCATTCCTCTGTAAGAATGTGGCTGTGTGCACGTCTGTTTGCACATGTATGGACTTCTGTGTGCATGTGTGTGTACATGAATATACTCCTGTGTAAATGTATGTGTATATGTACATACTCATGTGTGAGTGTGTGTACTCCTGTGGGCACGAGTGCTTATACATGTCTGGGCTCCTGTACGAATGTGTGCAATCCTGTGAGAATTTGTCCCTCAGCAAGGTGTCTCAGCTGTGTCCTAAGGCTATATACTTTTTAAATAATTCAAAGTGTTTATTTTTCTCAGACAACGAATCCGCTCTAATCCAGCAATGGTTGTCATCATCTCTCAAGGCTGTCTGTAGCAACTGAAGGCCTATTTCCTCCTGTTAAGAAACGCTAAAACACTGGCTAGAGAGAAGTCACACACAAAGCCAGGGCAAGCTGCACACTCTCCATGGTGCTGAAAGCTGCTGCCGCAGTGTGGCCTCCTTGCCAGGGCCCTGGAAACACCAGCACGGAGCTGAGCTCAGGTTCCTTCAGGGCAAGCTGAGAAGCTAGTCTGGCAGGTCATGGGCATAGAGGCACGGTCCAGGAGGAACCTACTCATGCCTACTGCACACAGCCCTTTATGAACCATTCATTTTAACCATTTGAAGGTTCATCGAAGTTTAATCTGCATCATGTATGCTTATTTTTTTAATCATCATTTGTGTAAATTCTGTGTGTATGTGCAAGTGGCCATGCAGATCAGATGGTCTGAGGGGTGGAGAGAGGAGACATAGTGGAGGTGGGTGAACCTGGGAAGAATAGGAAGTGGGGGATAGGGTGGGTATGATCAAAACCGACTGTACATGTGTATGAAATCCTCAAAGAACAAGTAAATTTAGAATGATCTAAACATTTGAGAGCAATTAAAGCATATAATTTAGTGTGTCTTGCAGCATATATGGCCATGATGTGACCGATGATGCCCAAGATGGGTTGTCAACTTGAAAATACCACTGGGAGGCATAGGGTGGGGTCCCAGATGACATATAAAGAGAAAGTGAGGTGAGCACCAACATTCATTTCTCTGTTTCTGGCCACAGAGGAGATGCAGTGTGGCCGGCTGCCCCACGCTTCTGCTGCCATGTCTTCCCACCCTGTGTAACTGTACCATGGAGCCATGAGTGAAATCAACCCTTCCTTCCCAAAGATGAACTTGGGGCATTCACTGGATCTCTTTGTGCTTTTGTAGAGACATCAAATACATTTTTTCTTTCTTTCCTTTCTTTCTCCTCTTCTTCTTCTTCTTCTTCTTCTTCTTCTTCTTCTTCTTCTTCTTCTTGCCTCTTACCTTTTGCTATTAATTTGGCTATTTTAGTTGGCTTCCTAAGAATGCATAGCTAAACCTGGATTATTTTGGTTTCAGACGGTGACCCCAAACTTGGACACAGTGTCATTGTAGTAAAAGGTTTGGCTCATCATACTTGCAAAATAGCACTGGGCACAGACAACATGGGAGAGCCTGTTTCCTTAGAGTTTACTCATAGCCAGAACACTACCAATTAAGAGCCAAGACTCAACATTCATTTTTAAATTTTATTTATTTGTGTGTATGGGTGTTTTGCCCGAATGTACTGTGCACCACATGCATGCAGTCACCATGGAGGGCAGAAGAGGGCATTGCATCCTCTGGGACTTGAGTTATAGATGGTTGTGAGCCATCGTGTGGATGCTGGGAATTGAACTTAGGTCCCCTGCAAGAACAGCCAGTGCTCTAACAGATGAGTCAAATCTCTAGCCCCTGACATCTGTCTTACACAGAGAAAAACTCATGGGATGGGTCTGCCAAACGTTCTGAGACATGGTGATGACTTACCAGCATGGATGTCATTCCTTTTCTCAGTTAAATAAATTTGAAAGGCAGTTATTTAAGTTTGATAAAATAATAAATCTAAGGGCTGGTTTTCCTAGGACTGTTCCTCTGATGGGTGATGATTTTTCTGTGCATTGCTTCAAAGACAGACCTAAAAAAATGGACAAAATAAACCCAACACCCCTCACATATCCTTTCTGTTTTTGTTTTAAAGTGTGGGTGAGTCCTTGGCACACAAAATTGTATATTCATCTTAAACTATCTTTAAGCTCTTCGGTTTCTGCTCTAAAAGTTCACTTCTCTGTTTCTTCCCAGAACCCACATTATATCCTGACAGCATTGTAAGCAGTGGGTTTGCATAAAACAAAGTTTTCAGTGTCCAGCTTACTGTTGCCCTCCAAGGAGGCATCATAGGTAGCTTTTGTAAATGATCCAATCTTTTATTTCATCAAAGAAAACAAACAAAACTAAATAAAACCAAACTCATGGACACAGACTGCAAAACCATTTGCCTGGCCCCCATTTGTTCCACCTCCTCCCTTTAGGGATTACATCATTCTTCTGCCTGACTCAGTGTCTTCCATGTGGAAAATTCTACAGCATTCAAACACTGGTTGCATCAAGTGGCTTAATGATCCCCCCCCCCCGTCACTGCTATGGTCTGGGATAAGTTTATAGTGTCTGATTTTTTCTGTGGATTATTCTCTTCTCTGGTACCCCACTTCCTGCTTGTCCCCCTACATCTGGTTTGTTTAGGACTGACCTGAGAAGTGAATCATTTTACCCTAGCCTGCCAATCATTCCTTCATACCTCACTGGGAGTATTACAGGAGCATGTGTATCAGCCAATGAGGTCCCTGAGAGAAAGTGGTTCCCTCCTTTTGACTTTCTTAGCTGACGTATCACTAGTTTGGAGTTACACGTGTCTGTCCTTCTTTACTTCTGAGATATATACCTGAGGATTTAAGAAAAAGATAAAGCCAATGATTAGTTTTTTCAAGACAGGGCTTCTCTGTATAATGGCTCTGGCTGTCCTGGAACTCGCTCTGTAGACCAGGGTGGCCTCAAACTCACAGAGATCCTCCTGCCTCTGCCTCTCGAGTGCTAGGATTAAAGGCCCATATGAGAAGACATTTTAATTATATAGTTGAATACAGATGCTTGTGGAGGCTTCTGAGTCCTCTGGAGCTGGGGTTACAGGCAACTGTGGGACACAGGCTCTCGGTGCTGGGACCTGAACTTGGGTCTCCTGTAGCAGTGCATAATCTAAACCACTGAGCCATCTCTCTAGCCCTGAGTGGCCAATATTTTTAAAAAACAAAAACCAACATAAAGAGCAGAAGGAGGACGTCACTGTTAAATGAAGATGCAGGCATTGTCTACAGAGATATTCGGACACAAAAACAAACTCTGCTCAGAAACATCTGTCCGTAGTTCCTCTGTGAGTGAGGCTGTGAGTTGGAACTTGTTGTACACTGGGTATGGTTGAGTAGGGACTCCGACGCAGCTATGTCATGAGTGTGGTGGAGCTGAGCCACAATAGAATCTTTAAGGCAATTATAGCTGCTGGCAATGATCATGCCATCTGAAGTGTGATCTTCAGGGTGGATTAATGTGGTTTTTGTAAAACCCTGGTTGTCTCCTGAAAGCAGTTGTTATTTATTGACTGTGTAAGCTTGAGCTCTGAGCACCCTAGGTCCCTGCCTCTACCTGTGATCTCTCTTTCTTGTGGGGCCCCAACTGTGATGTTATCTGCCATGTTGTGATGTAACTGAAGGACCCTCGGTTGAGCTAAGCAGAAGTCAAGGACATACCCTTGAATCTTAAAACTGTGATGTCGAACCTGAAGTCCACTGAGTTCCTACAGCAAACCAGAGGTTTTACTCAGTGATATGATGCTCATGTGGTATATAGAAGGCTGAGTTCCCCCTCCAGAACTGCAAGAAAAACCAGCTTCAGATCGTTTGTCATAGCCTTGCACAATAGAGTAAGGCAGAGCCCAAGTCTCTTACTTCTTATAACCAAACCGCTGAAGGAGAGTAAGTAAGCATAATGCTATTTCTTTGCATGGCACTGCTAACCTACTGTCTTATTTGTCCTGCAGTTTGAGGAGTGCCTCTAGAGCCAATTAATGGTGAGTGATCTATGCTAATTAATGTTGAGCGATCTATGTGAACAAGTGTTGCTGAGGGCTTCCAGATGTTGTCCAATGAAGGGCATCATGTGTTCCTCATGTCTTTCCCCAGGCCACGGAGGAAAACAAGTTCAACAACAAATATATAAACAGTTAAGCACGGCTTCTCTGCCTGAAAAGCTAAAGCATCAATCCTCTTGATGGATTTTAGACGTAAGCCTTTGAGGTAGGACTCTCCCTGGCACTGTGTTCCGTGCAAGATTCATTCTGATGTGCAAATGCACGTGGTGATTCCCACTTCAGATGCAAACACGGAGAACCTAATGTTGTCATCTCTGACCTCAGTAGACAAGAAAACACACAGCTGGTGACCTTAATTTCCTGCTACTTGTTATTGTTAGAAAATTCTATATCCCATTGACAGGAAGGACCTAGGCCACCCCCAGGTGGAGTCTACTATTGCTACATTGTTAAATGTTCATGTTGCCAAATTGCCCTCGAAATATTTATATTTAGACCCATATATCCCGAGGCTGCTCTCAATGTTTTCTTCTGCAAACCAAACAGCTATTGCATTCATGAACTCACAGTAGCTGTGGTTATCCATAAAAGATCCAGCCAGTCAAAATCCCTAGGTAGATAGTAGTTCCCAAGGTCTCGATCCTAACTGAGGTGGTATTGGCAGTTGATGGGGTAGTGAGAACCATTTTTTAAAAAGAATTCGGCCACTGTCCCTTTTCCCAGGATCCTGTGGGTGAATCTACATCCTTGTACATATATGGATGACAATAAATGCAGTTAAGAAGAATAGGAGGAGGGAAAGGAGGAAGGAGAAGAGGGAGGAGGAGGAAAAGAAGAATAATTGGTAGTAATGGTGGAGGAGGAAGAAGAGGAGGGGGAATCAAGGAGATGAGTTTGGAAAGAAAAGAGTGCTGGTGAGGATGCCAGGGAAGTTAATTGTCCACCTGCATCCTGCAAACATGTGCACCACTCATAGGCAGCTGTCTTCACAAAAACAACCCTCTATTCAAAGAGGATGCAGAGATAGTTTACTCTGGACCAAATACCAAACACAAGTGGCTATGGCCTGGCAGCACAGAGCAAATGTTGCACTTTATGTAGCCCTGAGCTGTCAAGTAAATCTGACATACAGGCTGATGCTCTTGAGCAGTGTGTGTGTGTGTGTGTGTGTGTGTGTGTGTGTGTGTGTGTGTGTTGGTGTGTGTGTGGCATGGTGTGTG
>OU015754.1:23014822-23028097 GCA_907169655.1 Acomys percivali | reverse complement strand
ACACACACACACACACACACACACACACACACACACACACACACACAGACTTGCCCACAGGTCAATCTAATCCAGTTAAATCCTCCATTATGGCTCTCCTCTCAGATGACTCTAAACTGTGTCAAGCAGACAGTTAAAGTGAACTTCGAGGGGAGATTTGAAGGATTTGCATGACCTAATTTCGGGACAAAGTGAGGTGGGTCTGCGATCTTTAACAATAGTCATTGCAGTCCTACTGGACACAGAGGAGCGGCCAATGCAGCAAGGTGGGCTGGGCATGACCATACACAGAGCTTTGTCCTGCAGTCTCTGCATAAGACTGAGAGGCTCTGTAGACTGAACTCCCTTGTGATAGACTTTTGTGACGTTAGGAACTCACAGGTTTACACTTTTACTATACAAAACCACTGAACTTTAACAATTCTAGAAACACAATATTTTTCCCTTTTGTCTTCATAACTCCCCATCATGGAAGCTCATTTATTTGTTCAAATGGTTTTAAAGATTTTTTTATGTGTGTGTCTATGTGTATATGTGCATATGAGTGCACTGCCCTCAGAGGCCAGAAGAGGGCATTGGATTCCCTGGGGCAGGACTTACAAGTGTTTGTGAGATATTCAGCCTGAGTATGCACTCAGAAGGAGCTGGGTTCTTCTAGAACCCAGAATGCTTAGTCATCTTTGCAGCCCTGTGGCAGCTAATTTAAAAAGAATACTTGCAATCTAATTTGTGCAGGGACTTTGGAACAGGGAAATGATTACTTAGTACAGTTAGGTCTTTCCACAGATAATGACTTACATGATATCTTCCCCCTAAGGAGACTCCTTATAGACAATGGAAATATTTGTTATTTTGCATATGAGACCCTACACAGAGAACTCAGGAGATTTTTCCAAAGCTAGCACAGGGAAACTATTTTTGAAAATGGGTGGTTTAGTAATGCATTCGTGGACTTTTAATGAAAGAAAAAAAAATAAGAATGTTGTCATTGAGGCATGGGGACACAGTTTGGTTTGTAGAGCTGTTGTCAAGCATGAAGCTATCAGTTCAATCCCAAGTGAGCCATACAGTTTCTAGGCTTTTGCCTCCCCAAGCTGTGTCATTTCTGTAGTCTGTCAGTTCTTCAAGTTGGGACTTTACCCAAAAATGACCCAGTTGGTGTTTCCAAATGAGTCAATTAAAAAAGCACACACACACACACACAAACACACACACACACACACACACACACACACACACACACACACCCCTTTTCTCAACCTATAAGAAGCCTTAAAAATTCTTAGGTTTGTAAAATTCGAATGCCCCCTCCTAAACCACACTCTTTTCTTCACAATACCTCTTTCAAAAGCAAAGGCGCTGTAAATACTTTAAGGTTTCAATACGATGTTTTTATTTGATCCATCCCCAGATGTTTTCATTCAGTTTTGCTGTGTCTGTTCATAGGAAACCAAACTCTGGGGCTGGGCATCCATGAGGCAGGTCATCCTTGCTGAGATTAAACATATGAGCCACCTGGATATGTGTGAACCCTCCACAGGGGGCGGGGGAGGAGAGCAGGGGAGGCAGGGCGGGGATCCTTTCAATGCACAAGAAGCAATTTACTTATTTCTTTTGGTCCGTTGCTCATGCTCCATGGATGATCCCACACCCATGTGCATAGGTGCAGCACTAATTGGGTTTTTAAAAAGGAAATAATATGGCATTGGGAATGGACGTGTTTTGTTGTCTTGGAAGAGTTAAAGATGGGAGGGGTGCTCAGTTATTACCAAAATATGTTATGTCCAGCAGTTCACTTTTAATTGTCTTCAGCAATGTTTAGAACATGTTTGTTTGTCGAAATCCACAGATGCAACTGCTTTGCAATCTAGCTAAAACTAGTTTTTGAAATGATAAGCTTATGGGAATGAGCTCACATCCTTTGACTTTCAGGTTGAGATTCAGGATAAATCTAAATGTCCCCTCCACCCCTCCCCACCCAAAGGGTCTCACCACAGTTTTCCTTTTTCTCTTCTTCCTTCAGATAGTTGTTCGAAGTTTGGACCACAGACATAGCTGTACCCAGGGTCTCATCAGGCCTGGAAACGCTGGTTCTTACCCTCAAACATAATCCTGCCACGCATGAAGAGAATCAGGAAAGCTGAACATTACACAAAACTTCTAGGATTTTTAGGTAAGTGGGAAATAACTCATTCTTGGGCTCGGCTGCATGTCTCCTGAGCAACTTCTGCCTCACACCATGCTAGACACAAGTGGGGATTAAGGCATTAAGACTCAAGACCCGACAGTTCTGGAGTATGCAGGGACTCGGGCTCCTGCTATTACATCTCTGTCCTGGTTGCTTCTCAGACTCACTGGGGACCCAGGCTTTTGGCATCAAGCGCATCTACCCTGTTTATAGGATTCCTCCTCTTATGAAAACCTGTTGGTAGAAGAGAGAGCAAATGTGGATGTACTGGCTGCTTTTATGTGTCAACTTGACACAAGCTACAGTCAACAAAGAGGAAGAAGCTTCAGTTGAGGAACTGCCCCCATGATATCCAGCTGTAAGGTATACTCTCAATTAATGACTAGTGAGGGGGAGGGGCTGGGTTCTATAGGAGAGTAGGCTGAGGCAGCCATGTGAAGCAAGCCAGAAAGCAGCAACCTCCATGGCCTCTGCATCTTCTCCTACCTCCAGGCTCCAGCTCTGGTTGAGTTCCTGTCCTAATTTCCTCCAGTGATGGACTCTTTCCTCCCCAACTTGCTGTGTGGCCATGTTTCATCGCATCAACAAAACCCAGGCAAAGACAGGGGAGGAGGTAGGTCCTCTCCATTGCTTCAGCGCGGAGAAACATCTGTGCACATTCTGCAGGTTCCACTACATTGAGAGAATGGAGAGACTGAGTTGTGTTGTGTCCTCAAGAGTGAAATATAGACACCATGGAGTGCTGGAGGGATCTGCTAGAGATAAACAAAAGCATCCAAATGTGCTTTTAGTACTTTAAAAAAATGATAATGGAAGATATGACTTAATATCCTCATAGAAATAATGGGCAACCCATTTGAAGCTTTCAAAATCCAATTTGTGAAGTTTGGAGTGAAAAGATATTTGTCCGATATTCTTATTCGCACAGAAAGTCTTTTGACTATCTACACATGAGAATTGTATGAACAAAATGATTGATACAATGACAAGTCCTCAGATGCCTAAAAATGCTGTGAGAAGAAAGGACTGTAATGAAAAGAAAATGATCGCTGTGCAGGGGACAAACACAGGCGGATGCTGTGGGCATGATGTCACTCCACCGTCATGCTGCCCTTGACTAGGAAAAGAAGGCATTTGGTAAGAGGCAAAGCGTCTTCAGAAATAGAGTTTTACTTTCTAGCCTCCCTTACAGCGAGGCCTTGTACATCAAGGCCAAGGGCTTGTACGTGGACCCACTTGGTGAAGAGATGTAAAGCTGGTGACTGAAGAAGAACACACAAAAGAGATAGAAACAAGAGGGCAGGTCAAGTTACAGAAGCCGGGGCTGATGCGGGAGATGAGGAGGGATCGAGAGGAGGAAATAGCAGGGAGAGAGGGAGAGGGGGAAAGAGAGAGAATGAAAGAGGGAAAGAGGAAGGAAGAAGGAGAGGAGAAGAAGGAAGGGGGAGAGGAGAGACATATTACAGGGCAAACTGGTCCCATGTGTTGTTGGTAGTGAAGGTTCCTCCTCCCACAGCTTTGGCTTTAGTTTGATGATACGTCCAACAATCAGTTAATCTTCCACTCTGCAATACTTACGTCATTTCAAATGTTTTTAATGGGTTTACTAGAAAACATATCCACACATTCACATACATCTCCATTTACTTAATGCCAAAGAAGCGCAATTCCTTTGATCAAAAAGCATAGTGCCCTGTTCTTTTTGAGACAAAGTCTCACTATATCATCCAACCAAATAGCCCCAACTTCATTATCTCACTGTGTCGGCCTCCCAAGTGCTGGGATCACAGGTGTGCACTGCCATGAGAGGCTAAGGCTGCATGTTTGTTTTAAATTAAATTTATACTTCTCTCTCTCTCTCTCTCTCTCTTTTTTCTTCTTCTTTTTTTTTTTTTTCTCTCTTTCTGGTTTTCAAGACAAGGTTTCACTTTGTAGCCTTGGCTACCCTAGACTTGCTTTGTAGACCAGGCTGGCCTCGAACTCACAGCTATCACACCTGCCTCTGCCTCCCAAGTGCTGGGATTAAAGGCCTGCGCCACCACGCCCAGCCTAAATTTATACTCCTCAATGAGCAAGCAGAGAACAACAGCAAAATGAGGCTAAGTGGAGGTCTTACTCTTGAGCTGCTGGGATTTCAGACAGCTGCACCAGGTTTGATTTTTCTAACGACATATGGAAGAAACTGAAGAAGTAATAATGACGCAAAGTAAAGAAAAAACTGTAGAGCCTAAGAGGAGGCCTGGGGGGCAGGAAGGTGAGGAGCAGGGGAGCGATTTATACTTGAGTGAGCACCACTTGGTGTAGTCTGACTCAGTAAAATACATTTCCGTGCATGCATCTATGTCTATAGGTGTTGGGTATGTGCCCCCCCTCATTTCTCAGGACCTGATCACTTTGTTTTATGGGTTTTTTTTTTAATAACGTATTTCTTTATACCTACATGGCCATCTAAACATGAGATGAAAAAGGATGGCACCAATAGACATGCCAAAATGGACGGGGAAAGCCTACAAGGCATCAAGCCTGCAGGGAGAACTGTAGGCAACTAAGGAATGCTGAGAGTGGGAGAAACAGTTTTCACCAGGGAAAAGCACACAAGTTGGTTAGCCAATATCAAATGGTCAGCCCTGAAAACATCCATGCGAGCAACGTTTGTACAGACCCATCTTATTCTTTTAAGCAATGTCTGTCTTTGGCCTGGAGCTCCCTGAATAGGCCAGACTCACTGCTTGAGATCTGCCTGTCCCTACTTCCTAGTACTTGAATTACAAATGTGAACATGGCTCCTTTTATGTGAGTCCTGGGCTTTGTGCTCAGGTCATCATGTGTACATGCTAAACACTCTACTGAGTTATCTCCTTAGCTCTTGCCCAACTCTAAGTTTTTTTAAGGGAAGAATAAGATTAAAGAATAACAATAAACACACATTATTCTGGATATCAGGTTGCATCTCACGTCTTCATCCACAGTCAGAGGGGACCAGCTCACCACGCCTATCTCTGTACCTCACACAGAATGCTAGCAAAGGTAGGCACCCGCTAAAGATGTTAAGTGTATGAGTCAAAGAAACACTGTGACTGTCATGATGTGTACCTACAAAGTAGAAATTCAAACATGTTAATCTGCAGCTATCTTTGGAATAATAAGACTTCAGGTTCCCCCAAGGGCATGACAGCTTTGTTCAGACCTATGACTTCTTACTTTAATTTAAATTTGTTTTGCGCTTGGTCTAAGGCATGCGAACACTCAGAATGAAAGCAGTAAGGGATGTCTCTCAGCACAGAGCGGCTTTAATCTTTCACACAACTTTAATTTTTATCATCTCACTTCATGCTCATCAGTAAATATTGCCGAGTAAAGACTTGAACTCAAACAATACCATACTGGGAGATCCAGCTGAGCTGAGAGAAAGGGCATACTGCCTTGGCCAAACTCAGCAAGCTGTGCAGTTCAGTTACAAATGTCTCCCTCGAAAGCATATCTGAAGAAAACGTTTTGCAAAACAGACTTTTATTTAGTTTCTTAAAGTATAAAGGGTCTTGGAGGACAAAAAAGGGGTCATCATTGACCTTGGAATGACTCTGAGGCTTTGTGTCATCCACTGTGAGACAGAGGGTCAAAAATACTCTACTGTCCCTCTAGGCTTCATACTATGTCCAAGTTCGCAGAGGGCTCAATGACTGAAATTGCTACAGTGGCCAGGAAGGCATATGGGTGTCTAAAGTGTTAAGTAGGATTTTTAAATAAACATCTAAAGATCATTTAAGTTAGTGTTCACCATGTGAGCAAACCTGAATGATTACAATTACTGAACGCATAATATGTCAATCTTGTATACATCTTGTGTAGCATATCAAACCTTTAATAACTTGCTCAGACTTTTGACCTTTGTTTTAGCCATTTTAGCTTAAGACACAGAAATCCTTCAAGTAGGTCCCCTTTCTTATGTTCCCTAGCATTTTATGAGGGCCACTGACATCACCAACGCTCAGTGACTTCATAGACTTCTGGTTCCCAGGGATCTCAAACATAGGCATTGAATTCATCCTCTTTAGTTCCTGCCTTGTTGTAATATCTCTCCGGTTGTCAGAGACAGTCAGATTCAGAGTAGGAAATCCCAGGGAGAGACAGGTGCATCTAGCATCATAGGAAAACCTACCCAATCCTGAATCCCAGTAGGTGGAAATTTTGATAGGAACTTAAACCATACTGTCCAGTCCTTGAGAATAAGGCCAGTGCCTCAATAAGATGTATGAGACAACTAGAGGGCTAGCGCTCTCTCTCTCTCTCTCTCTCTCTCTCTCTCTCTCTCTCTCTCTCTCTCTCTCTCTCCCTCCCTCCCTCTCTCCCTCTCTTCCTCCCTTTGTTCTTCACGGTGTGAGAACAAGCAACTAATCCATGACCCAACCAGAAGTGAGCCCTCTACAGACCTGGGCATCTTCTGGAACCACCATCATAGGCTTTCTACCTTTCAGAACAGTGAAGCATTAATGTGGATTGTTCAACCCAGCCAGCATATGGTGTTGAATAAAATCACAAATTAAGACCACCTGAAAGCAATGTTACCCAAGTATTTTGCTGACATTCTGGATTTGAGTCAACAACAAAAGACACGCAGATGCATAACAAGGAACAAAGTTGTTATTGTCATTATGGTTGGCAATGTGTCCCTAAAATAATTCATGGGTTATGTGTGTTTGTAGGTACGTAGGTAGATGTTTATGTGCTATGTACTTATGCTGTGTTGTGTTGTATGTAAGTGTGTGTTGTGTGTACATCAGGGGTTAACCACAGGTGTTGTTACTCAGCCATAGCTACCTTGAGTTTATTTTGTTTTGTTTTATTTTGTCTGCCAACCCCTTGGTCTTGGATTTCTTTTTTTTTTTTAATTAATTTATTCAGATTACATCTCAATTGGTATCCCATCACTTGTATCCTTCCATTCCTCCCTGGTCTTAGATTTCTAATCTTCATAATTCTGAGGAAAAAAATGGCTGGTGTTTATATCACCTAGCCTGTGGTGCTAGGAAGCTAAGATATGCACAAGGTCTCCTTGAAGAGAGAGACTAGAAGTCTTATTCTAAAGTTTCAGCAAAGTTTCCTTTCCCCAGCAGCCTCGTGGGCTGAACCACGTAAGAAGGAAGAGGAAATGTCTCTAGTTTATTTCTCAGCTCCAAGGAAGGAACAGAGAGCAAGTCCCTTCCACCTCACCATCATGAGGATTGGTAAATGGTTTTCACTTTTACCTCTGCGTACACCCTGAGTCAGAACTCACAGAGTGATATATACTGAAAATAAGGCCAAACTTTAGCTAGTAAAAAAAAAAAACTCAAACTCTGGGACTGGAGAGAGAGGTCAGTGGCTGCGAGGACCAGGGTCAGATTCCCAGGAACCATCTATAACTTATTTCTAGGAGATCTGATGCCCTCTTCTGTCCTCCTTAGGCACTGCACTCACATGCTTATATACCCCAACCCCCACACACATAATTTAAAACAAACATAAATCTATTTAAAGAAACTCAAATTCCAGCCCCAGTGGTAGCTGTTAGTTAAGACAATGCGAAATGAGCCGCATTGTACTGAAAATCAAATATGACTTAGTGCTGGGGAAGAAATGGGTAGTGTGCACAAGAAGTTAGTGGTGTTCCATGAAGGTTTGTTTGCTTGTTTATCTGTGTCTCTCAGGTCCTAACTTCCATTCTTTGCACCTCAAGAGATGCCCCTCCCCCCTTCTCCCCCTCGAGTGTGCAATTTTACCAGCCCCTTGCACGGCCTTCCCATATCAGCATGTTCTTAGGCAAAATTAGAATTAAATTTAATCCATCATTATTGGTTTGTGTCTGTTAGCCAACCCCGGGTTATCACAGTTTAGTGAATCTCCTAGACAAACATAGGTGCTTTCATCCTTGATGTTTCCTTCAGTTGAAGACTGCCAGAATCCTTACTGGCAGTGTTTTTACACTCAGCAATAATCCCCAAAATGGCCCTCTGGAAGCACGTATCAATCTCGTTGCTAGCTTTACAACCCCCAGTAGAAAGTGGCCAAAGCTTGCTTTTTAACATTGCTTATAAATTAACTTCAGGACTTGAGATGCCTTCTCGTTCAGAGAGAGGAGATGGCGATCTACTTCAATGTGTAAACATCCATGGGAAGTACATGTCCTTACAGCTAAGCCCCACCACTCGGTTTCCTCCATCCTGGACTTCTCTTGCTACCATTAAGCTGAGTCTCAAGCCTGGACCCATCTTCCTGGTCCGTGCTGTACTGTGAGCCAAGCATCGAGAGACCAGAGAGGTTTCACTCCAAGCTAAACACATTTCCCTGAGTCTAGAGTTAACTGTTCCGAGGCCAGAATATTTTCCGTTCATACCCTGTTTTTGTTTTCCTGTTAGTTGTGTTATTTATCTCTAGCTTTGAGTGGCAGGAGATCTATAGCCGTCTGAGAAAATGGGAGAAAAATAAGGAAAACATCTTCAGGCATCGCTCTGCTCACCTTTTTATTTCACCTGACAAATCACAGAAGCAAAAGAAAGGTAACATTTCTGTTTTTAAAAATACACAGAATGCCAGAGCCTCGTACCTCGGCAATTTTCACGGAGGCTTTGTTTGTTCTCATGTGTCTCTCCCCCATTCACTGTGTCATGGATTTTCAATATATATATATATATATATATATATATATATATATATATGAAAAATCTTAGGTAACGCAAATTCATTGCGTTGCCAACCTTTGTTGAAAACAGGAGGATTGTTGGCTGAGAAGCTCACCCCTCCGACAATTTAATCCAAACAAAATATAGATCTTCACTCCCGGGGTCACTGGAGTCACTGAACTAAAATAGAAAAGCCGTCAAAGCAATTTTGGAAACCTGCTCAAAATTCATATTTGCTTCCCTTCATTGACACAGAGCAACACTCAGATTGGATTTCTGCTGCTCAGCTTGGAGGGTGCAGAAAGCTGCCTCCTCCTATCACAACACATCCGGGAGGCTTCTCAGCATCGCAGGGCATTTGGTCCTGATGGCGGGTGTTCAAACCTCTCAGCACAGCCAGTGTGCTGGGGCAGAGCTTGATGCAGGTAGGACCCCACAACTCTGAAATGAAGGGAAATGATAAGACTAATGGCCAAGGTCCAAAGTCAGGGCTGGTGAGATGGCTCTTGTACACAGGCCAGAGGACCTGAGCCTGATCCCCGGATCCCACAATGTGGCAGGGGTGGGGGGAAGCAACTCCTTCAAGTTGCCTCCTGATCTTCACACCGGCGCTATAGACTGTGCACGCAGGAAACGGTAACTTTGTAAAAGTTCTAATGCCCTTCCCTTTTTTTTAATGGTGAGATCCACACAGTGGTACTGGCAGCTGCAGCACTATCAGGAAGACAACCAAATCACACTAATACATTTGTGATGCCGTGTAGCCGTCACTGTGACAATGGTTACGGAATCTTCCACTACGCTCTACAGCACTCCTGTTCTCTGCTAATTACGCCCCACTTCTCCCTTGCCCCTAGTCCTTGTCAAGCACAGACCTGTTTTCTGCCATTATGGATTTTCCTGTCTAGTTTCCTTTCTGTTACTGTAATAAAACGCTCTGACCAAATACAACTTAGGGAAGGAAAGGGCTTACCTGGTTTATTCTTCCAGGTCACAGACCATCGCTGAGGGAAATCAAGGCAGGAACATGCTTGGTATTCCACCAAGGGATAGCCAAAAAGCACAGTAGGAACCACAGAAGACACTGCCTACTGGCACATACGCAGGGCAATATCAGCTATTATATACATATTATATACATATACATATACATATACACATATGTACAGAGTCTGATTCCAAGAGCTGGAATTGCAAGCAGTTGTGAACTACCCAACTTGTGTACTGAGAACTGAACTTGGGTCCTCTATTCCTCTATAAGAACCATAATAAATGATATGGCCTCTTTGATTAGACTTACCAAGGATATCTATTTAAAGAGAGAATGTCTCTAGAAGAGAAGAAATTAATAAAACAGAAATAGGGGGAGATGGGTAAAGAATATTGATTACAATCAAAGTATATGATATACTTGAAATAAGATATACTTATGAAGCTTGGCACTGCATATAAAATTATTAACATATACCAACACAATGGTTTGTAGTGTAGAGTTATTTAAAAATTTCTCCTAAGTGGAAATCCACATTATATAACTGAACACAAATATTATGACTTTTAAATTTGAAAACTAAAAATTAGTGAACACAGGGACTAGAGAGATGGCTCAGAAGTTGAGAGTGCTTGTCCTTGCAGAGGATCTAGGCTTGATCCCCCAGCATCCACAGGGTGGCTCACAACCATCTACAGCTCCAGAGTCTGGCATCTGGTGACCTCCTCTGGCTTCTGTGGCACTGAGCCACGCACACACGGACATATATGCAGGCAAAACACCCTTACACACAAAATAAAAGGTAAATCTTTTAAAAATGTATTAGTGGACATAAAACCATAAAAGAAGTTTTTTTTAGTGCAATCATGGAGCTCAAAGAAAAAAATTCAAAGTTGAATCTAGGTTAATTTTTAAGGCAAAATCAATGAGAAAGATAAAAATATTACATTGCTGTTTCTCACCCTTTGATGCGCTGACTATTATTCTTGAATAATAAAAGTTCAGAGATTCAAAGCCATGGCTCAGAACATACAGGTCTCTCAGGTGACTCAGAATTGAAATGGCAGAGGAAGGCATGAAATGAGAGGAAAAAGATAGACACATAATTAATAGATAGAAAAATAGATACACATAGAAACCAATGTCTCTTCTCTGATGGGTATCGAAATGAGAAATTACAGGATTGGATCTACATTAGAAAATATATTGCTCCACCGAGACAGCTCTGTGTTTACACGCCTGATGACCTGTGCCCTAGCTTAAGAATCCAAAACGTGGGGCTGGAGAGATGGCTCAGTAGTTAGGAGCACTGCCTGTTCTTCCAGAGGTCCTGAATCCAATTCCCAGAAACCACATGGTGGCTCACAACCATCTATAATGTGATCTGATGCCCTATTCTGCAGATAAAGCACTCTTATACAATAAATAAATATTAAAAAAAAAAAGAATCCAAGAAGTGATACAAAGGTAGTATCCCCTCAATGCTTCCCTCTCTTCTGGTTCTTGTTCTGTTGCTGAGATAAAACGCTTTGGCCAAGAGCAACTTACATAAATGTCATGGCCTACTTAAGGGGAGTTAAGGCAAGAACTCAACCAGGAACTTGAGGCAGAAACCATGGAGGGTGCTATTTGCTGTCTCACTCGAAGGGTTACACTCAGATAGGTTTCTTATACCACACAAGACCATCTGCATAGGGAATGGTGCCACCCACAGTGGCCTGGACCCTCCTGCATCAGTTGAGAATCAAGGCAACCTCCCACAGACATGCTCACAGGCCATTCTTATCTGGGCAATCTCTCAAATGAAACCCTCTTCTCAGATGACTCTAGGCCGTGTCAAGTTGACAGCTAACCCTGACCAGATCATCCTCTAACCTCCACAAACATTGCCTGACACTAATGCACAACATCCAAATGCACTTATACTATACAAGAGTAAAATTAAATGTAAAGGGATATCATGACGTTGAATGTGATATTTCTATTTAAAAGGGAATATTTTCAGTGGCATAAGTACTGTGTGTGATATGCACAGCCTTGCTATTGTGCACATGGGATATGATTCTGAGCAGAACATGAATGAAAAAAGTGAGTATCTAAGAACCACATAGTGTAGAGTAGTGATTTAAAGCAATGAGAATGATTTCTAGAAGAGAAAGTATTAAATTATTTTCAGGTGAGTGGATATGGGGAATATAAAAATTGATGGCAGTGTAATTGTCGAGGTGGGAGAATCCAGGCATTTGGGATTGACCACCCAGTGGGGCAGCTCTATGGTTATCCATAAAGGGGTAAAAACAATCTACATTTTGTGTTGACATCCTATATTGTAAATATTGGTCAGGGCTGGGCTCAGTGGCATGGCCCTTTATTATAAACAAAAGTAGAAGTGTTTGCAAGTAAGTTGGAGATTTTGTTTTGTTAGTGTGTTAATTTGTTCTGTCTGGAGCAAGCATGGCTGGTCAGTGAGGAACCAGGATGCAAGCTGCAGGCAGCATCCATCCGTATATGCTTCTCCTCCTAAGGGCAAGGCTTTCCTCAGGGACCCCGACACCTCCATTCCTTTAATGTTCCCTAATTGATCCTTCTGCCTCCTTAGACCTATAAATAGTCATAAGGGAAAGATGGCTGGCTTAAAAAAAAAGTCAGAACTGCTGAATTCTGAAACCAAGGTTGGAAGTCCTCCTTTAGGGACCAGTTTAAGAACCTCTTCTACCTCACTGGAGCCCAGTTCATAGCTAGAGTGGTTCTAGATGGGTCTCAGTCTGCCCAGGACATCCTGATTTCATACCTAAAAGTCCTAGATCCTGGAACTCTCCCAACAGGGCAAATGGGTGGTCAGAGTGCTTCCTTCATATAACAGCATTGCGTTTCCCCACACTTGTTGGTCAATGTCATGTGATGCACCAGAGCCCCTGAAATACATAAGTATTAATGATATTCATCATGCATGTTTTCTGCCCACTTAAAAGATCTGCAGATTCAATGTGTCTTATTCCTTCATTCTTTAGTGCTTTTACATGTATTTGCAATGCAGCACCTTCCTGGGGCCCAACCTGCAGCCATAAGAACAATCATAGACTAAGCCAGAGAGTTATAGAAACACTAGGTGGAAAGATTCTGGGTCCTGGAAGATGTGATGAGCAGCTAAACAAGGCTTCGCATCTCTTGTACCATGTATCCGGTTACTGGGCATTATACAAAGGCTGTTAGCATTGGGTCCTCTACAGAGGGGCTTCCTGGTCTTAAATAAGAACCATGATGTGGAACCTAGCTCTGTGGCTTATGACCCCTGCCCATGCTACCTGAAGGTCACTATGATGCTGATCTTCACCAGGATACTGCTTTCTCTTGACCAGGTAGGTGTTTGTGAGTGTTGTCTGTACTCTTCACACACACACACACACACACACACACACACACACACACACACACAC
>OU015754.1:23002548-23013296 GCA_907169655.1 Acomys percivali | reverse complement strand
AGAGAGAGAGAGAGAGAGAGAGAGAGAGAGAGAGAGAGAGAGAGAGAAGAGCACATGAAGAGAGAGAAGAGGAGGATAGAGTAAACACAGAAAGAAGGAAGAGAGAGTGAGCAACAGGAGGGGGGGAGCCAAAATGTTTGGATTATATAGTGAATGAGAGAGAGGAGAAGCTCTGCCCTTGGGTTGAGATGTTCAGGATACAGGGCAGGGCACACCAGCCATGCCTTGCAGCTGGTAGAAACTGGAGCTGCTTGTCCCAGGTCTGAAGCACAACAATTACCAACATAATCCTCATCGCCATCATTACTAACATAATCACCAACATCATAAATATCACAGTGACTGCTGCCATCATCAGTAACATGACCATCATTCCAAGCATAATCACCATCATCGTCATTCACCACCATCACCACCGTCATCCTCATCATCACCAGAACCATTAGCATTATCAAAATCACCATTATCAAAATGGCAGCATCTGTGGCATCATCATCATCATCATCATCATCATCATCATCATCATCATCATCAACAAACAACAACTTTCCTTAAGCTTTACCTAAGAACCTCAAGTTTGAGTCCCTTAGTCAAAGAAACACTCTTCATCTCACTTCCTCCTATCACTCACCTTGACCATCTTCCCAAGGATGGAGGATAAACAATGTATGAAGTGAAATGTATTTTTCTATCAAGTGTCAGAATTTTCTTGAGATGATCTGCTATGCTAACCAAACATGGGAAAGGGGCTTAGTAAAGGAGAATCATTATTGGTGGGTGAGAAACTACCTGAAAGAATAAACCCTATGAGCACCAAGATGTAGAGAGTGAATCCACTCTACAGTGGTTTCCAATCACAAACTATGTGACCTCAAGATCATTCAGAGTCCTACCCATCTTCCTTGGTAAGCTTCAAGTCTAAGAAGGAGTCCCTAGAAGCTGGTCCTCACCCTATAAGCTTAACTGTTGCTCAGAACTAAACCCATACTTAAGGGCATATACACAGGAATATTCATCTGCGTTCAAGGATAAATGTATGTTCCCTGGAAGGGACATCTACTAATGGCAAATGTGAGGCTCTAGAATTGCAATCTAATGAGAATACTATTAGCCTTAAGTATTCAGAAATAGTGTAGACCAGGAAATGTGCATTGTTCAAGGAGAATTGCGTGTTTATTCGTGCTGTCAACCCAGATGTGAGGGGCTCCAAATGAATATTTAATATTCTGGAAAAGCATATTGAACCATACATACACGAGTCCAGCCAGGTTGATGCATAAGAACAGTTTACAAGATGAAAAACCATACAAATGTTTACTACACATATAATGGCCAAGGAAGCAGAAAGGCACTTTCTCATAATGAAAAATTGGTGAAATAAAAATATGAGTAGCAAGCATTATGAGCGGATTCTACAAAAAAAAAAAACAGCTTGAGTCACAAAAATCAATATACCATAGATATAACTGTATTGTTTCATTGAAGAAAGCTCTATACTGGGCTGTAAGTAGGTATAGCAAGAAATCATTGAACACAGCCAATCTCCATGAAAAGAGAACAGGTTTTTTTGATGAAGAAGAAAAAAGAAAAAAACCTGCTGGCCATCTTGGACAGTTGAGGAAAGAACCTGGCTTCAAAGTCTTATTGGGTTTTATAGGGGTAAAGCATATGGGAGGCAATTCAGACACTAAAATGAGAAATGCTTTTGGTTTCTATTTCCTATGAAAACCAAGCTCAGATGGGGAGTTAGTGATATCAGCACAGCCACTTTGCGGTCCTACTTCTTTCTGACCTACTACAGGCCAAGCTAATCTATATTACTTGTTATAATTCAAATTAGTAGGCATTTTTGGATGGAAGGGAAACTGGGAGAGGCTCCAGGTCTGATTCTCTGATTCTAGACTAATGGAAGTGCAGTGCCTTCTTGCTGAAGATTTAGCATACCTCATAGTTGGTATGCTTCCTTTTCTATATTTAAGTTATATATCTATCTAGAAAAAAAATACAAGGAATAAGAAACTTCCCAAGCAAACATGCATACACACACACACACACACACACACACTCACACACTCACATGCACACACCATAACACATCATACACACATCCCATAACACATCCCTCCCCAACCCCTGCACCCCTGATACAGCCCACCTTCCAGGACCATCTGACTCAAAGGATAGTACACTTCCAGGAAGTATGTTTATTTACTCACTCTTAAATGAACAATTTCCAAAAATGACTTTTTGATGTTTGCAGGTTAGCTAGATCAATGAAGGTCAAGGTATATATATGTCGGGAGGGGCGGCGGGGACTACCTACAGACAGTGTCTTGTGCTGGAGAATAGAACCCATCCAGGAAGTGCATCATACTGACACTCCCAGGTCAGCATTGGTACAGAGAAATGATTTATACAGTGACATAACCCAAGGAGTTGCCCATGTATTGCAATACAAGATGTGGTGTGAAACAGTCACATTCCTTTAACAGAGAGATAAATAAATGTGCTCAATGAAACTCATACCTAAGAGAAACTGCCTATAGTGGTGTGACGTTCACTTCATGTGTCCTTTGTTGGGTGTCCATCTGGCTGTCAGCGTACTCACTCCTTTGCTTGTGACGTTGTAGTTTCATCACCCAGAGAAAGAGTTCATTCTTCAGTGGCTGAATACGAGCACCAATGGTCCTGAATCAAAAGTGACAAAGATCTCACAGTTTCCATCTCCACCATTCTCCAATGCTACCCCAAGGATGAGAATCCCATGTATGGGGCACATCCAACTCCTCAGAGGATATGGTCCCTAGTGGAGGAAACTTTAGATGCTCTGCTAACAGCAGATTGGTTATTCTGGCATGGGAGTGAGAAGGTCTTGGGCATCTAGAAACATCCAACTCGGCTGTAAATGCATCTACAGCCATGTCCTAGCTGGACCCAGGAGAAAAATAGTACAGCACTGAGTCACTGCTTTAAACCACAGGGTTAATCTTAAAGAGTGACTCCGCAAAATGCCATAAGCTTATTTACTGCTTCCTTTCAATTGGGAGATGTAGTCTTCAGACTTAGAAGTATTAAAAACCAAAGGTGGAACAGCTGTCAAACCCTAGGGGCTGTGGATGCTTTCCCAGTCACTACTCCTGGGTTACTGTAGCCCTGACCACACCTCTTGAATTCATCTCCATCAACTTCTCTTCATTTGAGGCATTGCATAAACTGCCTGTACCATTTGGTAAACTGCCTGTACAGCTTGGATTCTTACTGGTAAGAGTAGAAGCTTGTGTTTTTCCATGCTCAGACAGAGTGAACATGCATCTCTATGTTCTCATGACCCCTACAGGTCATGCCCAGCATCACAGCATCTGTGATGTTGCATAGATGTAGGCAGACCTCTGTAGTAAGACCAGTGAGGTTGCTGCCTTCACAATATTGAGTTTGCTCCCCCAGACAACATCAGTTTTTTTTCTTCAGTACCAAAGAACATTTTAATTAATAATGAGCAATGTGAGAATAATTGTTTTATCCAGGATGGAACCATACCTCATGCTGGGAATGTCAGGCTGTGCATCTGCTGCCTGGCCATCTCTGGAAATAACAACCCAAACGTCAGAGAACATGAGTCACCTATCAAGAGTCGCTCTCTATGGCCAGAATGTTGTTAAGGAAATGCAGTGGTCATGGAGCCCCATTCACTTCTGGGTCATGGGGGTGGTACTTAAGATTTAATAGTACAGTTATTCCTTTGTCGTTGTCTGTGGAAGAGGTGGTATGAGCATTGCTGCCATCATGTTTTCCGGATCTAATGTGGTTCTTATTCTCTCCATGTGTCTCTCTGTCTCTGTCTCTGAATCTGTTTCTTTGTGTGTCTCTTTGTCTGTTTTCTTCAGTTCTGCCCTTGACTGGTCTCTCCCTGTCTTAGATGGTAAACTTGCCTTGCCTCCTGTACAGAAACAAAATAAGGTTCCTGGTAGAGGTCATTCAAGCTCTTCCTTGCTCCTGGGTAATTTGGCTTCTATCATGATATTTTCAGGTAGAGATTTAGGCTTACAGATTGAAGCATTTCCCTGAATTTGGCCCATGGCTGTGGGCATATAAAAACACAGTTCGATTCCAATGTAGAGGACTCAAAGGTAGCTGTATCAAAGCTCACTCCAGTATGAGTGATGCAATCATGCAATCTGAAGCAACTTGGAGGCAGCTCAACAAGTGGGAAAGTCTCCTCTCTTTGGTGCTTACTGTTTTTATAACCTTATGGAGGGAGGAGCCTCGTGTATCTTGTCCGTTTCAGGGACTTCCTGAGACTTTTGAGCCATCTGCTTTCTTACCCTTAATAGTTTCCTTGCAGTGTGGAATGTTTCAACTAGGAGGAAATTGTTCCCCAAAAGTAACTTCAATAGTCTTCAAACTGACAGTGATCCCACTTCAGCCCCATGGAAGCTAGAATTACGAGCAGGAATGCATGTCCACTTCCAATTTAAGGAATGACTTCTATAAAGAGACATGTCTGCTTTTGTCAGTGTAGGTTATAGGGCAGTGGATTCAGATGTGAAAGCTGCATCTCAGTAGAAGTCATCGGAGCCTACTAAAAAGTGATTTTTTTAATAATAACAACAAGCCAATCTACTGGAGACCAAATTATTTGTAAGCACTTCTGTGTTCAGTATTCACACTGCTTAAGAGAATCTGACAGAATCATTTGACTTTCTACCGATCTATTTGAAAACCTGATTTGTTGTATGCCATTAGTTGTTCATAAGATCAGAGTAGTAATGAAGTAAGGGAGCCAGCCTGCAGTGGTGGTGTTATAAGATTAAATTTGACTTTATTATCAAGGTTGGTCCTTGGAAAATGGACTTGACGGTTATGAAACAACCAGTTAAGAATCTTCCAGCTGACAATTCCAAATATTTAAGTATCTAAAACTGCAGCTCAGATTTGGAGAAAAGTCACAGGATTGTTTCATGAGAATGGTGTGCTTCATCATGTATAAAGAAGACACAGATAATTCAGTCTAAAGTTTAATTCAGTGTCAACAACACAAGGATGGTTAAAGAAACTATCTAAAAAAGACTCAGCTGTCAACTTACTGCTCTGCAGATTTAATGTGAAAATAAATCCAGACTCTCTGATCTTTTTTTCCCTTCAGTATTACATACATGGGAGAGAAACTATCCAGAAACTGTTCTTTGAGACTCAAAAGTTGCCAAATAAATCAGAAGCCAAATAGACTTTTCCTTCATAGAGTTAGAGAGTTGCTTTGTGCTATAGTCTTTTGTCATAGCAATAGTGTGTGTGTGTGTGTGTGTGTGTGTGTGTGTGTAAGATGACCATGACGACAGTGACAATGACCCAGCATAAGGTACCAGGGACAGTTTCCAGGGCAGAATAACTTGTCTAAGATGAAATATAAACAAGACAAAGAATTACTGATGTAAATTGGGGACTGGGATTAAAAATAATAATTCTTATGTGAAGGACAGAAAAGTCCAATCTGTCCAGAAAGAAAACTTAGGATCCAGATCTGAGAACAGATCTGGAAGGAACTTTCCTCTTGGACATGTGCTGAGGGGGCTGGGAGGGGACACACATGGAGGGTGATCCAATCTGTTAAATCACACACAGTCTCTGTTTGGAAGGAGGGGAAGGAGCACGTGTGGCTATGGAGAGAGCCAGAGAGGGAGAAGGCTTCTGGCATTCAAATGAGTGAGAAGGCAACACCAAGCAGATTATATAGAGGTGGGGGCAGAGGTGGGATGGGGCGGGCAGAGGTGGCCAGGAGTGTGCAGAAGCAGGTCTGACAGAGCTCTGAGACTCAAATTCAGAGATTTGGGTGTGATCCATGATTTGAGTGATAGACTCACTCTCCTAGGTGCAGGTCTGGGAATTAAAGTGAGCTGTTTAATTGAAATCACCCAGGAGATTGAAACAGAGTTCTAGGCTTTTTGAGAGTTAGAAGGCCTGCCTTGTATGTGAGTGGTAGCTTCTTGTGGGCTGGAGAGAGGGAGAAAGCCAACCAAATGGCCCCATCCTTTCCTCTCCAGCCTATGCTGTGATGAGCCTAGGTGTGTGGAAATGACCGACTATGGACCAAATCCTCTGAAACCCTGAGCCGTGATTAAAAAAATCTTTTCCTCTCTGCATGTTGTTTAATCCAGGCTCTATGTCACCATGATAAGAAGATAATCTAATATGGGAAGCAACAGGATTTAATCTCCAGGCATGGTAGGATGTAGAAAGGAAAAAGACAAGTCGTCAAGGTGTGGGACCTCGGCTCATTCCGGGGGCCCAAGTGAAAAAGATATTCGCATTTTTGTGGGGGGAAAAGTTCCAAAAAGATGAAAGACGTGGTAGTCATTGGCATCCTGTGGGGTCAAAGCCCAAGGGGCTCACAGTCCTTACCTTGTCAGCAATGATCTCCTCAGAGCACTACCCTGAATTCAGTCACTCACTCTTCCCCATGACAACACAAGGCTAGTTCCACTGTATCTCTAACTCACAGATGAGGAAGTGGAGGATAACAGGACTCAAGCAGTGCCTGCACCTCTGTACCAGACAATACGGGAGGAGAAAACTGAAGATTCAGGAACCCATATCCTAGGAAGAGCATAGAAGTGACATCATCATAGGAGAGTCCAAGACCACAAGAAAGGAGGATTCCAGAAGAGGCATGGCTACTTCAATGGACGCTCCAGGGAAGCAGGTGAATTACACACTGGGTGTGGGGATGTCAAGGTTCTTGACTACCTGTTGACATCAGCTATTGTGGGATGGTCTTGTGCACTGTGTATTCAGATGCTGGCTTGTGTGCCCTGAGACCTGGTTGCAGTCCTGATGTGGGCATTGTCATCTTTATGAAAAATCTCCTGTCTCAGTGTTGTGTCAAAATTGCTCCCCAATTATCTCTGGTTGGTTAATAGAGAAGCTGGTTAACCAATAACTGAGCAGAGGAAACAGAAGGTGGGACTTCCGTTCCCAGTCAGGGAGTCTTGAGGTTCCTGTGAGGAGGACCAGGAGGGCTTTGCCATGGGGAGAGCGAGTTCCAGTAGAATGCCAAAGCACGACCGAGACGGCAAGTCAAAGTCTCATGGCTGAGAGGTAGCCAAACTAGCACCATTGGGTTAGAATACATGAATATCTGCCTGGTTAAAGCACTTTAAAGCTTGTAGAATAAATCTTATGGGTCTTTGTGTCAATTATTTGGGTAGCAGAAAAAGCCCCAACTAATACCTTGATTTCAACCATCTACTTCAGAGTCTAGAAGGACCCAAGGTGCTGAACGAGGAGCCTCTGAGGTGAAGAAGTTCAAGAGAATGAACCTGCTTGTAACGGGGGTGAGGAGCTACAGTCAGGCCACTTCCAAAGTCCCAGAAGACATCTTGCATGGAGCACCTAGCTGAGGTTGGCCTTCCCCAGGCAAGGAAGCCCATCATTGATTTTTGATCAATTTAGAAGAGACTATCTGTGGCTGATGATTTGGGACCAACTTATTCCTCCCAGCAGGGTCATAAGAATAAACCCAGAGTCCACAAGTGTGGTCTGCCCTGGGGGGCTCGGAATTCAGTACAAGCAGTGGTCCTACCTCAGCCAGGGTTAAGCACCCAGAGTTTGGGCAGATCCACATAAGCCACAGGGAATCTCTGGGACATGCCTTCCTGGATCCCTAATGGGTTATTGTTTCTCTGGATCACTAATGGGTTATTGTTTCTCTGTGATCTCTACCAGTTATGGAGATATGAAGAGTACACGAATGAAAGGTGAGGGAAATCAGTCAAAGAAAGAGAAACCTGAGGGGTCTGAGTTCCAGCCACTTCCTAGGGTGAAGGGCTGGCTCCGGGATTCCCCCGTGCCTGCTGTACTCCCTCTGCTTCAGCCTCCACTTTAATGTATAATTTATGGATGCAATTAACAGAAACCAATCAACCAAGACTGTGCACACAGTACTGTGTTTAACAACAGATGCTTCCAATAGTGATTATGTTAGAATAATAACAACACAGAAAACACGCCCGGTCATCAGTACCGGGTTGCCAAAAGCTAACAAGAGTGATGGTTTCACCAATAAAGCAGGCAGCAACTAGCCTGGGAGGAGGCGGCCGGGTGCTGTGGTTGCAGCTTGGTTTTCTTATGCAGAGACTCAGACTTTTATGGTCGAGTGTGTGTGTATGAGTGTGTGTGTGTTGGAGTGTATGTACATGTATGTGTTTGAAAACATGTATGTGCACATGTGTGCTGTGTGTATACATGTGCATATGTATGTTTGCACACGTATGTGTGAGTACATGTGTGCCTATATGTATACCCATGCGAAGACAGGTGCTATTTCTGAGGAGGAAGGCTCTCTTGCACCTGGGCTGGCCAGTTAATTGGGCTGGCCAATGATCTCCAGAGTTAGGATTATATTATAGACAAGCCACTGTATTTGGTTTTGAATGTTTGTTTATTTTTTTACTTAGGGAGGTAGTTTGGATAAGAAATGTTCCCCACAAGCTTGCACATTTCAGTACTTGATCTCCAGTTGATGGAGCTGACTGGAGAGGTGTAGCCTTGCTGGGGAAAGTACCTCACTGGAGTTGGGCTTTGAGAGCTCAAAGCCACACATTACTTTCAATTCATTCTCTACTTCATGCTTGCAGTTGAGGACGCGCGCGCTCAGCTTCCTGCCGCAGCCCTCATGCCACTGCGTGTTGCCATGCCTTTCTGCTACAATGGACTCTAAATCCCTCTGGACCGGTAAGCCCAAATACCCTTTCTGTTCTATACGTTATCTTGATTGTGGTGTGTTATCACAGCAACTGAAAAGTCCCGGAGCTTCAACCCAGCATCTCCTGCTTATGACACTAACACTTTACAGACAGAACCATTCCCAGTCTGACTTTCTCGTTCTTCGTGTCTCTGTCTTATCTTGTTCCCAACGCTCTCATCTAAGGGAATTGTTTTAGAAGCAGGTAGTCCTCAAGCCCCTGTAGCTTACAGGCCCTCTCCACTGTACTATAGGGTCTACCTCTTGTCCGGCTTCCAGTCACAGCTCGGTAGCAAACATTCCCCTGTGTATTCCTGTGCAGATGTGAGTTTCTATCCTCACCCACCTCACCTTCTGCCATACACCTCTCTGCATCTATCAGCCCCTTGGCTTCCTCATCAAGAACAGTCCTTTTGTATAAAGATTATGTTAGAACTGATGTGTTATCATTCTTTTTGCAAAACCAGCAAATCCAAGACAAGTTAAAGTGTATAAATGAAGGTCTACTGGGAGCAGCTCTCGGTGGTGGGGAACAGGGCCAGAGAAGTCGCCATGCTCTTGGAGACAGGAAGACAGGACAGTAGGAAAGCAGAGGTGAGGAGGGGAGGGAGACAGAGAAGAGAGGAGAGGAAATGCAGGAAGGAGGGGGGAGGAAGGGGGAATCAAAATGTCTGGATTCTATAGTGAAGAGGAAGGGGCAGCCCCTTGCCCCTTGGGCTGGAAAGTTCAGGGTAGAGGATAGGGTATGGCAGCCACGCCCTGTCACAGGTGGGGATTGAGGGATGCTCAGAGAACCTGGAAGTCAAGTCCCCGCTGTGATTGAAAAGGCACCCCTCAGCTGCTTGTCCAGGTCCGAAGACCAACAGGAACACTACAGGGTTCCACACAGGGGAAACCCTTGGCAGAGGACATGGGTCAGAAGAAACTCAAAGGTGTGATTGTCCCCGTAGGGAGCCTCAAGCTGGTGCAGGAGGCCTGCGGAGATCCTGCTGAACGTAGGGTCCTGCTGCGCACTTTCTTTTCTTCCTTTATTTTTTTATTGTGTTCTCAATATAGTCTCTCATCTGGTAGCTGGCACTTGCCTCATCCCTGCAAGCTCCCTGCCCTCCGCTGCCCAAGTGCAAGGGTAACAGGCATGGTACCACCTGCCTGGCTCAGACTCTACATTTTATCACAAATTCTTTTTAAGTCAGTAAAAAAAAAAAAAAAAAAAAAAAAAAAAAAAAAAAGGGGTTTTTTTTGTCCTTTTTTTTTTTTTTTACGCATCTGTTCCATTGTATCTGCTTATTCTTGTTCATCCCCCCCCCCCCCCCCCGAACACACACACTGTCGTCTTCTGCTTCCCTCCCCCTCCCCCATTCCTGCTACTCTTCACCCCTCACTTCCCCCTTCTGCTTTCACAACCTGTGAATGCCATTGCTCCCTGAGCCCACTGAGCTCTAACTGTGAAGATCTTGGTCATTTTAGGAATGAGCATCCAGGGCAGCCCTGTTTTCTCTATTCATACCCTTTACAGCTAAGCCACAGCCACCCTCCACCACCCATCACCCAGGAGATACAGAACAATAACTTTGACACTTTTCTGATGGCCATAATCATGTTTACCTGCGAGCCACAAACATACCTTGGCGGGAAAACCCATGAGATCATCTTTCTCCTTTTACCCATCTTTAGTGTGTGGTTGTTTGTTTGTTTGCTTGCTTGCTTGCTTGAGACAGGATCTCACATATCCCAGATGGTTTTGAACTCATACAGTTAAGAATTACCTTGAACCTCTTGATGTTCCTGCCTCCACCTCCCCAGTGCTGGAATTACAGGTGAGCACCACAGCACTAGGATTAGCCTTTTTATTCTTACAAAAAGAAATAGACCTATGATGGTCTGACTGTTGACTGCCAAATATACTGTTTCCACATTTGTTCAAAAGGCCAGGGGTAATTTCAGTCATCTTTAGATATTTGCAATCAACAGTGTTTGTCACAGACTTCATTATTTTAAGAAGTAATAATAA
>OU015754.1:22978054-23002538 GCA_907169655.1 Acomys percivali | reverse complement strand
ACTGTCACAGCAACACTTAGCCAATCTCATGGAGAGAACCCAGTGGTAGCGCAGGCCTGTCTGGAGGCCCCTTGAGGCTAGTAGCACCCACTGAGGATCCAGCACCACTGGGCAGAATGGCGTAAGTTTGGATAGGACCAGTGCTATGTGGTAAACAGAGTAAGAAACAAGGCCTTCAGGTAAGATGCTCTAGTGGAGGGAGCACATGTGCCCAAATCCCTGTCTGACTCTTCTCTCCCCCTTTCCTTAAAGATGTTCTTTCATAAACCCAGACACTTACGAAGACTGCAGAAGCCTTCTAAGAAAATTGTCCATCGTCTCTGAGATAGTCTTCAACTGAGTGGAAAAAAAAAAAAAAAAAAAAAACTTGTTTCTGTCTCTCCTGCTTCCTAGCCAGGTGTTCTTGAGTCCCTCTGCCCAGCCTTATACAATTTTACAGGACAAGAACTGTTGTCATTATCCCAGTTTTGACAAGGCCAGAGCGGTGGACCCTCCTGTGTCTACCTAGTGTGGGAATATGGCAGAGGAGAGACAGGTGTCTTCAGAGCCCTCCAATTGAAGACTCACTACAATGTCACATGCCACCCCAATAGCCTGGGACTCACTGAGGAACCCTACCCTCCGGCTGTATGCACTGTCCCTGGCGATCCACGCCGTGGGCTAGCCCACATGCTCCCACAATGGAGATGACGTGGGCTAAGCCTGGGGTGCCCGCAGCACAGAAAGATGCAGCCCCACGTTTCCTCCATCTCTGTTGTACTCCTTCCCACCCTCAGGCTACGTGCGGTGGTCGATTATAACTGGTCAGATTCGGCACAGAGCAGAATGTACTAGAATGTACTAGAGTAGCTGAACTCCAGTGTGGCTCATTTCTCCCCTTTCATGGGAATCCCAGGAAAATAGGAAGATTTCACACAAGGGTCTCAAAATCCCTCAGCTGGGCTCCCTGTGTTCTCAGGACCTGACTTCAGTTCTTTCGGCCACGTGAGCCTACTCAAGATATGTGCCCTCCCCTGTCTCGTCTTTCTAAGCTCCTGTTTTAAGCACAGAAAGCCGTCAGACACACCAGGCACACACTAGAAAACAGCCCTCCTGGTGTGTCCCCTAGCGAGAGGTTCTAGTATTTACTGTGGGGCCTTTCCTCTCCAGCTAGAGATGACAATTTGGTGAGAAGAAAGCAGACAGTTTAAACAGGTCAGCAGACTCACTGGAAGGGGGATTGGGAACTATTCCATTTACTGGCCTGTAAAAACATCCCAGGAATGTCTGTTACATCCGCTTTCGAGGTAAACAATTTATAGTTCTTTTTTTTTTTTTTTCAACATACCTCTGCATCTTTTCCCATATTTATTTTATTTTATGTGTATGAGTGTCTGTCTGCCTGTGTGTGTGTGTGTGTGTGTGTGTGTGTGTGTGTGTGTGTGTGTAGCACCTAAATACAGTGCCTGTGTAGGCCAGAAGGGAACGTCAGATCCCCTGGAGCTGGAGTTACAGATGACTGTGAACCCAGGTCCTGTGTGAGCCATCATATGGGTTCTGGGAATCGATCCAAGGTCCTGTGGAAGAACAGCCAGTGCTCTTAATCCTTGATCCATCTATTCAGCCCTATCTGTGTCTTTTCTTTCAAATCTATTGGCTTAAACATCAAACATTAGTAACTAAGAAAGTAAAACACTAGGTAACATTTTATTTTCTTCCTCCTTTGCATTTTTTCCCTACTATTTTAATGGTCTACTCTATTCCATGCCTTTCTGTTGATGTCTATATAGAAAGAGAGTTCTGGATATAATACACCTGATCTAGTCAGCTGTGAAGGCTGTAAAGCTGTGCTTCTGTGCGTACCTTCAGTGGCAAGCAAGCAACACATTTTTGTCGGGTTAAACCATAAACATGACTGCTACTTAGTGAGGTATTTGGAAGTGAGCTCAGCCCAAAACCTCAGAGAAGCCACTAAGACCTCAAAATCCTCCCACCTTCCCGATCTTCCCTCTGCAGCACATCAATTTACCCAAGAAGCATGCATATGCCTCCTGGAGCAGAAAGGCTGCCACAGCTCCAGCACTCACTGTGCATACCAGGAGAGTGGGTCAGACGTAGACAGAGACACATCCTTGTCCCATGCCCACATCAATTACTGTCTCAGGAGGATGAGTCCGTAGCCATGACAAAGTCCCTGGAACTGACATTGCCCCACCTCTGCCAACACCCACTGGCTGCTGAGCAGTGGTGGTGCCTAGTTCTAGAATGGCCTGGACAGGCAGCAGCTGGATCAACGTCTGATGAAGTTGTGCCCAGCTCCCATCTGAAGCTCATTAGACACCTTCAGTGGCAGCAAACAGGAACATTGCCGTCTCCACCTTCCTCATTTCCCTGATGCTTCTTAGCCTCCTTCTTAACCAATAGGAAGCAGGATGCAGGCACCAAGTGCAAGGGCAGTGGTCTTCTTTTGTTGGGTTTATTTTGCCATCTTTCTTGTATGTGAGTGTCATATCCCTTTGTATGTGCAAGTGCACATGTGTGTGTCATATGTGTGTAAGTATATTTATAGGCCGGAGATGAACCTTAGCTATTGTTCCTCAGACACCACCCATTGCTTTTTGGGATAAGGCCTCTCATTGTCCTGGAGCACACTGATTAGGCTAGCTGCCAGTCTGTGGCCCCCGGGGATCTTCTGTCTCTAAAGGCCTCATCAACACTGAGGTTACAAGTGCACATCACAATGCCTGTTGTTTATGCTTTATGATGTGAGCTCTGGGGACTGAACTCAGGTCTTCAGGCTTGAATGGTATGCTGGTGAGTTTTCATCAAATTGATACAAACTAGAGTCATCAAGGAAGAGGGAACCTCAATTAAGAAAATGCCTCCCTCAGGTCAGCCTGTGGGCCATTTACTTGATTAATGATTGATGATGGAACCACTGTGGATGGTGCTGCCCCTGGGCAGGTGGTCCTCTGTGGTATAAGAAAGCAGGCTGAGCAAGGCATGGAGAACCAGTGAGAAGCATTCCTCCATGGTCTCTGCTTCAGCTCCTGCCTCCAGGTTCCTGCCTCCAGGTTCCTTTCTCCAGGTTCCTGCCTTGATTTCCTGGAACTGATGGACTCTGAGTTATAGGGCATGTGTGTCTCATCGCACATACAGAGAAACAAACTGAAACGCATGACAAACACTGCATTGACTGAGCTGCTTTTCACCCTGTTGCAGATGAAACATGTCTTCCCCTGGACAGGAACATTTCAGTCTCATTTTAAAACACTTGTATTTATGTTTAGTTAAAAAAAAAGAAACATTTTGATAAATAACGTCATAAATTTTATGACAAGAAGGGAAAATATCAGTCTTGTGTAATTAAGGGAAACCAAGCAATGTCTTATTAATAAGAAGATATTTTCTACCACGGCTCTGCCAATAAAATGCACAAAACCCACTGTGATGGCCTTTTGGTTAATACTTACTAATTGTCATCATTGGCCCTTCGTTCCTTGTTCTTGTAACACAAGCTTGGCAGACTCTGGCTGGTTGCTGTCATCTTGGTTCCTGAAATTAGGTAAAGATACTAGGAGTTATGACTGGACTATTTCTTGACTTAAAAATTTGACATTAAAAAGTGGAGGAGGGCTGGTAAGATTGCTCAGTGGGTAAGAGTGCTTGTGGGTACATTTGATGACTTGAGTTTGAATAAGAGGAGAAGCAACTCCTGTGAGTGGTCCTCTGACCTTGCCAATGCGCACACCCACACCCACATAAACAAATATAAAGTACGTGTTGAAATACATTAAACTATCAGAAGACACGAGTTGCGTGAGCTTGTGTGTGCTATGGCCCTACACACCCTTATGAAACCTTCCTGCTTCTTCAGCTAAAATGCTCAGTGTCGAGAAAATGTCATTTCTGCTCCCTGTACTCTAGCAGTGCTTACCTAAGTGTGAGCATCGTGAGATTGGCGCATGGTGTGGTTTTAGGCTATGCCAGACAGGACATCAATGCACACAAATCACAGAATGAGAAATTGTATCTCCTTTTCAATTATGTTCCCTTTCTTCCCATTACAGCAAAGGGGGGGGGGGGAATATCTCAATTTGAAGATAGAAAGTGTTTCCTCTCACACATTTGCTAGTTCCTCCTTGAGTCAGACAGAACTGGACCTTGGGTGGGAAAAAGGATGTAAGTAGTCCTGATTCTGGGTGCTGTACAAATGATGATGATGATGATGATGCCTGATGCATGATGAGCTTAATGGTTTAAAAGGAGACATTGGAAAGCCTGTTCTACTTTGTGAGGCTTTAGTGAAAAAACTGGCACCCATGGGTAGGAAACAGCTCTCATTAGCTCTAGAATTGGCTGCATCTCAGATGCCCAGCTTCCAGAATTGTGGGTAACCTATTCTCTTGTGTGTAAGCTACTTTGTTAATGGTAAACATGCTATCTTATTGTGTGTGGTTTAGTTTGTTTTTGTTTTTGTGTTTGTTTGGGTTTGAGTTTGGGTTTTTTTTTCCCAACTTGACATAGGCTAAAGCCATCTGTAAAGAAGGAACATCAGTTGAGAAAATTCCTCTATCAGATTGCCCTGTGGTGCATTGTCCTGATTAATGACTGAAATGGGAGAGCCCAGCACACTGTGGGTGGTACCACCCCTGGGTTGGTGGTCCCGGGTTCTATCAGAAAACAGGGTGAGCAAGCCATGGGGAGCTGCCAGTAAGCAGCGTTCCCTCATGGCCTCCGCTTCAGTTCCTGCCTTGAGTTCCTGCCCTGGCTTCCCTCAGTGATGGACTGCGAGCTGCAGCTTCCTCTCCAAGTTGCTTTTGGTCCTGACGATTATCACAGCAACAGAAACTGAAGTAGGACAGCACTTCATCGTCACAGCAGTCTGAACAGACTATGTCAGTGAGTTCCTTTTGCTGTTTCAACATCAAAGGTTTCAAATAAAAAGGAGAGATAATGTATCCTTCTGAGCCAGGTGACAGGTGCCTGTCGGTCAGGTCATAGTGATACATAAGGACAGACACGTCACTACTCTTTGCAAAGACCCACACATCCACTTTACCAAAAAAACAGTGCAGAGTGCTCAGAAGTTCAGCCCGTTCCTTTCAATGCCGACTAATTACGGAGAATTGAAGACTGTCAAGCTTAAAATAAATTACGAAACGAACACGATTTAACCATAGAAATGACAATAAAGTGAAGCAAGGTTGCACACCGAAATGTCACCCTTTCAAATATTAGCTAACAGTTTGCCATCATTATCCTTTAGCGTTAATACAAACAAGGCTGTGTTTTTAATGTTTCCTTGAATCTTAGTTTCTCTTACGATGCTGCCATTTTCTTACTCTTTTTTTTTTAAGATTGATTTTATGTGTGTGTTTTGACTGTGTGTATATTAAGTCCATCATGGGTGCACATGGTGGCATAGAGGCCAGGAGAGGGCATCAGATTCAAAGGAATGAGTTACAGATGGTTGTGAGCCACCACGTGGGTGCTGGCATTCAAACTCAGCTCCTTTTCAAGAGCAGCCCATGTTCACCATTGAGCTCTCTTCGGCCCCTCATTTTCTTATATTTCACTCCTGTTTATACTGCTAGTTGTGATCCACTTTCCAAGTACTTAGTTGATCAGCTTATACTGTGGTCCCTCTGTTATTATGAATGTAATATTGAGGAAACTGAACTGATGGGATGATGGTCTTTTGGAGCCGGAAATAGATGGATGTTTCTGGAGAGACATGGATTCACCCTCCAGGGCTGATAGCATACTGCTCTACTGAAGTTGTTGTCTATTTCACTCCTGTGTCATCAAACATCACAAGGTGAGACTAAGGCACCTCATGGATGCGGAGCTCTTGAGAGATCAGGCAACAAGTTGGGTGCAACAGACTTGCTAACCACACATATGCCTGGTGCCCCCACCATCCTGAGAGCAGAGCTGTTGGGGCACTGGGCTCCCAGTTCCTCTCAGCCATGCTCACACCTCAGAGGCCAGGATCAAATGCTCTTGTTTATGATGTACCTAGAAAGATCTACACACACAGGACTTGATACCTTGAGAACCGCAGAGCCTGATTAGGGTTCCTTCTTGAAGAAACGTGGTCCAGCTTCTTCATACCTCAGCCTCCTCATCTATAAACAGCACTCACGAGAAGCCCCTCCTAGGGCCATGGAAGTGACAAGAACTCATCTCCCAGGGACACAGGGGTCAAACATCATTTTCCTTGATTCTGTACAAGGCACCATTTCTCTCTGGACCAGAGATGGAAGGTCAGTGCCTCAGACTCCTCCTCCACACTACAGCACTTCCTGTTCCCCCAACCAAAGCTGTATCTGTCCGAGAGCTGGGGAGTAGTAGTGTGAGTCTATCAGGAGCAGGGAATGGAAGTGATCCCATGAGCCCAGGCAGTAAGAGGAGAAAGTTCTGGGTTCATAGAGACATGAGAGAATCCTGTGCCAGCCCCAAGACAGCCTGTTGTGAGGCTTCTTGACATGTAACATAACCTCCTTGTTACATTTTGGTATTTGATACTTAATGTCTTACACTAGGTAGCATGTAGGCTCCTAAAGGTGACGTTCCAACCTCTGGCATGTTAGTGAAGTGGATGTGCTTGGTTACATACACAGTTCAGAAAACACACATCTTTGAAATGTACAACAGCGCCAGAGAAGAAAAATGCAACCCTGCCTTCTTCCTTTCCCAAGGATGATTTCTAACCTATTTGGCTTGTTTGATTTTTCATTGATGTTGGTGAGTTTTCTTGTGGCACAAACCCAGCAAAATGGGTAAGTGCCTTCCCTCCTTCCTGCTTTTAATCATTAGAGCTCAGATCCAGAGCACAGTGTGTGTGCTTTTGCTGCAGAAAGCCTTGGTTGTGCAGGAATGAAGGGCTGTGGGAATCCGGTGGGTTTCTCCACATCCCATGTGAAAGACGCAGTCACCGTGTCCAGCCACCTGCAGAAGCTCACACAGAAAATACACAGAGTTCCTTTCTTCAGCATGGTCTGTGAAGCCTCGTAACATCCAAATCCCCATAACTAATGGTCAATAGCAAGAATTTCCAACACCCAGAGGGATATCAGGCAGGTATGGATGTTTTGTGAGTAAGAGCACCCACCCCTCCCCCTTGGAGCCCCCTCTTGACCTAGTATGAAGGCCAAACAATCGATGTTCACCATTCTGCCTGGGCTCATGACAGACCAAGAGTGCATGATGTGGGGAGATGAGATGGGCAAATTTCCAACCATCTCATATGCACAGCACAGAGCAGTGTAGAGAGGGCTGCAGAAGGTGTGGGGCTGACCCGAGGCCTTTTCTCCTAGGAACAGCTGACAGCCGTTCCACAGTGTTCCAGTTATGGGTGTTTCCTCCAATAACAGAGAGTTTTAAATAGCACCCTCGCCTCCCCCCTCCCTCCCTCTGAGTGATGGGATGCAGGCCCACAGCCACCAGGCTTCCTGCAGGAGAAACCTCTCGGTGCTATCCTCAGAGCAGCAGCTCCAAGAAAATGAAAGCATGTGCTCATTATTCAAATGAGGCTTAATTAATGCAGAACTTGCCCCCAAACTTTCCAAGACGCCCATGGTAATGAGCTTGTGAAGAGGTGCTTCATGTCACCTGTCATCAGGGACTCAATAAGATGCGGCTGCACACCCATCCGATGAGCAAAAAAATAAGGATGCTGGAAATACCGAGACCTGGAGGGGGTGTGTGTGTTAAGGGACACCCCCACTCGGTGGTGTTTGTTGGTATTCACATGGCACAGTTGACACCATAGACAGTACTGCAGTTTTTTTTATAAAACTAGACGGCCGTCGTGTACTGCCCAGTAAATATGATTACATAATTTACAAAAAGGAGTTAAACATTTACATCCACATGAAAACCGGTGAAGGGGGTATTTATAGCTGTTTTATTCACAACTGTCAGAACTTGGAAATAGCAAAGATACCCTTTTTAGTAGGTAAATGGAGAGAGGGCCGTGTCTCAATGATGGAGTGCTGAACGCTGGGAGAAATATGAGCTTTCGAGCCCAACGCTGGAAGAAGTCTGAGCGAGTGTTGCTTAGTAAAAGAAGCCAGTCTGAAAGGCTATGGCTTCAGCACGCAGCATCTAGAAAAGGCAAGGCAAGTGAAACGGTAAAGAGATGAGTGTCATCCAAGGAGGTGTGGGAGGAAGGAATACACCGCACACAGAAAACTTTATGGCGGGGGCCTAGGCAGATGACTCAGTCGATAAAGTAACTGCTGGACAAGCATGAGGGCCTGAGTTTCATGCCGGCACCGCATTGAATAAGCTAGGCAAGATGCCGAGAGCTGGTAATTGCAGCATCAAGGAGACAGGCACAGGCAGGTGCTTGGGGCTGGATTTAAGGAATGAGACCCAAGGAGGGTGACCTAAGGTCTCCATCTTAGTCACAGTTCTATTGCTGCAAAGAGACACCACAACCACAGCAACTCTTATAAAGGAAAACATTTCATTAGGGGCTGGCTTATGTTTCAGAGGTTTAGTCCATTATCATCATGGTGGGAAGCGCGGCAGCATGCAGGAAGACATGGTGCTGGAGAAGGAGATGAGAGTTCTACAGCTTGGTCAGCAGGCAGCGAACAGAGAGAGCCACTGGGCCTGGCTTGGACTTCTGAAATCTCAAAGCCCATCCCCAGTGACACTTCCTCACACCTACACCACAAGGCCAGTCCTAATCCCTCACAAGTATCACCACTCCTTAATGACCAAGCATCTAAGCATATGACCCTATGGGGGCCATTCCTCTTCAAACCACCACAGTCTCCACTGTATGCCCAAAGAGCTCTTCATGGCAATAGGATCTTGCTGTTGGATCAATGATGATCATGTCTCATCCTCACCCATGCCCCAGTACACAGAATACTACACAGCACTACAATAGCCCCACTGTGAGCTGCTGACCTTGGTGATTTTGTAGTGGTCATTGCCTGTCATTTGTCAGTTATAACTCAGGTGACTCTCTGGTAAGGGACACCGCCATGAAGAGGCTATTTATTTATCTGTGACAGCAGGAGGCGTGTGGATGTTCCTGCCTCTTTTGCTCATTTCCCCTCTCCAAAACTGTTCTAACCACCACTTAAAGAGAAAGGTAATACAAACAGCAACTTTTTCACAGGCTGTGAAATAACTCCTTAGTATTTACCCAAGAGATGACTATTTTTCACATGAAACTACCTGTGTTATGTGTTTATAAATACTTGATTCCTAGTGGTCTAAAGGCTGGGAACAGTTAAACGCAGGAATGTGATGATTTTTATTAACTAAAGTGGGCTGTGTAATGTGTGGGTGTATCAGGGTATTCAATCATAATATCACTATATTATAGAGACTAATTCTGAACATTTGCATTGGGCCCTTGATTCTGGACATTTTGTGAGCTCCCATACACAACCAGAAATTAAATATCAGCTCAGATATTTACATACACATTTATTATTATTTATGATATATTACATAAACTTATTACATATCATATGTGCTATATTAATACCACTAAAGATGGTTGCATGTTCTTATGGGCATATCTGATTAAATCTACATTTTCTTGTGTGTATGTATATATATGATCATTAGGAACACTGATATAGTAAGAAGCAGAGTCAATAGTCTCAACTTTTTCTCTTAAGCAATCATTGTAGAACAGTGATTCTCAACCATCCTAATGCTACAACCCTCATGCTGTGGTGACCCCAATGATAAAATTATTTTCATTGCTGCTTCATAACTGTAATTTTTCTACTGTTATAGATTGTAACGTGAATATTTTTTGAGGCAGAGGTTTGCCAAAGGGTTCGTGACCCACAAATTAAGAATGACTGTTGTAGACAATGATATAGAGATCAAATTTATTATTTTAGGGCCTGGAGAGATGGCTCAGTGGTTGAGCTCACTGGCTACCTCTATAAAGGATGCTGGTTTGGTTCCCAACACACACGATGGCTTGCAACTTTCTTTAACTCCAGTTGCAAAAGATCAGACTCCCTCTTCTGGCCTCTATTGGAACTGCACCCGTGTGTTAAGCACAGACACACAGAGAGGGGGGCATAATTAATAAAATGAATAAAGCTCTAAAACTATTCTTTGTTTTGTTTTGTTTGGCTTTTTGTTAGTTGCTTGGTTTCTCAGTATTTTGAGACAGTGTCTCACTAATGTAGACCAAGCTGGCCTTGAACTCACAGGGACCCACCTACCTCTGTCTCCCACATGATGGGATTAAAGGTGAGCACCGGTGTGCCCAGTCCTCCTACAGCACATCACTCAAACCATTAAACAGTGCCTGTGCATGCCATCCCTCTGACAACACCACTGAACACTGTCCGAAGCATCTGCTTCCAGCTGCTGTATGTAATGTGTGCCTTGTTACTCCGCACACACACAGCTAGCTCTTCACTCTTACAGAATCAGATTTGTTTAGTCACAAACAACAAACTTTTAATATTTTCTTCCCACCCTTCCTCAGCATTGTATCAATTTAGTATGCTCCTGGGTTGGATCATGTTAGAATATGTAATCTTAAAATCTGCCGTCTGTGCTCTTCCACAGGACGCCTCTACAATGCCGCTTGTACCACCTCCATGTCTCTAGTGATCCCTGAGAAGTTCCAGCACACTTTGAGTACTCAACACCAACATCTATGGATGGCGGAAAATAGCCTTTGCCACCAGTGCCATTGGGGGGGGGGGGGGGGCGAGTGCCGAGATATGCTCATGTGGTGTTGAGGAAAGCAGACATTGACCTCACCGAGAGGGCTGGAGAACTCACGGAGGATGAGGTGGAGCGTGTGATCACCGTCATGCAGAATCCACGGTAGTACAAGATCCCAGACAGGTTCCTGAACAGACAGAAGGACGTGAAGGATGAAAAGTACAGCCAGGATCTGGCCAATCCGTCTAGACAACAAGCTTTGTGAGGACCTGGGGTGACTGAAGAAGATTAGAGCCCATAGGGGTCTGCGCCGCTTTGCAGGCCTTCGTGTCTGACGTCAGCACACCAAGACCACTGGCCGCCGCGGCCGTACTGTGGGTGTGTCCAAGAAGAAATGAGTCTCTTGGCCTTTGCTTTTAATAAATAGTTTATATACCTGAAAAAATATTGCCGGCTGTGTCGCTGGCTTAGTTTCACTAGAAAAAACAAACAAACAAAACCACGAATGGATGAAGTTTTAGTTTAGGATTCCAACAGTTTCTGAAATGTCCCTAAAGATATTTTACTATTTATGTAAAATGGCGTTCTCAGAGTTTGAGGTTATAAAGGCAAATATCCGTCAACTCTGAAAAAAAGAAGTTGAAGGTTTTCAACATTCTACAGTATTAAATATCTGGTCAAGATTTCATTCTTTATGTAAAAAATAAATAAGAATTCTCATTCCATTAGTTTGCAAATGTGCTTTATTCATTGAACAAATGGTAAGGTTTATGTATGTAACCCCATCCCAGGTTTCAGTAGTCTGTCCATCCAGAAATGCAACCCAAAAGCCGGTGAGCATCGGAATTTAATTCTCTGGCCTCCAGTGATAGGGTCAAAGCCCAGCACATGACCCAGCTTGTCCAGTCAGATTCTGGCTTTTTGCAACTTATAAGCAGCAACTTCTTTCCTCATTTCACTCTGAGCCCTTCATTCACTCTTTTTTGTTTGTTTGTGTGTGTGTTTGTTTTTCAAGACAGGGTTTTTCCTTCATTCACTCTTGCAGGTGTAACAGAACCAGGTATGCCTGCTTTCGGACACTCAGCCTTGGATGTGTTTAAACAGCTCAGACCCAGAGAGCTTCCAAGGATGGAAGACGAAATGGTGACAGCAAGCAGCAATGGGCTCCTCGCAGTTGGAAATGACCTTGTGTCTCTGCCTTTCATCTGCTCTTCAGGATACTGGGTACCCACCTTAATCTGCGGTGGGCCAGACCCACTGACTGCCTAACTTAAAGTGGAATCCTCACTTAGGTTGTCAGCCTCAATTAGAGATGAAACCAACACTGCTATACATAGCAGAACCAAGGAGCCACCGCACCTGTTTTCCATAATTGACTCTAACAACTTTCTCTCCTAATTGCACCTACAGGCACCTGCCACTCTCACTCTCCAAAAACCAACTGTGGTTCCATCCTTAGGCACACACTTCACCTCTGCTTTGGAAGACGCTGGGCATCCCAGGATGGAAGTGAAGGGAACACCTCTGCTAACAAGTTGACCAGGGTCCTTCAGCTCTTCCCAGTTGCCTGCAAACTCACACACACAGCAGCCCCAGTTCTAAGCTAGCACCCATCAATATTAGAGGTGCTAAGCAGTCTTGGAATCTCAGTGTTTATACTGACTGACATAGCAGTTTGTCAGCCTAAGAGGTCAAGAGGTTTGGCCTTCGAGCCTTGGTACCTCCCAGAAACTGACACAGCCACCAAGGCCACAGTTCCCCTGGTTTGGCTCTTCATAGCCTTCTGTCACATGCTCTTTTTAAAATTTCATTTATGTTTATTTAAATATGTCTTAAACTGAAATAGAATTAGATCACTCACCCTCCCTCCCATGCCCCCCACTGTCAGGTTGATATCTTTTTCTCTGATTATTATTGTTACATATATGTGTGTGTGTGTGTGTGTGTGTATGAACGTATATATCCATGCATATATGTATACACTCAACCTTCTGAGTCCATTTTTGTTTTTTGTGTCTATATACCTTCAAGGCTGACTACTTTGCATTGAACAACCATTCCTGGCTCACGCCTGGGAAAGGCTAATTCTTCTCCCAGAGGACGTTAGCTGCCTGTGGTTATCTGCGTAAGATGAGACTGAGAAAACTTCCCCCTTCCATGTTAACATGTCCATTGATATTGCATTCTTAAAGGCTTGTTTATAAGGTCATGTCTAGGAGAGACTGGTCCACAGCAGATGTCTTGGTATTTCGGCTCTTACAATCTTTCCACCCCATCTTCTAAGATGTTCCCTCAGCCACAGATGCAGTTATCTGTGATGTACCTGTGTCCTTTGGGACTGGGTTCTCCTCCACTGTTAACCGCTACATTGTGTCCAGCTGTGGCTTTCCACCATGTCTCCACTTGCTGCAAAGAGACACGTCTTTGACTAGGGATGGTAGCTACACTTGTCCAGGAAAGGTGGCTCCTGCACAAGTTCTGGAACTTGGAGATTCTAGTTTTCTTTTGGCTCTTTTATGTTTCCACTGTCATTCACTGTCTCCACAAGCTCCATTGCCAGCACTTCCATCCTCAGACAAGAGACTGTCTCCCAGCTCACTGGAAGAGTGAGACACACAGTGGATTAAATAAGTAAAAGTGCCTGGCATGGATGTATCACAGAAACCCAGCAGTATAACATGAGCCAACCACAACGCAGCTTTCAGTCCCACCCACCATAAACCTGGCTGAAGGAGCAATCCCTTCACACTGTTTCTGGGGTGGGCATGGGAGCTGAACACCAGGCAGCTGGGCACTGCATCCATAGTCAAGAAAGAGAGAGAGGGATAAAGAGAGACAGAGACGAGACAAAGAGACAGAGACAGAGAGAGAGAGAGAAAGGGAGATGGAGGAAGGGAGACTGTGGGAGGGAGAGAGAGATAGAGAGGATGGAAGGGAGGGAGGGAGAAAGAGACTGGAGGAGGGAGGGAGAGACAGGGGAGAGGGAGGGAGGGCGAGAGAAACTGGGGGAGGGAGGGAGAGGGAAAGGAAGAGAGGGAGGGAGACTTGAGGAGGAAAAGAGAGACTGAAGGGGAAGGAAGGGAGAGAGGAGGAGGAGGGCTGGAGGGAGAGAGGAGGGAGAGAGAGAGGGGAGAGGGAGGGGAGAGGGAGGGGGAGAGGGAGGGGGAGAGGGAGGGGGAGGGGGGGGGGAGAGGGGGGGGGGGGGGAGGTGCTCAGCTCGCTTTCTCCTTCTTATTCAGTCTGTGACCCTAGTCCACGGGATGGTGCTGCTCACGTTCAGGGTGGGTCTTCCCTTCTCAGTTAAACCTTTCAGAAAAAAATGTCTTCTAGTAGCTGAACATGAGGCAACTGGTCACATTACATTCCCAGTCAGGAAGCAGAGAGTGTTTTCCCATGGGGGATTGTAAATCCAGTCCAGTTGGTGGTGGAGGTTAACCACCACTCAGCCATCACATCCACACTTCCATCTCCTTGGCACTTTCCTCAGTTCCTAGCACTGAAGGAATTCTCCCTGGGTAAGTCTCACCTCAGCATCCCTCTCTAGCATCCTCTGTCCCTCCCTCACCCTTTCACCTCCTTGCCTTGCTCTTCCTATTCCGACCTGGCACCAGCTCAAAGCAACACCTCAGCATCTCTGCCTGGAAGTCTCCTCCACCAGCTGTGATGCCCATGAAGTCATGACCACCTCCCTTTTGTCTACTACGGAACCCCTGATACTTATATCTGGTTCATAGAAGACGCACCGAAAAGTCTGGTTAAATGCACAAAGTCGGGAACTAATGTGGGAGCAGGTGAGTTGCTGAGCACAAACTGTTCCTGACCCTGGGTTAAATGTTCAGTGGGTATTAACAATTGTCTTTATAAATGACAATATGGAAAGGAAAAGTATCCATTCAGGACCCCCAAGACCAAGTTCTCAGCACAAAGGTGATTTATTTGCCCCAGAGTGACAGAAGGCAGGGAATAGGAGACAAAGACAGGAGATAAGAGGATGAGGGAGAAGGGGAGGGGAACAAGGAGGCAGCAGGGGTCTTTGTCCCAGAGAACAACAAACTGAACTGCCCCTGCATAGAAGGGAAACAGAAGTGGCTCATAGGAAAATGGCGATTTATAAAGGAAAAGGGGGTAACCACTGTGTTAGGATGAGGTGCTTAACTTGATTGGGCATGTTAAGTAGGTGAGCCAAAGGGGGCTTTTGATTGCTGCTCTTCAATACTTGGATAGCAGGACCTTGTTTGCTAGTCAGCCGTGGGAGGAGAAAGCTGGCATACAAGGGACGAGACCTTGGGGGCTAGCTTTAGGATTGTAATCTCATGGTTTTTATCCAGGCAGAGGAAACTGGTCAGGCTTGCCAGAGCCGTGCTCACCACACTCATCCTGGCCAGAGTCCCCTCAAATATCACTCCATCTCGTCTTCGTAGGTCACATTTCCAGGACCCCCTCTGATGGAAAATGTTCCTCCTTGTTTCCTGTTAACTAAAAGATGCGGGAGGGCTCTGATTGGGTCTAATCTGTTAGACTCAGCAGACCAAAGCAATGTTTAATCACCAACACTGGCTGGGCTCTGGCTGATTGCAGGAGGCCCCGTAACCAATTAACCAATTATTCTGTAGCCAATTAAGTTGCCACTTCCTTTTTCTATACCAACTGTCAGATCCTGTTATTGGTTGAGGTTTTCTGACCCTGCCCTAGTCAGGAGGTCTGTCGGATTAGTGAATTGCTTTCCTGCTGAATCGCTGCGTCCTGTTTTGCTCGTAATTACTCAGACAAACTGTTGCACTCGATTAAAGATCTTCCTTTTTGATGTAGCCCTACACCCCTGCAGCAGAGACCAAGTACCTGGGCAAGCCGAGCTCCACAACTGAACCTGTCTGAGGCTGTTCTATAGGAGTCCAACTTTATGTGCCACAGGCACTTGAAGACTTCCAGTGTCTACAGCCTAGGGACACAGACACAGTCCCAAGTTGTCAAGATGCTTTTGACTTGTAGCTGGCAACTTCTGTCATCAAACCCCTACCGGACGCACACAGTCCTCTACCCTGCCACCTCTATGCTCAGTCCCTGAATGTCACGTGTGTCCACAGGGGATGAAGAGCTGCCCAAGACTTTCATGTTCGTTTGATGGTGACGCAACATCCTGAATGAAACCCAGGTGATTCATCTCTGTTCTCAGGAAAATGAGCCTCAGAGCCAGGCCTGCTGTCTTCCTCATAGGATGATGGTTCCAAACTCTGTTTGTCATCCTGAAAAAACTACCACAGTGGCCAGAACGTTCCTTCCTCCTGGACAGGGCGGAGCCTTCGAGGGCTAGGAAACACAAATACTCATGGGGAAAAAGGTGCTTAAAGGTGTCTTGTTGGACCATGTACACGAGTTACAAGTATAAACACAGAGCCTAAACTTTCTTGCCCAGTTTCACTGCTCAGTCCCTCAAGAAGCCAAGGGGCCTGCTTGATGCTTCCCTTGTAGGTGGCAAGGGATTAACTAAATCCTTATGTCCTGGTGCACAGAGTAACTCTATACCCTAACACATGCTCACTTGTGCATCCATGCCAAAGTACAGCTTGATGAACCAGTGAGTAATTATTCGGGTTGCTCTCAGGAGTGTGAGTAGGGGGTTACTGACAAGGACAGGGTTTATTCAAAACTAACTGCATCGCTGAAAAGCCCACCCCAACAGGAGTGATGACTCTCAAACGCTGCCGTCCAGGAGCCCTGCACAGCTTGCAGGCTCTGAGACTCTCCGGGCTGCAGCCTGGTGGACAGTCTGCTCTCTGGGCAGGTAGTCACTGCCTCTGTAAAGCCGAGGGATGGGGAACCTTGCAATTTCAGCTTTCCCGGGTGTGTGGGTTTCATTCCCCCCCCAGGCGCAGGAGCCCCCCCCCCCCCCCCCCCCCCGCTTCTTACAGAGAATGTTTCCATTGCAAAGGAAACAGCTGTACAACACCTTTACCCAAAAGCCCTACTCCTGCACCACTGTTCACACTACGATGTCCAGTGCTGACTGCAACAGCCCTTGTCACACTCACACATGTGAGCACACAATCACCAAGTCTTCAGAGGTTATGTCCCCTTCTCCGCTAGGCTACAGGGACTATACTCACTTTTCTCATTTCCAGAAAAACCTCAGAGCATGGGTCATCCTCTCCGTTCAGAGTCGGAGGAGGACCTGAGCTGTGTGATGTCAGCGTCTGCATTACAGCAGCAGGTCACAGCCAGCTATAGGGGGCGCTGTTCTGTGGTTATTATGCTGCCTCATTTCCATGGGGAGAAAATTATACAGCTTATTTTATCAGACTAAGCTCTAAGGGAGCCTGCGTTAATATATAACACAAAGTGGCAGGAATTATGACTGCAAGGAAAGAAGAGGACATCGAGGGATTATTTCTCATATGGAACTCTGGGAGCCCAGAGAAAAATGGGAGCCACATTCTTCTAGACAAAGATGTCTTTTCCCTTCTTGTTTTCATAAATAATATGTGTTTTATTTTAAATCACTAGCTCACAAATGATCGCAACTCAATGCTGTAAATCAAGAGCTTGAAAGAGACCCTGACATCCCCTGGATGGGGAGGCCTGGTGGCACTCAGAGGAAAGGTAACAGGCTACCAAGAAGAGATGTGATACCCTATGAGCATATATAGGGGGAGGAGGTCCCCCTGAGTCACAGTCATAGGGGAGAGGAGTAAGGGGAAAATGGGAGGGAGGGAGGAATGGGAGAATACAAGGGATGCGATAACAATTGAGATGTAATATTAATAAAATATATTTTTAAAAAAGAAAAAAGAGAGAGACCCTGAGTGAATAGTCTTTGTTGTGAATGCTCAGTTCTTCCCTTGTAACTAAAGTCAGCCATAGCCTTGCTCAATGGAACAGACATAGCTGTGGTCCAATGAAACCATAGGGACAGCAACGAAATGGGGGCGGGAACGTAGTTGCGATTGTTCTGGGGACACTCGAGTAGAACTTTACCCTATTTCTCATGCCAATCTTGGTGTCAAACGCATGTTATCTCAGGTGCTTGAGCGGCTGAAGCAGAAGTATTGAGAGCTCATGTCTTACCTGGGCTTCTGAGAGAGTTCAAGGCCAACCTTGGCTACTTAGTGAGGCCCCGCCTCAAAATAAACAGTGGAAAGACAGCTGGGGCTGAGGCTGGGGCTCAGTGGTAGAGCTCTTACCTAGCTTCTATGGACTCCTGGGTTCAGTTTCCAGTATAGGGAAACATCAAACCTGATTATGTCCCCCACTGACCCAATATGATGCGTTCTAGCCAATGTCGTGTCTATGTTCTAGAATGTGGCAACGTCTTACCAACCTTCCCTTAAAGCCTGCTTTCCAGCCCCAGCTGTCATCACGCTTGTCTCCGTTACCTGGAAACATCCCTAAAAATCATGTTTTTCCGTTAGTCCCCTGTAGTCCTCTCTTGACTTCCCCCACCCCCACACCCACGCCTGCCTCCAGCCAGAGAAATCCCACTGTCCCTCTTTAGCTTCCTCACTGAGCAGCAGTCCCTCCCTCCCCACCATGATTCCCTGGCCATGGTTCACCATCCTCTCCACTCCTTCACCGGGCTTCTTTCTATTCTTACGGCAAAGGAGACACACCTGCACCCTAGGATTTTGACATATGCCAGCCCTCTGTGATAGGTCATCTCACTTGTCAACTTGACTGGATGGAGAAGCACCTGGGAGATTTGTATGGCACCTGGATTGAGAAGCACCTGGGAGATTTGTATGGCATGCCTCTGAGCGTGTCTGTGATGGAATTTCTATCAGAAATTAAATCACAAGGGCTCTGCCTCAAAGAATGGATCAACCGCCTCATGGATTCACAATTCAGAGGTTTAGTCCTTTATTGTCACGGCAGGGAGCAGGGAGCCATGCAGGCAGACATATGGTGCTGGAGACGTAGCTAAGAATTCTATGTCCATATTCACAGGCAGCAGGAAGAGAGAGAGAGAGAGAGAAAGAGCTACTTGACCTGGTTTGGACTCTGGACGTCTCAAAGCCCATCTCCAGCAACACACTTCCTACAAGGCTACTCCTACCCAAACATGGACACACAACCTACTTCTTCTTCTAAGTAGTGACACCTTTACCGGGAAGTGATGAAGGCAGGTGATGGGGACTAGCTCTATGTAAGTCCTTGCATGTGTGTGTTTGGGGGTGGGGTGGGGAGCTGTTCTTGTGTGTATGTCTTTTTCTAGCTTCTTCCTTTATTGCTGTCTGTGGTGGTTAATATTATGTCAGTTTGACGCAGTGAGCTATGGTCATTTGGGAAGAGGGAATCTCAACTGAGAAAATACCTCTGTCAGATTGGCTTGTAGACAAGCCAGTAGGACATTTTTTTTTTTTTTTTTTTTTTTTTACTAATTGATATGGGAGTTTCCAATCTACTGTGGGCGGTGCTTCCCGTGGGCAGATGATCCTAGGTGGTATTTACAACGCAGGCTGAGGAAGCCATGGGGAGCAAGCCAGTAAGCAGTCCTCCTCGGTGGCCTCTGCTTCACCTCCTGGCTCCTGGTTTCTGCCTTGAGTTCCTGCCCCGGTTTTGTTCAGTAATGTATACTGTGACATGTATACTGTGACATGTAATTACCAGCCACTCCTCCACCTCAGTTATTTTAGGTCATGATGTTTTTCACAGCAACAGAAACCTAAGAAAGACCCCTTTCTTATCCCTGTCTGCTGTGCTGAACTGTTCTGTGCCAGGATACTCCTCCTACAAAGACTGATCTGCATAAAACAATAAATCCTTTCTCCCTTAGGTTGTTTTGTCAGACCTTAGAACTCTGAGATGAAAAACTCCACCCCACCCCACTCCTCCACTGTACCTCTCTCTGGCTGCATAGTTTGCTCCTGAATCCATGGATTTAAGTTTGCTCTTTTCTTAGGAAAACTTAGGTGGAAGCCCCATCTTCACACATCAAAATGTCATCTCCCTCTCCCCCACTTCACTCCCCTCCTTAGCCATCCATCACTCTCACCATCTACATATTTTTACTTGTTGGTTGCTTTTATTGTCTCTTGCCTTCCATTAGCATGCAAATTACACAGATGTGGGGGATTTGTAGCCACGTTGTTATCTCTTCTAGATCCCAGAGTAGAGCTAGATGTTGAATAAATAGATAAATGGGTGAACAACACCGGCAACCGAGAAGCCATTATACATAATCTTAAGGTGGTTTTTAGCATATGGCTTATTCACAAGAGAATAAGCATATCCTTGTATCTCCAGAAATCAACAAAGTAGAATTTAAAATTCCATATCATCTTTTACCTACCGTGTTGATAAAGATATTTTTAAACTGAAGTGATGGCCCGCTCTCAGTGAGGGGGCAATGAGATGGGCATTTCTGTCTCTGTTTCAAAGAGAACCCCCACATATTTCCTGCATAGAAGTTCGTTCACATTGAGCAGATGGCTTAGCATTGTATATGCATCATGGTCTAGCGACCCCCTTTAATAAATCACCCCAGGGAGTAGGCAGACATGGGCAAACACCGAAATGGATATATTCACCGAGGCATCCTTGATGCTTCCTGAATTCCAATAGGAGTCGGCTAAACAACAGATGTCTCAGTAGAATAAAGAGAACCTCTGCCTTAGAATGGCCATAGTAATGTGGAAGAGCCTTCCTTCAAAAGGGCCTGGCAGACAGAGTTGACCTCAGTTCTCCATCCCTGTGTTGTGGCCTCCCAAAGACCAAGATGCAGGTCCCACCCTTCAGTTTTGGTTCAACCACAGAGCTTGCTGGGTAGTGGAGATGCATGCCTCTCTGAGCCTGCCCTATAACAAACTGGATGCTTTTCTATTCCCGTTCTGCTGTGTGGCCGTCTTTGTCACTGTTCTATTGCTGCGAAGAGACACCATGACCACAGCAACTCTTCTAAAGGAAAGCATTTAAGTGGGGCTGCCTTACAGTTTCAGTGGTTTAGTCCCTTATCGTCATGGCAGGAAGCACAGAGGCATGCAGATGGACATGGTGATGGAGAGGAGGCTAAGAATTCTAGATCCATGTTCACAGGCAATAGGAAGAGAAAGAGAGAATTACTCGACCTTGTTTGGACTCTTGACATCTCAAACTGCATCTCCAGCGACACACTTCCTACAACAAGACCACACCTACCCCGACAAGGACACACAACCTATTCCTTCTAGGTAGTGCCTTTCTGTGATGGCCAAGTATTTAAATATATAAGCCTATGGGGGGGGTCATTCTTTTTAGTTAGTTTGTTTGTTTTTTGTTTGTTTGTTTTTTGAGACAGGATTTCTCTGTGTAGCCTTGGCTGTCCTGGACCCACTTTGTGGGGGGTCATTCTTATTCAAACCACCACAGCGACTTTGACTTTTCCTGGGGTTGCATGAACAAAGTATCAACTCACTCCAGACAGGATGCCAATGACAAACCAAAGTAAATATTTTATCCAAGTTGTTCAGCTTAGTGAAGCAACAGACTTCTCATGCTTCCACAGAAAAGCGTGATTGAGGTGTTGTACACAGGGGTGTGATTTAGGGTTTCTTACAGGAGCAGGGATGAGGAGTTCACTTACTTAAAGGAGCACAGATGAGCCCCTAACCATTACAGAACTGAAAAGCACCACCCCACCATAGATAACACCCCGACAGCTGCGCAGGTAGAGATAGACTCCGGCTCAGTGGACCCTAGCACGCCAGACATTCACAGCTGCTCTGAAGATAGAGGACAGATGAACTCACACCACCCTTGATGCATAAGAACACAGCAGGTTGAGCTTTGCTCCCGGAAGAAGAATGAGACCCAGGCTACAGAGGAGCCTAGCGGAGCCACCCAGATGGGCGGCTCACAGCTTGGTCACCACCCCAGCTGACCAGACTGTCACTTCTAAAGCATTGCATCTAAAGGTTCTTTATGACATATCAGTAAGCCGGTACCACCATATGCTTTAGAGCAGCAACGGTGGAGATTTTAAAGTTATCCGTACATGTCATCTGATTGTCAGTGGTTATCTCCATCCCGGTAGTGGGAGTCAGTGTCTAGGAGGATGTTGTGTGGTAACTGAATAGGATTGGATGGCATCTTTTCAATTTTTACATTTTTTAACGTACATAGGTGTTTTGTCTGCATGTGCGTGCATGTGTGAATGTGTGTATGTCTCTCTGTGTCTGTGTGTGTGTGTGTGAGAGAGAGAGAGAGAGACAGAGAGAGACAGACAGAGAGAGACAGACAGAGAGAGACAGAGATGCATTATTCCTGGTCTCTGTGGAGGCCACAAGAGGGCATCTTATTCCCTGGAACTGGAGTTAAGGATCATTGTGAGCCACCAAGGGAGTGGAAGCTGGGTCCTCAGCAAGAGCAGCCAGTGGTCTTGACTGCTGAGCCATCTCTCCAGCACACACTCTAGATGGCATCTTTGTTAATTAAGCCTCATGGTATTGTGGCCGTGCAGAGAAGCGGAGATGGTTTCCCCAAGGAGAGTTGTGGTGCTATGCCGCTAGGACCACAAGACTCATAAGCCTAGGGAGGAGTAGTCACACTGTGTGCTATAGTAGGAGAGAGAGAGAGCAAGCTAAATCTTCATTTCTACTTCCAATATTCTGAGGATGGACCTATAATGAGCCACGCATTCTCTGCTTATTTATTTAGGGAGATAACACATGCCACAGCTCTTGGGAAGAGGTCGGAGGACAATTTGTAGGAATCTGATCTATCTTCCCACTCTGCTGGTCTCAGGGATGGAATTCAGGTCATCAGACTTGAGCACCTTTGGGCCACTTCACCACTCCATCCATGCATTCTCTTGGCTCCAGATATTGCAGCAGATGTAAGAAAAAGACATTTCAAAGAGAATCTTTTTAACTAACAAAGAAGAGTGAGTTGGGGAGGGGTAGCTAGTGTGAAGAATGAGTAACAATCTCTGGGACAACTTATACTCATACCCACTAAATGCCCTTGGGCAGCAGGCCACGTGTACAACCTGTGACAAAGCACGGAGATTCAGTGTCACCCTCCTAATATGACAATGAGTCTCCCCTCCTGGTCATGTGGTGCCCTGTCAACCTGAGATCTGTGGCTACTCTGCATTTAGTTTCTTTCTGCCATCAGTCAAGCTCCAGTTTAAAGTCCCTCAGTCATTAAGCTCTGGTCAACACTGACAGTCAATTAGAACTCAAGTTCTGGGACCAGCAAGATGGCCCAGTGGGTGCCAGTTTGTGTAGCCAAGGCCAAGCCTGACCAGAATCTGAACCCCAGGACCCACACGCATGAGGGAACTGATTCCCACAGTTGTTTTCTGATCTCACACGCACACTGTGGCACATATGCCCATACACAAACTAAATGAATGTAATTTAAAAATTTTAAGAAATTCCAGGCCTGATCATCCATTGCCCTTGCTCGAATTACTGTTTTTCTCTCAAGGTCAAGGCACCGCATCATATTTAGCCCTGTGCTGTTGCGTTTTCAGTGCAGGAATTGCCATGGCTTCTGGTGCCATTGCTGTCTCTTTCCTAGATGTCAGTATCAAGCTTTCTTGCTTTTTTTTTTTTTTTTGGTTTCTTGCTGAAAGGGCAGCTTGGCTTCCTTGGGAGGTTTCTGGGGCATTCTACATAAACCATCGCTGGCCGCCTCCAGTGGCTCCGATACACTGCCAAGTAAATTACAAGTTCATTATAGAGTTCAGTAGCTCTGAAGGCAGAACAATTGACTGTCTTTTTTTTCTTTCTTTCTTTCGTTCTTTTTTTTTTTTTTTTTTTTTTTTTTGGGTTGAGGCAACATAGCTGTGAAATATCCCATGAGGTTCTGAACTTGTGTCCGTGAAGGAAAACCACAAGCATTCCCACTGCCACAGTCCCACTAGGCACTGAACACCACACTGTTAAAGCCCATGACATATGTGTGTGTCCGTTCATCAGTTCCACACAGCCACTGGATGAGTGCATTTGCCAAACACAAAAACGAAACTGTCCTCGTGTTAATAGCTGTAGAAAGAGCCTCAGGCATGGCATACTCAGACAGGTTCTCAGTCCTTTCCGGTTTTTTAAAAAATCATTTCAGATCTGTTTTATTAGCTTCTGTATGCTGCATGTGTCTGTGTACCACGTATTCCCGGTGTCCAAGGAAGCCAGAAGGCCTAGGATGCCAGATTGCCTAGACTTGGCATTACAGATGGCTGCGCGCTGCCACAGAGATGCAGGGACTCTAACCTGGGTCCTCTACAAGAGCAGCCAGCTGGTGCTCTTTACCTCTGAGCCATCACTCCAGCCCACCTCTCTGGTTTCTTGATGCAGGTACCAAACATCGGACAGCCCAGTATTACTAAAGGACTTCTTTAATTGTTATTGCTACACACACACACACACACACACACACACACACACATACAGAGTTTGCTGAGTCCATTTAGTATGTACATACATGTGTATATGCTTAGGACCAAGCAACCTATCAGGAGGCTCTTCCCTGAAGAAGACTGACACCCCCCCCCCTCTTTCAGCAGCTACATAAATGGCCTCTTTTTATTCTATTACTAGCTTTAATGGATGTCACCCCATTCTCATCCAATGCCCGTGGTCCATCTTCTCTACAACATGGTTTGCTACGATAATGCCACACGGAAGTGTGTTTTCTGCATCTGACTTAATTTGCACACCATCCACATTATCTCTCCAGTGTCAGGATGTCCTTCCTTATGCGAGGGCTGAGTGATGTAAATTAGGCCTGCCGTGATGGTAAGCATATGGAGGCTTCTTGGGAAGTTAAAAATAGAAGAGTCATACAAGCTAACATTCTTACATCCGAATATATATCCAAAGAAATGAAATTACTGGGTAAACAAGATGAGTGTGCTCCCACA
>OU015754.1:22966307-22978044 GCA_907169655.1 Acomys percivali | reverse complement strand
ACACACACACACACACACACACACACACACACACACACACTTGTTGTTTGTTTTATGAAACAGAGCCTGTATTTTGAATTCTTAATGTTCTAGCTATAAATAAAAAGGATCGTGTGACTTTCACAAATAGAATGTACTATAAATTGTATTTATAGAAGTCAGATTTCACTGTCATAAAGTGCCATACCCATCTGCTGTGTGTTTATCTGCCCATCCAGGCATTAATCTCTGCATGTGGAAAGATATGGAATAGAGTGGTGGATGGAATCACGTTCTCCAGTGGGAAGGAGCGGAGACTTGGAATTTTTTTCTTCCTGTGTCTTTAAATTTCATAATGGGGTTTACATCCTTTTCCACAAAAACAACAGAGTTTAAGAAAGTAACACCTTCTATTCAGCTAACAGGGAGGGCCACAGCAGAGCCAGAGGGTTAGCCTGAGAGGTGCATTTTATACAAGCAGCCAGGAGCCCTGGAGAGGAGGAGGTGGCCTTGGCCCTTGCTTAGGGCTGGAGCCTATGCACAGCCTGGAAAACAAAGGTCTCAGGAAGCCCAGAAAGGGAAAACTGCCAGGCAGGTGCCCAGGAACCTCTTGGAAGGGGGCAGGGCGAACCCGTTGTCACAAGCTGGTCTGCCAGCGCCACCTAGTGGACATATCTGGACTGTCGCCGATGACTCCGTCCCTTGAGAAAGACTGAGCCAATTTTGTAGCCAATGGATGGATCTGGAAAGTGTGTAATATTAAGTGCTGTGGCCTAAACTCAAAGACAAAACAGCGTGTTTTATTTTTCATATGAGGGTCCTAACCCTGTCGTGTGTGTGTGTGTGTGTGTGTGTGTGTGTGTGTGTGTGTGTGTGTGGTGTGTGTGCTTGATTGTAGATAAACCCTAAATGCTTGGGAAGAGACCAAGAGCAAGTAAAGAACAGGTGCCAAGGAAGGGTATATGTCACTTGAAAGGGAGCTTATAGGGGATGGGGGTCAGGAGCATTAAGCAGTGTGGGAGGTGAGTGGGAAGAAGAACCTACTAAAACACACCTCGTTCAGAAATACCTAATGCCAAATAATGCCTCTTAAAGTCATTTAAAAGTAAAATGAAAGTTGAAAGCGTCATTCTGAGAGCTGGAGGAAGGAGGAGTGAGCGCACTGTCTCCTGGTTTGAGAAGACCTTGCACCTCAGCGCTCCCCCCAGCCCCGCCCCCCCCCCCAGCTGTGCTGTCAACAGAATCTGGTCATGGAGTTGGGAAGGAACTCAGGAGGTCCCACCTATCCCTAAGGATTTACAGCCGCGTTGGGGCGGGGGTGGGAAGGTCAACTGAGCGGGGGCGGCGGAGGTGGTCATTATCTTCACTGGTGTAGTCCTGGTGAGGTGCACAGACATTCTATCAATAACCCCGCCACTGTGCTCTAATGAAACTCATTAGGTGAAAGGAGGGTGGGGAGGTGAGAAGGAAAACTACTTGAGAGGGCATCAGAAAGAGCGGGAAGGGGGAGGGGGGCGAGAGAGAGTAACGAGGACCGAATAAGATCAAGATACATTGCACATACACACGAAAATGCTATTATAAGGCACATTATGAATAATTAATATATGCTAATACAAATAAAAGACAAAGGACAAAGGCACATCATTTTGACTAGTTGAGAAATTAAAGCCAGTTAGGAATCAGTATTGTGAGCTCTGCAGTAAACTAGGTCGAAAAAAACATTGGGAAAATCCTGTTGCTTCCTGTTTGCTTCAGGTGAGGCTGGCTTGCGGCTGATGTACGTGGGGTGGTGGTCAGGTGCGGAGGGATTGTAAATTCTAACTCCACCAGCCTGTTATTAGATGCTTTTCATTTCATCGTTATTTCGAGCCTTTCCTTTTAGCCATGCTGGAATATCCTGATAACATAAAAATGAGCTCAAATAAAAGGGCTCTGGCCTCCCTTAGCCACAAACATTTCCGTAGTTCCCCAGTTCTGAAGAAAAGATTGTGCTCTTTCAAATAGCAGAGACCCAAAGCTCCCTAGAGTCCAGGGTTCAGATCAGGTATTTCTAAGTAGAAGCTCAGTGTTGTAAAAAGATGCACTTGGAGCAGCCAGGGATCTTTCAGGGCTCGTGACATAAGCGTATTTATGAATGTTCAGTGACAAACGACCTGTCTCACCCGTCAGCAGTATAGGTAATCTTTTAAAGAAAACAAATACAGAACCCTGATTAATTCACCAACTATAAAGATATGCAAACCAGGAGCATCAAATTCTTCAGTAATTGTTCTCAAGTTTGCCTTTTAGGGCTGAGTGCCCCACAAAACAGAACAATTCCAGGAAGAAACCATTGATGGATTGGCTGCTCTACTGGCTGTTTTGGTAGAATGAGTCATAAAAATTAACAGGCTGACAAATGGGACATGTCACACCTGTGTCCGAAAAGCACCCAGACTTAGACTATTTTGTTCCTTTGACAGACACCATCCCTTTCTCTCTTGAACTTTCTCAGATGAGTCTATTCCCCCCACCCCCCATAGAGGGCTGGGGATTAGTTCCCAGCACCCACATCAGGTGGCTCACAACCTCTTGTAACTCCAACTGCTGAGGATCTGATGCCCTCTTCTGGCCTCCTTGGGCATTGCATTCACATGCAGATACACACACAGAGACCTACACAGATTCATACATTAAAAAAAAACTTTTAGAAATTATTACTAGATCTTTAAAAGCTTTAGTTTTGATTGTGTCCAGGTCATCCTGTTTGTAGTCTGCTATCTTAGTTCCTAAAGGTGCTTTCTCATATTATTTGTAAAAGTTGTATATTTTCGCAGCTTTGCACAGACATGGAGATGAGGGGTTTCTAGAGCAGCCTACTGAGGGAGATTAGTCATATTGGGGGAGCTCTGGGTTTGATTAAGAAGTCTTCCCTTGATGAATAAGGCGGTTAAGTGATTGAGGATGAATCCCAACATCAACTTCAGGCCTCCATGTGCACATATGCACTTGTATGCCTATATACATGCAAAAATGTGCATGCATGCCACATACACATTAAAAGAAGAAATAAAAACATCATTCCTCTCACACATATGTGTAGATTGCCCTAAGGCTGAGGCATAGACATAAGATTAAATCATACAAAGAGCAGTTGGCCACTACCTGAAGTAACAGAAGGAATGAAGGGCTAGGCACTGCTGAACATCTATGGGACAAAGACCTTTCTCAGCTGGGGCAATGTCATTTTTAGGTTCAGACATGTTCTTAAAACCTACCCAGGTGGAGAAAGGACTGGTTGCCAAAGAAACCGGTTCATTCGAGTCCTTGTCCATTACACCAGAAAGACTGTCATTGAGACCCATGAAGGCAGGATGACTCCATGGACACAGCAGCAGGTACTATAGCCACCTGCAGCCCCATGGCTGAAGATTCTGCAGCCACACAGGGAGGGGAGTGAGAGACCTTCTCAGATGGTGTGTCCTGTGCCTCCCAGTTCTCACATCCTAGGGAGACCATGGAGCATCTTCCAAGGCTCAGATTCACTCTAATTCAAGTGTCATCCTGAGTGGTCTGTGTAGATAGCTTGCTAGGGTGCTATGCTGGGTCCACAATTCCTTAAGCATTGTCATGCTTTTGTGACCCAACCCCACAAAAGTGCGCCATCGCTTCGAGAAGCTTCTAGAAGTTTCCCAGAGTTTCCTCTAACTATCGTCATAAGTAGAGCTTCAGCCAAGCTCAAAGAAGTGTCACCCTTGGCAGGACAATGGGGCAAACACACAGGCAGCTTAATGGGCTCTGGGACCCAGTCCAGCTTCCACTGGTCAATTCTCTACAAGGTTCTTTGAGTCCATCTGTACGTTAAACTTTTCTAGTCCTTGGGCCACTGGGCAAAGCTCAGGGTGGCACCTAACAACAAAGGGTTGGTTCTTGGGCATCTAGAGCCTCTGTCCCCAGCACACACTCCTGACACACTTCAGTGAAACCATCTTCTCCAAGTGCATCACTTGGACCTGATATGAACACAGATGGGGACAATAAAAGACAGGGGGGTCCCCATGAGCCACTAGGCAATGACACAAATGAAGAGATTAGTACAATAGGCCCTGAATGGCTTCCCAGGAGTCCTTATGGAAATCAGGTAAGCAAAACTCAACCACTGTGTTTTCTTTGCTTGAGTCACAGCGTTGGAAATCAGGTTACAAAGTGCTTTATGCTGCTTTGCATAAGACACCCACTGTAAGACAACCTGCCGACACTTTTTTTTTAAAGAGCCAACTCACCTTGGCCACTGGAAAAAAACGCTAAGAGACTGGGAGGTCACAAGAGGTGAGAGCCTCAGCAGGTTGTTTCATTTGCCAGTCCACTTCTATAGTAAGATTCAATCGAAGGAACCATTTTCTCTTCAAAACAAACATTACTGTTCAACTTGAAACTCAGCAATGAACAGAATGTCTGGAATATAGTGTGTTACTCTTGTTCTTCCCTTGTCAAGAAAGAGGAAGAATACAGCTTGATCCCATCTTGGGGGGCTCCCTCCAAAGCTATTTTCCTTCTACATCCCCAAACCATCCTCTGCTGCCATACACAGGCTACGTCCAGAACCACTTACTGTTCTTTCCCCTCTGGGGTGGAGGAGACCTTTCATTCTGATCTTCATTTGCCCCATTTCCCATTCACCATAACCCAACCCAATGTTTCCCTTTGGTCACAACACTCTGAGTTGAGCATCTGTGGAGTGGTCCTAATGGCAGCCGACAGAGTGATGCTCTTGTTACAAATGCTGAGACTTGATGGGTATCTGTGGATGTGGATGTGGGTCTCAGGTAGGGTCCAGACACACCAAGTTGTTAAGCACTGTCCTGACAACATTGAGTATATAATTGCAAAGAGTCATCATAGGCTGCTCTGCCCAGCTCCCTTCCCTCTAGAATTTAGAGCTTTGGAACATTCCAGACAAAGATGCTTTAGGTGACTTCGTGACTGGCTCTCAGTGAAAAGAAATAGATAGCTTGGAGAAAAAAAAAAGAGAGGACATAGAAAAGAGGAATGAGGTGAAGCAGAGAAAGGAGACTAGAGAGAGAAAAGAGAAATAAAGGAGAAAGAGATAGAGAGAGAGAGAAAGGGGAGAGAGAGCCAGGGAAGGACAGGTGGAGAGGGACAACAAAGAGGAAAGAGGAAAAAGAGATAGGGAGATGAGAGAAAGAAGAAAGAGGAGAAAGAAGAGATAAGGAAGAATCAGAGAAAAGAGAGGGGCTAGAGAAACAGAGAGAAAAGAGCTAGGGCAAGGTTAGAGCTTTCAAAAGGGAGCTGCCTCTCAGAGAATTGCATCCCGCATGCATGGTTGAGCCAATGGTCTTCAGAAAGGCCTGAAGTTCACCCTACAAGGAAACTCCTGCAATTGAGAGTGGACAGACTGCCCAGGACACTGTCCAGCCCTTGGGGAATCATTGTTCCTTTAGCACTGGCATTAGCGCTGACCAAAAGTCACGTGAACAATGGCTGCATTAAATCAAAGTCCCCTGGACGGAAACTGCTGGACTCTCACTGCAGTTGTAGCATGAATATCAATGACCATGGGCATTGAGGGGGGAGGAAGGCAAGACCATCCTGCAGTGTGTGTGAGGCCCGGCCTGTCATCTTGTCTCTGTCATTAGCTTTGTGTGACCCCCACCCCCCACCTAAGTAAGTCACCTGACTTCTGGAAACTCCATGTCCCCATTAGCCAGAAGAAAAAGAGGTTCAATTAGAGCCATGGCTTTTAGACCATTTTAAATTGCTCAGTGTTGTCTTGATTTGAAATTATTTATGCTGTTTGGGGCCATGAAATCGTGCAGAGCCACAGGGTTGCATGCACATTTAACGTCCAGCAGTACCAACAATAGCAAGTGTGCATGAGCTGCCAAGAGAGCAGCCTAGGAGGGAAACAATGGGGAAAGGGAAGAAAGGAAGGGAAGGTGGGAGGAGAGGGGGGAAGGGAGGCAGGGAGGAGAGGGAACAGAGGGAGAATTAACAAAGCACAGAGGAAAGAAACCTTGCTTTACCTATGGTGATTGCCCAGTGTTGACTCTGGATGAGCAGGTGGTTCTGTCACTCTTGGTGTGTAGATGCTCCTAGTGATGTGAGCCTCTACCTGGAGGCCACGTGACTTTGAGTTTCATAGCTTTCCCACCTAGGTCTCTCATCAGGTGCCCAGCTCATACACGCTCTAAACCTATGTCGCTCTTCTGCACTTTTAAATGCTAGGCGCACCGAGGTGCATTGTGTTTGCCTGTGCCTCAGCACCCCCCAGAAATGGGCTTTGATGATTTGTTTTACCTCTAGGATATTTCAGCCCATGAGCCAACATTAGGACACTGCACCCCTCCGTCTTTACGATGGCATCATCTATCTCACTGTAACACTGCTGCTCTATGAATCTCAGACAAGGGAGCCCACAGCTTTGCCATGTTGATGTCTTTAAACTTGGGCCCCCCAGAGCACATTCGTATAGCCTTGTGTCCTGTGGAATAGAGTGGAATAACTTTGAACAGCCCCTTCTTTTAGCTTATCTGATTTCATTACAATTCCGTTATATTTTTTTTCACTGTGCATATTTAAGAGATGTGAGGTGGTATTCTGTAACACGATCTATCAGGAACATATAGGGTCCCTTATATTTGTGCTTCAAACTCTTGTCACCCATTGCGAATATTTCAGATCCTTCTCATTCCCTGCTTTGAATCCAATTCTCAACCTGAACCTGTTGAGAATGAGACCTCGGAAGTCCTTTGCTTAATTGCTTCCTCACACAGGTAATCCCGCCTCTCGGCTGAGGTGCCCCAACCAACTCACACTAGCCTCCCTCAAAGTCCATCATCATTAAAGCCGCTATGGACTGTAACTTCATGTGGACCAAGTCACACCCACCTTCCTGCTCCAGCTGAAGCAGCTGGCCCTGTGCCTGACACCCTGTAGGAATTCAATCCACGTTGGTTTAATTGATTGAACAGATTCAATTTCCTAGCAGGACACTCTGCAACATTCCAGGGATGTAATTTTCCTTCTGGGAAACAAGAAGCCAAAATGTTAATTGAGCCTGGAGCTACCTTCTCATGTCTGGCCGGTAAATATCATGTATACACTCTGTTTCCGCTCCTGATTAGAACATTAATTCTCAACTGACGGCAATTTGGCCACTAAGCAAGAAGCTGCAATGTCTAGAGTCATGTTTGGGTGTCACTCTGGGTGGGGGCTGCTGGCCTCTCTCGTGGATAGTGGCCAGAGGCAGCTTGTGACATAGAGCAGTGATAACAACGAAGTTGAGAACCCTGCGCACAAGTGAACATTTGTACACAGCCAGAGGCTACCACTGCCCTTTAAGTCACTCTGGGACTGAGTTCCCAGCATCCCTTTTGGGAGAGTTTTTAAGCACAGATCAAGGACAGGGGCCCTAGACGGTGCCCGGTGGAATGCAGAGCTAGTGAGCATGAGGCAAATATACCAGGAGAAACTTCCGGACTGTGGCTCAAAGAACAGGACTGAGACGGAAGAGAACTCCTCCTATGCAGGGATGGCCTGATTGCAGGGCAGCAGGTGAGTTCTGGTAGGCAGGAAAGGGGAAGGAAGAGCTGGCCAATGATAGGAGCTGCCTGGAGAGTGAAAGGAGAGAAACTGTGGCCCCACTGTGCCCACCATCATATGGGGAAGGGTATAGAATCTAGTGATTCTGTGACTTTCCAATTGCTTTATGCCAAGTATCCACACACAGTATTAAAAAAAAAAATCCACATTTGTTGTGTTATTTTTAAATTAGCGGTGACCAGTGCATCTAATTTTAGACATCATTGTGATGTTTCCACATACACATATATTATTTTATTCTTCCCAGCCCCATCACCATCTTATCTTGCTACCTCCACCCCCCCCATTCCTATCCCTTCATTTTCCCTAATAGTCCCTCTTTTATCTTTGGGTTATCTTTTTTATTCACCTGTTCTCATTTGAGAAAAGCCATGCAGTAACTCTCGCATATCTGACTTATTCCATCTCGTCCACTATGCAAACGCCATTTTTCCTTCTTTGTGGCTCAATTATACTCCATCATGTATGCACGTGCTACCTTCTTGTTGCTATGAGAGACGGTCTGACAGAAGGAACTGAAAGGAAGGATCATTTTGCTAATAGCCCATCCTGGCAGTGAAAGGAGAGAGGGAGGTAGGTGGGTGGCTTGCGTGATCTGTGGTGACGAGGGCTTGCGGCAGACCTTGCATCAGGAAGCAGGAAGAAGAGCAGTCACGCTGTGAGCAGAGCTGCTCTACAAACCTCAGATGTCTGGCTGGTGACTGTCCTCCACCCCACATCTCTAGTCCCACAGGCTCTACACCCCAGCACTCAGACACAGAAGCCAGCGGTGCCATCCCACAGTCAGAGCATACAAGGCCAAGCAGAGTGCTCTCCTCGCTTCCTGTTGTCTCTGAGGCTGACAGACCCCAGACCGAGCGTCTCCTAAGGCTAAGTTTAGAGTGGGGTGCTGGCTAAACTGTGGATCCTTTTGCAACTCCAGGTTGGGAAGGAGCTCCTTGTTAGCCTGCCCGGGCTCCTGTTAGTGTTCACCACCTCATTGCTGCAGAAATAGTGGTGATAGGATAGTGGTGGGGTAGCAATGTGGCAGAAGAGCCAACTGCTTGAGAGCTGGCCTTGTGGCTCTCATTTTTATGGGACCTCTGAATAGGTCGGGCCAGCCAGATAATCCCCTTTTGATTAAGTTACAGGCCATGCCTGGAGATTTTTAGGTATGTACGAACAAGCCTCCACCGTTGTCTTATAAGATGATGTGGTCAAAACGGCGCCATCTCTACACGTGAGCCATATTGCATGAGACACAGGTGAGTCATGTATGATGTTCACACTCAAGTGAGAAGTGTACATGCAGGCTGGCTCACTAGACTATCTACTTCTATCACAATTATTTAGAATACTCAATATTTGGCCCTGTTGGTGGAGAAAATCAAGTTCTTAATCCAGTGTGATCTCTCAAAAATCATTTTTAAAAAACCAAAAGGGACAAATAATTTCCAAGCAAAATAATGAGACATACAAATTTGAGGAATATTGATTAAAATATATAACAAAACCTAACAAGTAAAAATTTATATCAGATAATCAATCTGCAATTTCTAGGCATTCAATGAAGCATAAAAATATGAACCATAACAAGCAGGAAAATCAATCATTTAAAAAAGAAATCAAAAGCCAAGAAAAATGAATGGTGCATGCTAGTAATCTGAGAATTCAGGAGGGTTAGCAGAATGATTGTTTCAAGTTAAAGGAGAACTTGTGCTTAGGTAGTAAGACTCTGTCTCAAACATAAACAAACAGAGATCACAGACAACTTGAAACACTATCATGGATTTAACGTTTGCCATAGCAGTACTATATAAATAAAAAATTGTAGTATAAGCAATATACTACATGATAAATAGAACTTAAATTGGTGGTGTGTTGAGTTCCTAAAATATAAACTACATGCATGAGATGAGTGAAAATATTAGATTAAAAACAAATTATAACCTCAAATTATACATTTCATAATCAGGTTACCGACTCAAAAAAGAAAAAACGTAAAAGATGAGAAACTGCAAAATCAAAAACATGGGGGCGGGGGAGACCATGAAGATATGTTCTGAAAAAGAATGCGCAGAACTGCAGCCACTCCGGGTGAGGCCTTGATAATCAGCTGATCTGAGAGGGACAAGCCCACCATGGGTAGCACCATTCCTTAGGTAGGCTGAGTAAGAAAGTTGGCTCAGCCTGAACCTGTGAGTGAGCCTGCAAGCAACCGTTTCTTGTGCCTTTTGCTTGAGTTCCTGTGCTGACTTCCCTCAGTTCTGGGCTAGGAGGACCTGGAAGTGTCCCTCAAACAAACCGTCTCCTCCTTTAAGCTGCTCTTGGTCATGGCTGATTATCGCAGCAACAGAATGAGCCCGTACTATTCACACTGGTGGGAAAAGTTACTCACTGCCTTGTAGAACAAAGACAGAAAAGAACCAAGAAGGAACACACATGACCTCCAATTAGGTTGGTAAAACTCCCTCCTAAAATAGCCAAGGCAATGAGTCTAACTATAGAGTCAACAAACTAAGACACTGAATAGATAGGCAGTCATCATTTCCAGGGCTCGTCTATGATCTTGCATATTTTCTTGATTTTTTCAATCAAGTTGGGGGCTGGAGAGATGGCTCAGCGGTTGAGAGCACTGACTACTCTTCCAGAGGTCATGAGTTCAGTTCCCAGCAACCACATGGTGCCTCACAACCATCTATAATGTGATCTGAAGCATACTGTATACATAATAAATAGATCTTTTTTAAAAAAAGAAAGAAAGAAAGAAAAGTTGGGAGCCACAGATTTCCCATTTGGCTGATTTTGCTGTGTTAATTTATATCAAATACATTTATTTTTCCTGGCATAAATGCTCTAGGAAACCCTCCCTCTGTCTCTTTAATAGGCACCTAGCAAGCAAGCTTACCCACTGCTTTACTTGCAGCTAGTAGCAGAATGATCTTGCAGCATCTCTGCCTTGCTCTTTTTCTTTGCATTACCAAGCATTTTCAAGTAAGATCCACCTCTATTCCTGGTGTGAGTAGCCTCACTCATGCCTAGCCAGCACTTTCCCAGAGGTAGATATAATAAGCGCTGATAATGAGCACTTCCTCGGCTGCCGAATCAATGGCAATTTCTCACATTAACAATTTTGCCCTCTCCGCAGCTTTAGTAGATTTTTACGGAGTCTCTGTGATAAGTCTGGAGGCAGCTTTGGCAAAGGCTCTACGACCTGCATCCTTTTGACAAGAGCGCAAGTTCTTCCAGGAAGTGGTGGTCCAGAATCGTCTTGACTCCCTAACTGTGGCTTTTAAAACTCTTTGTTGCTGTGACAAAACACCGCCAGCAAAGCCTACTCATAGAAAAATTTGTTTGGCTTATGTTTCCAGACGAAGAGTCCATTATGGTGAGAAGTCATGATAAGAGGTCGCTAGAGCAGGAAGCTGAGAGCTCACATCTTTAACCACAAGGACAGATTAGAGAACAGGAAATGAGATGAGGCTACAAAACCCCCAAAGCCTGCCCCCACTGACGTACTTCCTCCAGCAAGGCTCCACTTCCTAAAGGTTCCACAACTTTCCTAAACAGCGCCACCTGCTGGGCACCAAGTGTTCAAATACCCGAGCCTGTAGGGGACATTTCTCACTCAAGCCACCACAGGAGTTGTGCCTTTTTGAAGCTTCACACAATCTTGATCAAAACAAAACAAAACACTTCTTATTCAAAATGACTTTCCAAATCCTTTTCTATCTGTAATTTCTAAAATTAGAACGACATTCTCATATGGGAAGAACTTACATGCTGATGGTACACACAGCAGACTTCTTTTTTTTTTTTTTTTTTAATCTCTTGGACTCTGCCTACAAGGCCTGGAATGAAAACGCAGGGTGAGCATTCATGAGTCTGTGTGTTTGTCTAAGCATGCACCTGGGAGCTTTGTGAGTAGTTGTTTGGTTTTTTAAAATAATATAATGTCATCTTTGGAATGAATAACACATGCCAGTATTTACAAATGAAATAATGTATTAGACAGCAAGGAAAAGATTTTTTTTTCTCCTCTTCAGCTGGAGACTCTCAGCCAAGCAAGATGACCTGTTCCTGTGGCTCCTGCTGTGAGCCAGCGGGGTCTCACCTTGTTTCTCTTTCTCAATTATCATTTCCCTCTTCCCTTTCCTCTCTCCAAACATTCTCA
>OU015754.1:22922732-22936054 GCA_907169655.1 Acomys percivali | reverse complement strand
CACACACACACACACACACACACACACACACACACACACACACACACTTACATTTAATATCCTATAATACTCCAATTTGTGCTGTTCATATAATTCTGAGTATTTGGACATAACCTAGAGCACAGCTAAATTAGCAGGAACCAAACACCCTTAATGAAAACTGATCCTCCCTCCACAGAATTTATCAACTGTCCAAAGTTTTCTGACTGGATTTAAGGCCTTCAATACAGGAAGAAACATGTGCCTGGTACTCTAAATCTGGCCAAGAATCCAAGACCAGAGTGCTCACAGGCCGCAGGGATGAATCTCTTACCAACTACCAACAGACCCCTTTAGCCATTTGGATAGTCTGATCCTGAGAGAAGTGGGGTGACATGGCTATTCACATGCATATTGGTTTCTACTTGCTGCTATTTCAAATTGCTGCAAGCTCAGTGGCTTAAAAAAGAGGGAGACTCATTATGATTAGCATCCCAAGTGGTGGTTTACTGGGCTAAGTCCTAGAGGTCAGCAGGGTTAGCTCTTTCTGGCAACTCTCCAACCCCTTCCAGGACCTTGAGGTTTCCTTTATTCCTTGGCTCATTGTCACTTCCATCTTGGAATGCACTTGTGGCATGTCTCTGTACCATATTCAGCTCATATACCTCCTTCCTCTCTCTTTCATCCATAATGACTCTGGTGAAGATGTGTTTTATCCCTAGTCCCTGATTAGAAGTTCAGGTCATGTAGTTATGCAGCAACTGCTTGGAGCCTTCAAAAGGGAGAGACTATTCTTGCTGCTGTTGAGTGACATTTTCTATGGAGGCATGAACCAAAAAAAAATCTGCTCACCTTATATAGGGAACGAAAAGCATGGATACCACTCAAATCCACCTTAGTGATCCAATGAGTTTATCAAGGTTATTTACAAGATGGGTGAGGGGTTACTTGGCGCCGAAATGACTCAAAGACAGCTGCATCACCGTAGTGCACCCCACCATGATTGACAGCTCACAAAACCCAGGAACCTGTAGCACACCACACAGCCTGCAGGAAGCTTGACAAGTTGACCAGTGTCCTTTCTAGGCTCGGTTGTTCTGAGGCTCTTCCAGGAAGCTCAGCTGATCTCCACTTCTTGCAAGTGGCTTATCTTTTCAGGGACTGTCTCTCATCAGTCTTTACCGCTTATGTATATTTCGAGAAAGGAAGGAGATGGTGACTCTGGTCAGTTTCAGGGACTTCCTCATACCTTTGAGCTGTTTATTTCCTAAACATTCCTGCAGGATGTAATGTTTATATCTTGGAGAAAACTGCTATGCAACACAATTGTTTAAGGGAACAAAACCAGTCTGGTTGGATTTTTATGTCTGATGCAAGTCCACACCAGACAAAGTGAAGAAGTGGAACACTTGCATTGGGGCTCATCTCCAGAAACAAAGTCACACCATTGTCGAGTCCCATGGGAGCCATCTGGTGCAAATTACCGTCTTGGTCTTGGCTGAGGAAATAGAAGAAGGTCAGTCTGAGGGGTCTCTTTCCTGCAGGGTTCTAATTCTCATAGCTACAATTTCACCCAAGGAATTCTGAAAGATACGGGTCAGAATACCACCCACAAAGAGGTGCACAGCCAATTCCAGGGACAAAGGGAATTTAGCAATGTCACTGGGTGGCAGGAGGGCATCAGAAGGTCTCAGAGCCAGTGTTGGAAAAGGGATTGGTGGTGAATGAGGAGACAGCAGATATTTTTTTTTCCTGTCTGATTCGGCACAGAAAGGGGACCAGTCTCTTAAGTGCCATATTTAACTTTCCTGAGTATGCTGTACACACTCGCCAAGAAACCAGACAGGACAGAATGCTCATGGATTAATAAATAACAATAACCATAACAAAATAATCAAAACCTCCTGCTTTATGGTTCAGATCCCCCAAGGGCAACACTGTTAACTTCTAGTACAGAATATGCACTCGTGTTTATTTTTTCCAGTCCCATTTCCCCCCACTTAAAAATGAAGTTAGATCTTTCCATATGAAGCCACTTGGCTCTTTTTTTTCCCCCTTCTAGCAGCTTGTGTCCTAGCAACAGGTCCCTAGCAGCATGTGGCCTCAAGCTGGGTCTGTAGTGCACACCTCAGACTCCAAGGGACTCTGGAGACTGGAAGGGCAGATAATGTAGGGGAATCTCAAGCCTGTCACTGCAGTTCTTCACTGGGAGGTGGGGATATCTTCCTGGCTGCTGGTGCCTCCTGCTTCACCTGGAAGGATGCTCAGGCTGGTTAGACTTTACACACAGCAAGTTATCCTGTGTTAGGGGTGGGGGTCGGGTGGAAAGCTGAGACTCCAAAACCGGTTGCCAAAACCACAAGAAGCAGTGAACCCCAAAGGATGAGGGATGGGGCTTGTAATGGAGGAAGTCCGAGAGAGGGAGAATTCAGAGAAGGCTTGGAAAAGTTTTCTGGGTGCATCCAGGAGCCAAGGCTGCCAGTGGGCGGGGGCAGGGAGGGACACAGAGAGAGATCCAGGCGGGAAGTGAGCTGGAGGACAGAGAGGAGCCCAGGGACTTGGGGCCACCTTCTGAAAAAAACAAAAGACAAAAAAACATCGAGATGGTCGCCTCATGTTTGGGAATTTGTCAGGCTCTACAGATATGTCCTAGTTGCAAACTGGAGATCGCTGGGGACCGTGGCGGGGAAGTTGGTCGCATCTCTTCTCACTGAAATGCTTCACTCAGCGGTGAGTCCCTATGCAGCTTGGCTGGTTCAGCATCCTGGGGTGCGGCTAAAGAAAAGCCTCCTTTGTCCATGGTGGTTTCCAGTTCCAAAGTCAGTTGCATTGTGACTCTGGGAAGGGGAAGGGTCTGATCTTAGGCTCATCTTCCATCTTGCAGCACCTGTGTCCTGGTCCCGCCCACCACTGTCCACCTGTGTGGATGAAGACAGAATGGAATTTCCCAGAGAGCCCAGTTCCTGGAAGCCGGTCACTCCATCCCACCTCCCTACTCTGAGAGTGATGGGAACTTAACTGCTCAGCTAGGAACAAGGTTAAAGCCACTGGCACTTTCTCTAGACCTGCTGTTAACATTATCCTTGTTTTTATGAGGTACATAGGCAGTTCTACCACTCCAGGACCTGAGCAGATGACCTGGGGAGCTCTTTCCTGCCCAGCACATACTCCTGTCTGGCTCAGGACAAAGAATCACATTCTCTCTGTCCTTGTTCTGTGTCGGTTCCTGAAGAAGTTATAAATGCCTTGCAAAGTTTAGTGATGTTTCAAAGTTGCTATGACTTCGTGATGTCATCAGGCAAGCCTGTTTTAGGTTGGAGGTTGTCAGACTACCCAACTAGACAGTTTTCGTAAATTAGTGATGCCTCGTTTCTCTGTAGAGCTTTAGGTTTGCAGCTTCTGAACACTCTTTTTTTCCCTCACTTCATTCCTTCCTTCCTTCCTCCTTTATAAAGAAAGAGTTCTCTGTGAGCTTGTGCAGAATAAAGCCATATGAAGAAATAGAATGCTGAATGGGCTCAGTACATAAGGCTGAAAATGGAGCAGAGAGAGACCCTTGGCAAGAATAGTCAGTGCTCTCAATTCTGAGCTGTCTCTCCAACCTATGTCCCTCTTTAAAGGATTTAGCTACATTGGGAGACCAGAGTGAAGAAAGGACAATTGGCTGAAGGTTCTAACTGCTGTTTGATAAGAGCTGTAGGGAGTGTGTGGTTCTATTTGGAGCAGATGGGTGTATTTTGTATCTTTGGTTTATCAAATCAATGGATAAACTAAAAATCAACCTTGCAGAGATTACATTTATGTGGCTATGTAGCCATCCCTCCAGCAAAGCTACCTTCCATCACAGCAAAATATAGAACGTTCTATCACTCATCAAAGTTTTCTCATAGATGATAAAGCCTCATCTCCCATAGAAACATTTGATTTTATGGGTACATTTGATTTGGTTTCTGACCATACGAATTAGACTTTTTTCTTTCTTTCTTTCTAGAGTCCTACCATAACGTGTCTAGCTTCTTTTACTATGCAAATGGTGTTGAGTGGGAGGCTAGATTTTTTTTCCTCATGAAGGATCTAGGGTTAAGTGTGTGTGTGTGTGTGTGTGAGAGAGAGAGAGAGAGAGAGGGCCGGAGTGGGGGTGGGGGTGGGGAGAGACAGACTATGAAGGGGAAGTGTGGGGGAAGGAAAGTAAGTGGGATTCAGGTGACATGAAAGAAGGAGGGCCATTTGGTGTTGAGAGAGAAAGGGGTAATGAGGGAGGGTGAATGAATAAAATATAATGAACTAGATGAATGGGCATGCCGTAATGAAATGTGACACTCTGTTTACTGACTTTTAACATTGCGTGAAAAATAATAAGCTAAAAATAAGCAAACTATCTGCTGAAAAGACGATTTCAGGCTCATTCATGTACCTCAGTCATTTTTACTGTTGGTGTGATAAACTTAAAAGATTTAGTTTTACTATTTCGAATTATATGCATGTGTACAAACAAGTGTAGGTGCCCGTGGAGGCCGGGTGCCTTCAGAGATCAGAAGAGGGCATTGGACAGAGGCACCAGAACTTCTGGATCTGGAGTTACAGGCATTTGTGAGCCACCCATGTGGGTGTCTTGTCCTCAAGAAGAGCAACAGGGCACTCAAACTTTGAGCCATCTCTCTAGCCTGGAGGATTTTTTTGGGAGGGGGGGCTCACTATTTGACAGTACAACACATCATGACTTGGAGGCCATGAATGACAACACATCCACAGTCAGGGGGCAGAAGGATATGGATGCCTTTACTCAGTTCACTTTCTCCCTTTTATTTGGTTCAGGACTTCAGCCTATTAGATGATGACACACAACATCAGGGAGGGTTTTCTTGTCTGAGCTAGCCTCATCAAGGCACTCCTTGACAGACATGCCAGAGGTTTGCTGCTTACACCACCCTACAGCCTATCAAGTTGACAACCAGTGTTAACCACCAAGCCAGATCATGATGTGAACTGGAAAATCACCGGTTTCCACGGCTGCTTAGTATTGTATTGTTAGGAAAATATTTATTCATCCTTCCTGTCTTCAGAAACATTTGGGTTGTTTCCAGGTTTGAGTAATATGGATAAAATTGCTACAGCTCTTCACGCTTAAGTTTTTTGTGTGGCCTGAGCTTCTATCTTTCAGGTAAATCCCAGTATAGCTATTGAGTCAAATGGTTAAATGGGCAAGGATTCAGAATCAGTTGGTAGAAAATTAACATAGCTCAAAGCCTGGGGGCTCCGTGTCCCCGTCTGCCATAAGCTGCTCATGGAGAACTGGGAGGTAGATCAGAAGTTCAAGGTCAGCCCTTTAAATGGAGCTTAAAGTCACCCTGGGCTTCATGATACCATGTCTTTAAAAAGAAAAAGAAAAAGGTAAGTGAGAGACATAAAAACCAGGCTTGGGACGTTGCTGCCCACAGAAAGCAAACAGTGACAGACAAGAAACAAAACCTCATTTCAGCACACTGCTTATAATTATTTCGGCAGACAACACTTTCAACCCATCTGTAACTTGGCAACTTTTCTCAGGGTTAATTATGGGTCATATGGAGCCTTTTGCTGTTGATATGACATTTCAAACCAAATGAAGCTCGGGGTGGCTCAGATTTTTATGCTGCTCTTTTGTAAACTGCTTGATGACCTAAGTGGTTTCCTGGGGTTGCCATTCATAAGTCTGCCTTTGCTTCTGCTTTGGTGACTGAGTGCCAAGGGTTCGTCATCAGCGCATCGAGATGTGCCTTGCCAAGACCTTGTCTGTCTGAGAGCTGTCATAGGGGACATGCAGAGAGCTCATTTTCCATAAGGGAGCCTCGGAACTCAAGCCAGCCTTTAAATACAAAGCCAAGAGGTTCTCCCAACATTACATGCTGGCTGTAGGCTTTTTTTTTTAATTTTAAATTATTTTTTATTAAATATTTTTTATTTTATTTTATTTTTTTATTAATTTATTCTTGTTACATCTCTATGGTTATCCCATCCTTTGTATCCTCCCATTCTCCCCTCCCTCCCATTTTCCCCTTATTCCCCTCCCCTATGACTGTTCCTCAGAGGGATTACCTCCCCCTGTATATGCTCATAGGGTATCAAGTCTTTTCTCAGTGACCTGCTGTCCTTCCTCTGAGTGCCACTAGGTCTCCCCCGCCAGGGGACATAGTCAAATGTGAGGCACCAGAGTACATGAGAAAGTCAAATCCCTCTCTTCACTCAAATGTGGAGACTGTCCTGTCCATGGGCTAGATCAGGGTAGGGGTTTAAATTTTACCGCCTGTATTGTCCTTGGCTAGGGCCTTAGTTTGAGCGGGACCCCATGACCCAAATCTGCCTATCATAATGTTCTACTTGTAGGTTTCTAGGACCCTCTGGATCCTTCTACATTGCTATTCTCCCATTGTTCTCTCATCTAGAGTCCCAATAGGATGTCCTCCCCTCGGTCCCAGTTTCCTGGTAAGGGAAGGCTTTCGTGGGACATGCCCATTGGGCTAGTATGCAGATATAAGTGAGTATATACCATTTGAGTCTTTCTGCTTCTGGGTTAAATCACTCATTATGATCATCTCTAGCTCAATCCATTTGTCCACAAATTTTGGGAATTCCTTGTTTTTAATAGCTGAGTAGTATTCCATGGTGTATATGTACCACAGTTTCTTTATCCATTCTTCTACTGAGGGACATTTAGGCTGTTTCCATGATCTGGCTATTATGAATAAGGCTGCTATGAACATGGTTGAGCAAATTTTCTTGCTGTGTGCTGGTGCATCTTCTGGGTATATTCCAAGGAGTGGAATAGCTGGGTCTTTAGGAAGCCCTATTCCCAGTTTTCTGAGATAGCACCAGATAGATTTCCAAAGTGGTTGTACTAGTTTGCATTCCCACCAGCAATGAAGGAGTGTTCCTCTTCCCACATCCTCTCCAGCATGTGGTGTCGCTTGAGTTTTTGATCTTTGGCTGTAGGCTTTTACCACATAAAACAACATTGCTCCACACTTAGGAAAGCGGCATTGGAAGATGTAGAACCAGCCATTAAGATGACTTCAGCTTGGAACCCTGAAAGCCTCCACTGTGAGAGAAAATCCTCACAGCAAGGCAGGAACTGATCATGGTGGCACTGTAGAAAAATCATGCTGCTGCCCTCTCTCTGGATAGAGAAATCCCCCAAGGCTCCACACACTTCTCCTTCTGCTGTGGAAGTGTTCCCTCAGGCTCTCCCAGTCACTAGTGATCCACCCACTGCTTGCTGTTCTAACACCTTTTAGGTCCTTTATAGTAACATTTGATTATATGAGATTTCAATCACCTTTATGAACTGCTTCTTTTCTTTTCCATCCATCCTTCCTTCCTTCCTTCCTTCCTTCCTTCCTTCCTTCCTTCCTTCCTTCCTCTCTCTTCTTCCTCTTCCTCTCCTCCTCCTCCTCCTTTGACAGTATCTCACCATGTAGTTTTAGCTGCTCTAGCATTCACTATACAGATCAGAGACCCCAGGCTTGGCTTCAAATTCATAGCAATCCTCCTGCTTCAGAATCTCAAGTACTGGGATTATTGGCACAAGCCACCAAGCTCAGAAAGAACTGCTTTAAAAATTATTTATTTATTTTATATGCATGAGTGTGTTAGCGTGCATGCATGTATGTGCACCATGTGCTTGCAGTACCTGCAGGAGCCAGAAGAGGGCATCATATCCCATGGAACTACAGTTACAGGTGTGTGTGAGCTGCCATGTGGGTGCTGGAAACTGAGAGCAGGACTCTGCCAGTGCAGCTGATATATTTATATCTTAAAGACACCAGAGAATATAATTCACTTTCATTTCTCCACAGATACAGGTTTTCTCCTGTCAAAAGGCCAAGAACTGAAGGATGGTTCCAATTTGACAATATAAAGAGACGATGCTCAAGAAATTAAGTTGCAAGGATGATCACGATTCCAAGTTAGAACTCCACTATGGGAGGTACAGTTATTTTTGGAGTAATGAAATATTTTCTGTGAATGGAATGATTTTGTGAAAGTATCAACTTATTCTCATTATTAATATTATATATGTATGGCTCATTTTTGTAACCACATGGAGCTTATTTCATTGACTTTCCTGATAAGATACATACCATGACACCACACAGTGACTTGTGGGAAGAGGGTCTTGCTATGTGTTTCAGACTGGTTCTGAGTTTAGACTCTTCATGCCTCAGCCTCCTAAGCACAGGGATTGCAACTGCATCTCAGAACTTAGAATTCATCTTTCTTAGGTAAATAAAATCAGTTTAAGATCAGTTTTTTTAAAAAAAGAAAGGAAGACACCTATGACGGTTATTGTTTTGTTTTGTTTGTCAGGTTGACATATGGTGGAGCTGTCTAAGAGGAGAGAACCTCCATGAAGAAAAGTGCCTTCAGCTGGGTGGTGGTGGTTCACATGTTTAATCCCAGCACTCAGGAGGCAGAGGCAGGTGGATCTCTGTGAATTCAAGGCTAGCTTGGTCTACGGAGTGAGTTCTAGCACAGCCAGGGCTATATAGAGAAATCCCATCTCAACAAAACAGAACAAAACAAAAACCCAACCAACCAAACAAAAACAACAATACAACAAAAGGACAGCCTTTATCAAATTGGTCTGTTGACTTATGGATAAGATATTTTCTTGATTAATGATTGGTATTGGGGAAGGGAGATCCAGCTCACCATGGGTGGTCCCATCCTTGGGTGCTATAAGAAAGCATGCTGAGCAAGCCATGGAAGCAAGCTAGTAAGCAATGTTCTTTCATGGTCTCTGCTTCAGTTCCCGTCTCCAGGTTTCTGCCCTGCTGACTTCCTTTCGTGATGGATTACGAAGAGGATGTGTAAGCCAAATAAACCTCTTCTTCCCCAAATTGCTTTTGGTCGTGGTTATGATCACAGTTAGCAGGAAGTGACTAGAACAACATCTCTACTAAACCAAGGCCTGCGTTTGAAAACGTCCCCATCAGCTCTGGGCTCTGCCTCCCTGCATCAAATGCTCAGAGTAGGAATCACAAACTGTGGCACACACCTTTCCCCTCCCCACCCCCACCCCCCACCCCCCGCAGGTTTACATGCTAAGCATTTGCAAATGTTTTTTCCAGATAGTTCCATTTCACTTTACGTTTCATAAACCAGAACCGGCAATCTCTGATGGCTAGGTTGGTATGTCCTTCACTAGTGAGACAGAAATAGGGCTCTCTGCCCTGTAGTGGGTTCCAATAGCATGGACTCCCTCAAAGCCCACTTCTGGGATCTCCCTAGACCCCATGCATCTTGTTTTGTGACAGTGTGCCTTACACCACTCTGCCTAGAGGAATCGCAGACATCATATCCGTCCCATTCTCTTTGTGGTTAATTTAACCCAGAGACTAATTTGGTTGGGAATCCAGATTAGACATATCTTCATAGTTGTCACTGACCACACCTCTTAAGAGTGCCTCTGTTTCCCAGGGCTGGGATAATCTCAGGATGTCTTACAAATGCCAGGTGCTACTGTGTCACTCTTTTGGGAGGGGTGGGATACGGTGACAGGGACCCTGTCCTCTGTGGGATTCTAGCCCAAGGAAATAGCTTAAAGATACTTTGAAGGCCTGAGAAGATGGAGAAGTTTGCATCCTCTTCCCCACAGTATCTGAACAAGGACCTCCAGGTACCAAGTATGGAAATCCGTGTATCTCGCCTACTTGCCAAAAAATCGTGATGAGTTTCATAAACCACGGAATTCTGCATCTCAACGTCCCCCTGCTCTAGACATGGGTCTTTTGCTGACCAGTGAGCCCAATAGACTCCTCTAGTGTTTGGCTTTCCCCATTGACCACCGGGTCTTAGTTAGGGCTGCTATTGTTCTGGTAAACACTATGACCAAAATGCAAGGTGGGGAGGAAAGGGTTTAATTGGCTAACATTTCCAAGTTGATGTTCATTATCAAAGGAAGTCAGGACAGGAACTCAGGCAGGACTGATCCTGGAGGCGGGAGCTGATGCAGAGGCCATGGCGAGGTGTTGCTCGTTCTCCAAAGTTTCCTCACGCCACTTTCTTATAGAACCCAGGACCACCAGGTCAGGGATGGCACCACCCACAATGGGCTGGGCTTTCACCCATCAAACACTAATTAAGAAAATGTGCTACAGTTAGATCTCATGGAGGGATATTCTCAGTTGAAGTTTCCTCCCTTTAGATAAGTTTGTGTGTCTGTTTGACATAAAACTACTCAGAACAGCACATAAATCCTGCATTTTAACAACTCCTTAAGTTGCTGTGATCCCCCACATGTTTGGCAACACTAGCCACAGATTCACCTTATCCAGAAAGAGTTGGCATCTTTTGAAAATATTTTTAATTTTTATTATTTTTAACTATGTGTATGTGCACGTGCATGTGGATATGTGCATGTGAGGTGAGGGGTATCAGATCTCCTGGAGCTGGAGTTTATAGTAGGTTGTTGTGAGTCACCTGATGAGGGTGCTGGGAATCAAACTCAGGTCCTCTAGGAGGGCAGAAAGTGCTCTTAACTATAGGGCTGTCTCTCCACCCGTGAGAGCCAGCACCCTAGAGATGAGGTAATGGTTATCACATTTTCCACAAGCCAGGCACAGTGTAGGTCCAGCTGGGACCCACCTCATCTTACTTTGAAGTATCATGAAGCAGAGAGCATTCTCTCCCACAGGTCCCGCTGAACCATATCATCAACTCTTTCAACCTTGCACAGTACATGCCAAGGGATGCTTCAAGAGGGAACATTCCAGTTACATCAAGACAACAGAAATGTCTTATGAATGACTGAAAAATGACAAGTCTAAGCTAATCCTAAAGAAGTCTTCCTAGGAAAGAGAAAATGTGACAGTCTATCAGAACTTGTTCCCGCAAGTGGAGGCTCCTTCTCTCTGTCTTTGATATGTATGGAATTTTCCATCAAGGATCAAAGAGTGGTATTGGGACAGGAGGAAAGGTGGTTGACTGTCTCTCAAAGACTCTGAATAACTGCAAAACACATCACATAGAGGAGATTAGTGTGACTGAGTGTGTGATCACTGGGCAGTACGTGTGAGGTCTGCTTTTACAGAAATAATGGCCATTGCAATTTCCAAGGAAGTTGGTACATTCCAGGCCCTGTCTAAGAACCTGCACATTGTGTGCCCAAAGCTCAAAACATCCTCTGAAACATCATTGTCTTTCTTATTTTCAGAAATAAAAAGTTAAGGAACTTCTCAGGGCTCAGTGGTGAGGAGCATTTCCTGCTCTTGATGAGGACCAGAGTTTGGTTCCCAGCACCCATGTTGAGCAGCTCACAAACGCCTGTCATTTTCAGTTCTAGGGCTTCTGACGCCCTCTTCTGGTCCCTGTGGGCACTGCACTTGTGTGTACACACACAGTTTAATTTTTTTAAAGAGTTAAATAACTTCTTGAACATCTCCTGGTTCCCAGTCACACTTCTGAGACAGAAACACAGGAGTTTTCTTCATAACATTTCTCTGTTTAGTACTTATATTCTTCCCACCTCCCTGGCACCATCTGCTGGTGAATGCAGCTCTCTCAGAAAGGTGGCGATGCTTGTGTCTCACATCACCCCCAAAACAAAGGCAATTTGAATTTATTTGCACTTCTCTCGATCAGTCTTCTTAAATAGTTGTGTCTGTGTGTGTCATCTTCCACAACGTAGTAGTTTGAATTTTTTTTCTTTCCTTTTCTTTTTTTGTCTTGTTTCTTCTTTTCACAGAGATAAAAATGTAATGTAATAGTCACAACACATGGGCCCATCAATTTGCGTCATTGACACTTTGCAATAACAATGAGTTGGATCGTCCCTCACAACAACAACAAAAAGCACAATGTTGGTACCCAAGGCTAGTGTCATATCTAGCTTAACACCTGTTCTTGTCACCCTGGTTATAACCCTTCATCTGTAGTGTCTACAATGTGAGCCCAGGGGACAGACTTTCTGGTCTCCAACTCAGCTGTGAGCTTGCCTTATGAATCTGGAAATTCTCTTTCTTTGAAGTATTTGTCCATGTGTGCATATGCACACATTAAGCAGTGATATTTTTTTCAATCAGTCATTTCTCCCCACCAGGATCCATTCATCACATTTTTACTTTAGTCATTGACCCTATATATTTTTTAATTAAAAAATTTGATGCTTTGATGCATGAATGCTGATTTACACAATTTTCACCTCTCCGTACTTCCATTCTTCCCATTCACCCTCTGAAATTACTGGCATATATATATATATATATTCACAAATACTTATAAATACATTTATACATATACACCCCACCTGTTGAGACCATTTAGTGTTTCTTTTATGTGCATGTGTGTATGGCTGACCACTTGGTGTTGGGTAATTTATCAGGGGTTTCATCCATTGAGCATCCATCAAGTACCAGCAGCTCTTTGTCTAGAGTTAAAGCCTTGTGAGATTCCCTCATCTATGTTGCCATGCAACTGGTGTTGTCATTATGCAGGCTTTGGTTAGGCTACACACACACACACACACACACACACACACACACACACACACACACACACACACACTTATATATAGGGTTTGAATGAGAATGGCCCCATAGGCTTATATATTTGAATACTGGGTCCCCTCTTGTTTGAACTGTTTTGGAAGGATTAGGAGGTGTAGCTTTGTAAGAGGTGTATCACTGTGAATGGACTTCGTTGTTTCAAAAACCCACACCATTCCCAGTCCCCCCCCCCCCCCTCTCTCTCTCTCTATATATATATATGTATATATATATCTGCCTTGCACTTGTGAATCAGATGTGAGGTCTCAGTTTCTGCTCCAGGGTCATGCCTGCCTATTGCCATTCTCCACCCTGTGATGTTCATAGACCAACCCTCTTGAACTTCAATTATTTCTTTTATAAGTTGTCATAGTTGGTCAGGGTGCTTCATCTTGACAACTGAAAAGTAACTAAAATAGAATATATCTTTCTTAAAAGCTTAATCAAATTTTAAAAGTGTGTATGTGTATGTGTGTGCGTGTGCATGTGCGTGCGTGCGTGCGTGTGTGTGTGTGTGTGTGTGTGTGTGTGTGTGTGTGTACTTATGCCATGTGAATGATGATTTTTGCAGAGACCAGAGTGGGCATGGGGGTCCCCTGTCATTTGAGTACAGGTAGTTGTGAGCCTTTGACGTATGTGCTGGGAGGAGAACACGGGTCCTCTGCAAGAGGAGTATAAACTCTTAACCACTAAACCATCTCTCCAGCCCAGTGCATCCTGATCCCATGCCCTCCTCTCCTCAGCCTCCCCAGGGAGACTTCCCACAACACTCCTATCTTCTTCTTCTTCTTCTTCTTCTTCTTCTTCTTCTTCTTCTTCTTC
>OU015754.1:22907726-22922722 GCA_907169655.1 Acomys percivali | reverse complement strand
CTTCTTCTTCTTCTTCTTCTTCTTCTTCTTCTTCTTCTTCTTCTTCTCTTTACCTTATCCTTAAGAGAAAAAAATAGACCACTGAGTGCAGTTAGTACCGCCCATATGTGTATGGCTGTGGTATCATTTGCCAGGGAATGGGCGCCCCAGCAGTGGCCACACCCAAAGAAAAGACATTCTCCTTTAATGAACAGTCATCTGCCAATGAACACCAACTGCCAATGGTTTCTCAGGTAGGATGGGTCCTTCTTTGATTCTTTATCAAGCCCCATGAAGCCTTAGCTAGCAGGATTCTAATAGACTCTCAAATGGGCAGAGAGTGAGATGTGGAGAAAAGCTGAAGATGAGAGGTAGATGCTGATGGGACCAGGGTTAGGATGAACCACTCTAGACACCAACGTCCTCCAGGCCCTGGTATCATAGAGGAACCCACTGAAATCGCAGACTTGGTCTCTCACAGAAACATCTGTGCATTTAACGGGATGCACATTTTTCAAACTTTTGGATCAAGGGATAAGACTTTAAATTTGTATGAACAGCACAGATGGTGGTTGAGTTTTTTTTTTTTTTTATGAGAATAACATTCTCATTATTTTTAGAAGGCATAAGAATGATTGCATAAGGAAAGAAAGCATTCTTTTATGTAAGAAACTTACATAATTAGGAGTTCTCACATTTCTGTCTTTCTCTCTTATTTCCACTTCTCTGTTTGACCTTGTGTGTACTGTTCAAATGTGGAAAAGCCAGCGTGTGCCTGTCTAATATCACTGCAAAATTCATCCTGCTGTATGAATAAATATTGCCTATTTTTACCATTTTTTTTTGTTGAATTATGCTACCAAATGAGATGTTAAATGCAGCCTCGCGGGATGTGTTTGATAACTGGTAAAGTGAATTTATGAATACATTGCTAACAAAGTGTCCCGCAGATACTGCGGTTTTTGAATTCTGACGACTTTGGGCGGGATCATTTTAGTAGAATATAACCTGCGCACTGCCTGGAGAACTTTGATAAGAATTCTGAAGGCTGTTGAATGGAAGGACCCAGTGCACTGGGTCAGAAGGACAGAGCGGGTCTTAATTTAAAACTTTTTAGACACTCATTAGGAGGAAATGTGCAAAATGAAGATGAGAACCATAACGGAGGAGGGAAGAAGCTGGGAAAATACGCAAGCTCAAAAGCGAGGGAAGCATCAGTTATCTGTTGGGCTCCTGGCAGGGACATTGTTACGCCCAGGCAGGTGATGTGGCTAATTTCTGAGGCAGCCATGGTTTACATGCCCCCCTTGTGTGTAGCTAAATGTATCTACAAGTGAGTTTCTGTGTCAAAGCACGTATGTACCTCCAGCTTGATCCAACATTACCAGACATTTCCTGTAAGTAGTTTGAAAAGTAAAAACTTTCAATTCTTATCCACACACAAAAAGAGTTCTCACCTCAAACGGGATAAGAGTTTATTCTAGAGCTGTGACTGGGGACCACAGATTTGGCTTATCCCAGATGCCGTGTCCCAAAGCTCAGGCAGTTTCCGGCTTTGTGATGCTCTTATAGCAATAGAATAAAGAAAGTCAAAATTCAGGACAAAATACATTGATGGAGATGCTGAAGCTGGGTTACCACCAACAGGAGACGTCTTTGCCCTGGGTCTCAGATACTGATGGATGAAACCCAGACTTTTCGCTGATGGAAGGTGTGTGATCTGCTTAGTTAATACACCCCAAAGGTTTTACCTCTTAGCACACGATGACACAGATGTGGGCAAAGAAAAATTATGTAGGGGGCCAAAGGGAGCCCAAGATGGATTCTAATTAAGTTGTTGGCCAGAAACACTCCAATCTCCACTAATGAAGTTTTGGGTTTCCTTAGTTTTAGGTTTACTGTTATTGTTGTTGTTATTATTATTATTATTATTATTATTATTATTATTATTATTATTATCAACATCATCATCATCACCATCATCATCATCACCATTATTATTCATTGTTATTATTGTATACGCATGTGTGTATGATTGTGAAACATGTGCCTGCGCACAGGTGGACATGCTATGGCATGCATATGGCTTGATTCCCTCATTTCACTTTTATATGTGGATTGGGTATTGAACTCAGATTGCCAGGCTTGTGTGGAACGCTTCTTTCCCCATCTAGCCATTTTATCTTCTCACCAGTTAGATGACTGGTGTAAGAAGATGATCTTTCTAGAAGCTTTCACTCACATCTTTTACAATCTTATGTACAGGCCACTTTTTTTTCAGACCCAGCTATTCTCCAGTGTGCTGGTAGTATGGGACATTTTCAGAGGCAAAACGACATTTGTCCAACTCCCAGAGAAGCCAAGCAAGGCTTTATCTATTTACAGATCCTTCTGTGAATAGCACATCAAAAAGGCAGCCAGTTCTGGTTCTACACCTGGATTGTGGACTCATACAGATGCTGGAGACTCTGGTGCTCTGGTGCTCGCAGGACAGATGAGACCAGCAAGGAATTCCAGAGAAGCGAGAGTGAAAATTTTCAAGGCGAGCTTGGACTGTTGGTCTCCCACCCTGAGGACCACTGATCCGATGAAGGGTTTGTGACTACTCCCTCCTCTTCCCAAATATGCTTTGCCACATAAGGTGTAGACACGAAAGTCACCGAAAAGAAGCTAAAATTCCTTTCTCCCCCTGCCCTACCTTTGTCCAGGCAAATGGCTGTGTAGCCCCACATAATTTTCTGAACTTTGAGGTCAATGATAACCTTAAAAATTTACCTTTGTTGGTTAGTCTCTTTTTGAACTCTTAGTTTGCACATGTGTTTCAAAGTGCTTTTCTAAGAGGAAGACCAAGCAGTGTCATTCAGCTTGCCAAAAGTTGGAAGAGGAGTCCAAGGAAAGGAAATGACAGCTTGACACCTGAACCCTCTACCCAGCTCCCACACCCACACCCCACACCCCACACCCACACCCCACCTCCTCACCCCCCCACCCTCACCCCCTACATCCCACACCCCTGCCTGCATGCACTGGCTGTTGACAGCAAAAATGGCCATAACCTTGGCAAGGCATCATCAGAGAGACAGCAGCAGGTGCTCTCACAGGGAAGATTGGCTGCTCTGGTCACCTTCTCCATTTGCCCTGCTTCTTCTGGAATTGGGGATCCTGGCTGTGAACTGAGAGGTTTCCCTTGGCCTGTGAGTAAAATGGGAAAGAGAAATGCATATCTGGAGTGGCATAGAGAGTCTGTCTCTATTCACAATGATTCATGAACTAACTATTAGGCAGAAACTGTGGTGTATGTGTGTGTGTGTGTGTGTGTGTGTGTGTGTGTGTGTATGCATGTGTGTATGAGTGCACATCATTCATTCAAAACAAAAGGTACACATAACCCCAATTTAAGCCCAATGGAGAAATTCCAGCTGTGCAAATTTCAAGACTGTTGCATACCTGCTCACAAACCTGGAAGATGACACACACCTGAGAACCGTAGAAGGCCACATTGTTATCTAGATCGGCGTTCAGACTCAATTGGTTCGAATCTTGCTCGTGTGACACTGGGTGGCAGTATTAATGAGACTCAGTGCCCTATATAATATGCTGTGGTTATTAAAAATGATCTCTGAGGGCTGAGGTTAGGGCTCAGTGGGCAAAGCACTCACCACGAAATCATGAGGAGCAGAGTTCGGATCCCCAGCACCCAAGTAAAGCCAGACCAAAAAAAAAAAAAGTGAACCTCTGTAATCACAGTGCACCTACTGTAAGATGAGAGATGGAGTCAGGAGAAAATCCCTTCAAGCTCCTGGGTCTAAAGAACAAGAGACTCTACTACAAAGTGTATGGTGACAACGACAGGGATGTTCTTAGACCTCTGTGGGTTGTGGGATGCACCGAATGTGCATGCGCATGCACACACACACATTTTAAATTATGATCGTGTATTTTTAAAGTTTAGCATGGAGTGTAGACAGAGAACAGATACCTAATTAATGGCCTTTGAACAGATGAAATGAAACACTAAGGGCTCGCTTCAGTGCAGAAGGTACTAATATCACACTAATCGAAGTGCAGATCCTAAGGGACCTCACCCCACTCAACCAGACAGAAACGCAAGGTTCTCTTTGTGGTTGGCTTTGATCAACAAGCGTAGGAGCATTTTCTAATCTTTTGATTTGAGAGATGCGGGCAGAATTTCTAACAAATGATAATGAGTATTTTGTATGAAAATCCCATGTCTTTAAAGACTGGAGGAACTTTTAGTGGGGGAAATACAAGAGTGTATTTATCAAGGAAGTGACTGGGTCTTTTTAGACCCTCTTGCATCTCTGTATACTTGGCAGTCTTTGGGGGTTTTGAAGAGACAAGAGATGTGCTTTGGGGCAAGCGAATCAGGAGGCTTAGAAGACGAAATGCTTGCCTTGCAGGATGAGGCCTTGTCCTTCATCGCCAGAATCCTAGTGCAAAAGCCAGGTAGAGTGGTGTGCGGATTTAACCCCAGCACCAGGGAAATAGAGACAGGCAGACCCCTGGGGATCACTTGTCAGACAGCCCATGTAAACTGGCAAGTTCCAGCCCAGTCTCAAAAAACAGAGATGCATGGGCCTCCCGAGAAACAACTTTTGGCCTCCAAACACAGATGGGACAGAGGTAATATTTCTAGGAATCTTTATGGTCAAACACAGACTCAGAAATGAATGTGTAATGATGCTTCTTGGGTGGAAGAAAGGCTTCTTACTTGCTGAGAGGATACTCAGGCTGGTACCAAAGAGTCCCTGGTGGCATTCACCGTGTTGTGTCTGATGTGAGCAACACAGGCAGAGACAGTTGTATTCATTTTCTGCTTTTAGATGAAAACAGTCATGGGTGGACTCTTTGTTCTGTTTCTCTCCCTCTTCCTTCTCTGTCTTTAATTTTTTGAAATCGTGAGTAACAGTGGAGTCATAACAGCATGATGGATTTTTGTGATTCAACATTTACTGAAGGAAAAAAAATATGACATACAAAAACCTGGTCTTATTCAGATGACTTATCAGAGACAAGACAGTGGGGTGGGGGGAGGTCAGAGGCTGCTGCAAGCATCTGTGCTGTGAACCTCAGGAGGGAAAAGGAGACAGTTTTAGAGAACACACAGCTACTGACACATCTCTGTCACTCTGTGGGAAAGGGAAGACTTAACATTGTGTCTGGCTGGATTCGGGGTCTTGGGGCAATGGGTAATTAATTCTGATCTCATTATTCATGCAAGAGTCTATGAAGCAGAGACTGGAAAACTGTATTTCTTCCTATAATGAACAAACGGAAGACTCATAAAAGAGCCTTGAGAACATGTGGGCAGAACCTTAGACTCAACTCTATTTTTTGTGGTAAGTCAGAGGATTGAAAAGGGGAATCCCTCCCTCCCCTCTCAAAATAGAGCTTTGGGGAGAGGACATGGCTCAGGTGAACTTCAGCGTTGTTGGATTGTAGCTACTCACTGGTGGCAAGCAGAGAAGGACTGTGTGTGGCGCTCTGAAGCATGAATCTCACTTATTTGAAGGCTAGAAATATGGAACCATAGTCTTTGCCCTGTAACAGGGTGGCTTCACCAGTTTGTGTTCTCTGTATTTTTTTTCCCTGATTTCATAAGTTAAGGCAGTGTGTGATTTTCATTTCAGGTTCTTATTAGCCTTTTCCTTTCCCACAAGGCAATTCTCACTCTGCTGGTGGGGTGCTGGGATATTCCAACATCCAGGACTATGGGGACCCTGAACTGTGGCCCAGGTTTTCGGTATTCATTGATAAGTGAACCTCCTTCTTGTGGGAACTTGTTTCTCTTCACCTAGTTCCTATATTTGTGAAGTGTGTAGGATGAGAGCAGGACCTACCTCCAAGGGTCCTTGAGATGAGCAGCCACCTTCAACTGTGTTTTCATGAGTAGATATGTTGCATGCAAGTAGCGTATTTATGTGTTGTATATGTATGTGTTAGCAGGGGTGTGTGTGTGTGTGTGTGTGTGTGTGTGTGTGTGTGTGTATGTATGTGTGTGTATTTACATGCACTGAGGCCTGAGGTTAATGTCAGGGACCATTGTCAATCACTCTCATCTTATTCTTCCAGTCAGGGGTCTCTTAATCAAACCCAGAGCTCACTGATATGGTCAATCTCACTTGCCAGTTGGTTTTGGTGATCTAGTTTCCACCTTCTGAGGCTGAGATTACAGATGGGCCACCACTTCCTTTGGCATTTACCAAGGTGTTCAGGGATTTGAACTTTGGACTTCCCCTGTGGAAAAAACACTTTAATCTCTAAATCAGCTCCCCAACCCTCCAGTTGTCACATAACAGTCTCTCAGTCCATGTTAATTATAACTAGTGTTCACATGAATTCTTTTTGTACTTGAATAGCAATTATGTCCATGAATACAAAGATCAATTCAATTCTTCAGTGTCCTGATGTGGAAAGCCTTCTATGTGGACTGAAGTACACAAAGTCTGGTATTTGGGTATAATAAAGGCATTGGTAAGGACCGGAGTGAACAACAAAAACCTATTCTGTAGGTGATTGACATCAGCCTTTAGCAAAGTCAGAGTTCCATAGTTGTACTATCTCTGTCAGTCACTTGCCCTGCCAGTTTCTATGACCATCTTGTGCTGTCCCCAGCCAGGAACCTTGTGAAAACAGCCAACCTGTTAGAGGACACTGAGTGATCTGCAAGAGGTTCAAGAGCAGTGGTTCTCAACTGGTGGTCATGACCCCTTTGGGATTGAATGACTCTTTCACAAGGTTACCTAAGAACCTAAGAACATTGGGAAACATAGATATTTACAGTAGAAAAATTACAATGAAGAAGTCACAAAATAATGTTAATGTTGAAGGTCACTACAACATGAGGGACTGTAATTAAAGGATCACAGCACTATGCGGGTTGAGAGCCACTGCTCTAGAGAGACGAGTGAAGCTTTGACACAGGGTGGCCTCTTATAATTCCAGCTTGTCCCAAACCCATCCAGAGAAGGTTGAGCGCAAAGAGAATACAGGCATGGTTACCAGCTGGTTCTAAGAAGGCACTTTGAGGATCTGGGGGAAATACTCTGTGCCTAAGGCACTTGCTGAGCAAGTGTGAGGATTCACATTCAAACACCCAGAAACCCACAAAAATGCCAGGTGTGCCTGGTGGCTGGCTTGAAACTCCAGCTTCAGAAGGCAGAGAGAGAAGATCCCTGGAGCAAGATGGCTAGAAGAGCAGACAGTTTGAGAATCTCTGAGTTTTAAGAGACCTTGACTCAATGAATACAGCAGAATATTGTGTTCAGATGAATATGTCAACCTCTGCATGGCACATACATGCCCAAACATGCAAAAACACACACAATTATACATACGTACATACATGCATACATACATACAAAAGTGGAAAAAGAAAACAAAATAATTCATTTTAGCTTAGTATGTAAGACAAAAATGAAAAAAGATTCTGGATGAACTCTCTGTATCTACTCCCACAGGTGGCAGTGACTTACGCAAACCTGTAACAAAATAGGACAGGAAAGCTGTGTGTGGCCATTCAGTACCCTCACTCCTTTCCCTCCATGAACACAGTGAATGGCCCTGTGCCAGCACCAAACACTGTGTGTCAATTAATTAAGTTTTTCTCTTACCGTCATTTCCAATAAAAGAGTTTGAAATGAAAACATCTCATTCACAGGCCAGGAACTAAAATATTTTAGTCACAGAGAAATCTGCTTATTTACGTTGTAGGAAGGGAAGTGTAAAGGAGCCAGGAATCACTCCAGTCTGTTGTGATCTGGAGAAACTTCTCTTTACGCATTTTGACGGTTTTCATAGCACTTTTTTTTTTATAACACACACACACACACTCGCTTTCTTCCTGCCCATCTTGATATCTCACCTATTTCATAAATATCAGCCTGATTTTAACATACTTTGCTAAACATCTCTATGGATTGGTGTTACTTCTCAACTATGAAGTCATTTCATATTTTCCTGCTTCTATGTGGAATAAAAAGTAGACATCCCCTCACTGAATTGATGTTGGATTTATCCAAGCGTCTATACTGGACCATCTGATGGGTGGTGTATTTTTGATTTGGGTTTCACTGTATGATTTGCATTGGCTAATTGGATTTTGAAAAATACGATGGGTACACATGCGATCCGTGTAATTGCCTTTTCCATTTGCTAGGTCAGGTTGTTTGTTATAGGATAGTGTGAGATTGCACAGAGCTGACCCACAGATGTCTCAGCCTGAAAATCAGAAAGGTAACTCTAACTTCCCATCAAGATCTACATGCCTGGAAACATAGGCTAATGATTTGTGCAAACCTACTTGGGAGTAACTGGCTACCGAGTAGTAGTTTACTCATGCACAAACCTTGATCTCTGCTTTCACCAATATTGTTTTACCCCACATAAGCCTGATGGGAAAACAATCAGGAAATAATATGCAACTTATGAGCAAACAAATATCCATTATTCTATACATTTCAAACTTGTTAATGAAATGGAAGCTATTCTTTAAAATCTCATTTCTGATTTCTGATGTTGAAAATTGATGAATGAGGTGAAATATACAACAGATGCAATTAATGGACACACACATGTGATAGAATTGCAGAGCGTAAACTTGAACACATAATGACATATACATCTTCCAACATGGAACACAAGAAGGTTTACAGACAGATGCACATAAGTGAATTCTGCAGCATTTCCAGGGAGAGACTCAGAAGAAATGGAAAGTGAGATATTTGAAAGAATAATACAGAAGAAATGTTCAAATTGAATGAAAACAAGAAACTCCAAATCTAACAGTACTAAGAATGTACTTGAAGTCTAAAATACATGAAATTTTTGTAAGACTCATCATAATAAAGTTTGAACTAGTGATAAGAAGGAGAAAACATTAAAGCCAAGAGATGGTGGCCCAAGCCTTTAATCCAGGCACTTGAGAAGGAGACAGAGGCAGGTGGATCTTTGTGAGTCTGAAGCCAGCCAAAGCTACACAGAGAAAACCTGTTTCAAACCACCCCCAAAAGAAAAATGAAAGAGAGAGAGAGAGAGAGAGAGAGAGAGAGAGAGAGAGAGAGAGAGAGAGAGAACATGGAAGCCATCAGCTGGTATCTTTGTTTTTGTTCCCCCTGGAACAGTGACAACAGGTTTATCACTGAAATACTGCACTACTGAAAGCTAAAAAGTATACTAAGTAAACATGGCATGCAGAGCTCTATCCAGTCAATGTCTTTTAGAAACTAAAACGATATGAACTATATTCCAGGCATACAAAACTAAAGTAACTTATAGCTAGAAGGCATTGCTGCAATACTTATTTTTCAAGTTTGTTTTTCTGAAATTTATGTTAGTTAAAAATAAATACATTTATAAGCTCTCATGTTGTGCTTTTTATTATATATGCCGTGCAAAATAATTAAATCATGATGTCATATAGTGAATTATTTGTGGTGAATGGGGAGAGATGGCTCAACCATGAAGGGTGCTTGCTGCTCTTTCCAAAGGACTTGAGTTGAGTTCGGTTTTCAGTATCCACACCAGGTGCCTCACAATTCCATCTCAAGAGCATCTGAATCTGAATCCCTCTTCCTGTCTCTTTGAGCAATGCCCTCTCCATATAATTAAAATAAAATAAAATAAGAATAAAAGAAATGAGAGGGATGATCAGACCTGGGGAGATCGAGGTTAGGAGGACAGAGGGCCTGCAGAGAAAAGAGAAACTGTGGGTGGGGTTATCTCTGTTACAAGCTGGAGACCTATCACAGGGTAGTCTCCTGGGAGGATATGAGGGTAGCTCTAGGTTTAGACTCCTACTAGCAGAGGTCATGGAGACCGAAGAAACCAACCTCTAACTAAATGGGACTCCTAGTGGAGGGAGGGGAACACCGACTTACCTACAAAAACTTCAACCCAAAATTTACCGTACCTACAAGATGTGCAGGGATAAAAGTACAGCAGAGATTGAGGAAATGTCCAACCAATGCCTGGCCCAACCTGAGACAAATCCCATGGGATAGAGCTAACCCCTGACGTGATTAAGGATACTCTGCTATACTTGCAGACAGGAGCCTAGCATAGCTATCCTCTGAGAAGCTCCACCCAGCATCAGACTGAAACAAAGCTGAGACTCACTGCCAAACATTAGGCTGACCTCTAGGAGTCTTGTGAAAGAGGTGGGGGGGGCATAGTGGGAAGAAGAACCAAGAGGGAATAGGAGCTCCACAAGAAGACCAACAGAGCCAACTAACCAGGGTCCAGGAAGGCTTGCAGAGACTGAAGCACCAACCAAAGACCATTCATGGACTAGACCTATACACCCAATACATATGTATCCATTGGGCACTTTGGTCTTCATATGGGTTCCCTAGTAAAGGGAGCAGGGACTGTCTATGACATGGACTCTGTTGCCTGCCTTTCACTCACGTCTCTCTATCAGGGCTGCCTTGCCAGGTCACAGGGGAAAAAGGATACACTCAGTTCTGATGGGACTTGATGTAGTGGGGTGGGTTGGGGGAGCTCCCATTTTACGAGGAATAGGAGAAAGAGGGTGGGATTGGGAGGCAAGGAGGGATGGGCTACAATAGGGATGAAAAGTGAATGAATGAATAAATAAAAAGTTAAAGATAATATGCAAAAAGAAATGTCTTTAAAATAAAAAATAAACTGATAAAATTATACTAACACTTGTAATTTATTGTAGCATACCAATGTTAATTCTTGGTGTTGGTCACTGTGTCTTGGCTGTGTTAGGCGAAAGTCTGTGGAGAGCTACGTGAGATAAGGGTGGAAATGTATTGCATTTTGAGGCTAAATAGGAAATCATCCTCACTATAAGGCAGTAGAGGATGAAACAGGTGTGACATGTAACAAAGGTCACTCTAGAGCACAGCATGGAGGAATCATGCGTATTATGGGTAACACAACAGTTTCCCTAGAATGATGGCTTAAATGAGAATGTCCCCCACGAGCTCAGGTATTTGAATACTTGGTTCCCAGCAGGTGGCGCTGTTTGAGAAAATTATGGACCTTGGCTGGTAGTATGTCATTGGGGTCTGGCTTTGAGGGTTTGTAGCCTCACCCCACTTCCTGTTCTCTCTGCTTCCTGTGTGTGGATGAAAATGCGATCTTTCTCCTTCCTGACTGTCAGGCAAGCTTCATCCTCATGCTGCTGTGCCTTCCCCAGCAGGTGGACTCTATCTCTCTAGAACTGTAAATCACAATAGGCCCTTTCTTTCCTACGTTGGTTCTTAAAAATCAAGGTGTTTTATCATAATAACAGAAAGGAAACTAATAAACCTGGAGAGTTTACAACACATGCAGAGTTGAAGCATGAGTGGCACCTAACCCAAAGCATTGTGTGCTAACACTATTACCCACTGAACTCAGAGTGGACACTGACTTCTATGTGGCCACACATTAATTTTCATGCCACCTGAGGAAAACAAACAGGTTTCACAGTTTTTGAGAACTGTCTAGACATGAAAAAGTACTTTAAATTAAACTAAAACAGTACTTTAAATTTTTATTTTTGTTTGTTGATGATTTGTGATTTGCCCTCATACTTTATAGGCAAATGTAGTACCTGTGATCTATAGTCTGGTCTCTTCAAGAGAGGGTGGTAGTCTGTCTCATACCAGAATCTCACATCAAGCATCCCTTGGTGACAATGATTATTTTGGGGCAACTTTTCATATTCTTTCTCAAGACCTCAAATTCTTTGTTAATAATTAACTAGGATTATGGATTGAATTAATGTTGCAAGTTTAAGTTTTCCTTTATAAACTCAATCTCACATTGCTTCCTTTATTGATTGATTGTTTTTTACTTTGATCATATGAGTATCCTGCCCCACTTATTTCAAGTAATTAAACAATTGTGGTGAGCTAAGTAAAGCTTCCCCCGGATAGCTTCCTGCTATCTCATGACCCAGAAGAGTTCCATCACATTCCAGTTGGGTAATAAGCAAGTTGTCATTAGCAGAATATTATTTGAACGTGTAATAATAGCCTGTCAATATTAACATCGTAGTCTGGGCAACAGCATCAATACAATTCTAGTAAGAAGTAGTGGTGAAGGAGTGTGTTCACATGACAAGCATCTCAAGATCATGATTCCTTGCCCTTTGTTGTAGAAAATAAAAAGGCTATCAAAGTTTATTATTAAGAGCCTATAGTTATTACAATGGTTATTATTTACCTGCTACCATATCAATAAAAGACATGGTGATAGAATTTTAATAAGCCTGATTATACCCGGGGCTGGGTAGAATATTAACCCGCTAAACTGTCTCACTAATTCCCAGTCCTGTATCCCATACCATTTGCTCTAATCATTCCTATCTGGGATTCTTCCCATCCAAAGAAAACACATACATACTTGCACATGGTTTCCATCTGGGCTTCTCCCCATGCTGAACCTCAGAGTGATCTCCTCCTGGCCCACGTGGTTCTGCTTTACCTGTCCCATGGCGACTCTGCTTCCTTCTTTCTCCTCTCCCTGTCTCCTCCTCAACCTCTTTCTCCCATAATAAAGAAGGTTTTTTAATTTTATGTGTATGTGTGCTGTGCCTTTATGCCTATGTCTATGTCTGTCTATGTCTATGTCTATGTGCCTGGTGCCATCAGAGGCCAGAAGAGGTGCCACATCACTTGACACTTGACTTCCAGGCTGTTGTGAGCCACCATGTGCTAGGAATTGAACCCAGGTCTTCTGGAAGAGCAGCCTAGTGCTTTTTACTTCTGATCCAGCTCTTCAGCTAATAATAATAATGCAGTGACCTCTTCCATCTGAGCACTGGCCTTTTTTTCTCCTGACCTATGAAAACAGTATTCTCTACATAATAATTGTGATCATCTAGACTGGACAGTAGCTCAGAAAATATAAGAAAATTAATAAGAGGAAGATATCATATTGAAATCCACCCTGGGGGTGCTGGAAAAAGAGGCAATCGTAATAAACCTTAGACTCCAATTTGCTTCGAGGAGTTGAGGTAGATGGAATGGAGACTTAACCTGCTTATTTCCTTTTCCTCTGGTCTCAGAAAAACATTCTCAGCATTCATTTCTGACAAATGGTTCTAATGCCCTGGAGAAATGAGAAACCCTCCAATCTCCCCTCAGAATTCATCTCTGTGGAGTGGAAAGACGCAATAGAGGTTGAGAGTGGGGTTTTCATTTGAATCTTTTTAAAAGATTGCCCTCAAGGTCCCAGGACTTTTAGATCCTCAGCCAGGCTCTATTTTTTAATAAACAGTGCTAGAGGAGGTAGCTATGACTTCCCAGGGTGTGCCACATTAGGTCTAAATACTGCAATATAAATTAAAACTTAATCTTTCAGTTACCATAGTTAATACTGGCTTCTAGTTTACAGTTTTATTCTTGATGATATACACATTTAGTAACTTCTGCTGTGGGTCATGGGTCTCTCACATTTCTTCCAGGACATTAGTTAATCTCTATTGAATTAATGCCATTGTGTGTGCATTGCACACTCATTTGCTGCAATTAGCCTCAGTTCCACAGGCAGGATACTGAGGTTGGAGAGAGGGAGGAAGGGGGAGAGAGAGAGAGAGAGAGAGAGAGAGAGAGAATGTGTGTTATGCTTAGTTGTCCCTGGCTTGGTCTTGAACATATGATTATCAAATTCAATTCCAGAGGAAACAGGCTGAATATATACTCAAAGTACCAATTTAGCAATCCCTCTAGCAATGTGGGATTGCTTATTTTTCTAAATAACACAGTATTTTTTTCTTGTGAAGTATAGTTTTGGATTTTCTGATTTTAGCATACCTTCTTAATGAGCCTTACCATCATCGGTTCAGGCAGGAGACACCTTTTGTTTTTACCCATTTCCTAAGTTATTGACATCACCCAAAATGAGAAAACATTATCAAACTCTTTCTGGAGCAGAAAGGTCTCACAGATTGCCCAGGTGACAAAGCTAGTCTGGCCACACAAGATAGAATCTATTTACATTTTTCTCATCTTACTATGTGACCAAAACATGAGTGTTCAGAATAATGTTGGCTGCTATGGATCCAAATAATGTAACTTGTCTGACCTGGATCAAGAAAACAAAATTCAGGAGAGTAAAAGGTCTTAGATGAGTCCAAGTCTGTCCCCACAGTGTTTGCGTGACTTTAGACAAGTAACACATCACTGTCTGACTCTGGCTTATTTATGTAGAAAACAAGGAGGCCATCCATTGACCAAATGACTATTGTGGGTCAAATAATATTGTGGGTGTTAGGAAAACAGAGACAGGTGAAAGTATGCAGAATGTACAAGTATGTTTCAACACCTGGGTTAGTTTTTGAATTTTGAAGTGTTACATATAATACATTTTATATTATGCATTTCCTAGTTTGGTTTCATTAATGCTGCAATAAAATATGATCAAGAACAACTTGGAGAAGAGCAGGCCCTGCCCTGAGGACAAAGTAGTGAGCCCTGATCCAGGGCTCTGAGTGGACCTCACCCCAACATCTACCCCATGTATGACCTGCTATAACACATGAAGGGGCTGGACCTACAGATTCAAAGATTAAGAATCTCCTTGACACATGACAACAATGGGATATCCGACAACAGTCCCAGTGAGGATCCGGTAACAATAGTGTAGGCCTCCAACCAGACCCATGACTCATAGGAAGGAACATTTGAAAGTAAACATATGTGGACAAAAGGCTATACTGTGTGATACACTCCAACTTCTGTGACAAGATTTTTTTGTCTGTCTGTTTGTTTTATTTTACTGGGGGGGAGGAGAGGAATTTTGGTGCATGACATGTAAATCATAGACATTCAATAAAAGTATATTTAAAAAAAACAACTTGGAGAGGGAGAAGAAAGAGATTATTTGGCTTATAAGTTACAGTCCTTTACTAAGGGAAACCAAGGTAGGAGCTCAAGACAGGAGCTTGAAGCAGAAAGCAAGTCTCTCCCCCACCCACTGTGTGTGTGTATATGTGTGTGTGTGTGTGTGTGTGTGTGTGTGTGTGTGTGTGTGTGTGT
>OU015754.1:22875583-22906762 GCA_907169655.1 Acomys percivali | reverse complement strand
TATCTATCTATCTATCTATCTATCTATCTATCTATCTATCTATCTATCATATATCATCTATCTAATATACCATCTATAACATATTTACCAATCATCTGTCTATCATCTATCTATCATCTATCATCCATCTATCTGTGCTCTATCTACCTATCTATCAGTGCATCACATTACTTCATAACATTATTAGAAGTGATACAGCTATAACATGTGTGTAAGGCTTCTTATACCCTGTATATGTACACCAGGGTGCCCTTACTGTTTTCCTGTTCTCTCATTAAATAAAAGCTAAGAGGCACAGGTAGAGGAGAATTGGGTTTCTTAGGATCTGGATTCCCTTCTTTACCATGAGAAAAGGGGATGTTAAGAAATATACAGAATTTTTCATCTTGCTATAGAACTAACAAATTTGTTAGAAAAGTGGTAAGTAAAAATACAAAATAATGTAAACATATAATCTAAATACATAAAATATAAGGATTTTGTGACACGCCATGTTCGTTTCTTTTATTTTTGAAATTATAATGTAATTACACTTTTCCCACTTCTCTTTCCTCCCTCCAAATTCTCCCGTATGCCCATCCTTGCTCCCTTCCAAACTCATAGTATTTTTATTCATAGCCCTTTATTGTTGTTAATATTCATACATGTATATAAATGCATATTCTTAAGTACAACCTGCTAGATCTGTTACTTGTATTATATTTTCAGGAATGAGCTGAATAAAGAACACAACAGACATGCAAATGTAGAAGAAGAATAGTCCATGAGGAGGTCCCAACCCCACACAATAGAGTTACAGACAGTTAAGGAATGCTGGGAGAAAGAGAAATGGTCTTCCTCAGAGGAAAGCACACCGATTAGCTATTCAATGCCATACTCACTTTTAACTTTGATTCCTGTAGAACTGACTAGTTTATTGGGTCTAAGCATCAAAAAATAATGACATACTGAGTGATTACATGGCCTGTCTGTGGGCACCAGTTTGGATATACGCTGATCTAAAAAGCTTAAATTAGTTTATTTTCTTATAAATGAATCTATCAAAAAGCAATGAAAATTAAATGAACTTAATTTAACCTAAAATAGGTTTTTATGGTGTGACTGAAAGAAATATTGTCTAACATACTGAAATCTATTTATTTGCTTAGGTCATATAAATCAATGTATTAAATGACAAGTTTAACATATGCCCCTCAGACTGATATTGTGTCTTTAATGAGAAACTGATATGATCAGAAAATGAACCTCTTCTAGCTTCATAACAAAAATATGTCACAGATTATATTGTTAGATAAGCTTCAAATATGTGTTTTGTTTTCACAGATATCTGACTTAACCAGTTTTAGAACTGTATTATTAAATATCAGAGTGCCTGACAGGTGAATTTTGTTTTTTCTTGGCCTGACTTCTTGGAAGTGCTGTGGCCTGATGAAGAGTGTTGAGGCTAATAATTGTCCTGCCTGTCACTATGACAAAGTACTCAGAGATGGGTAGGCAGCTTGACAAGGGCTCCAATCACTCTCCTAGTCTCCTTCAGCGCCCATTTGGCAGGAGACTAAAAAAAAGGCAAGGAAAGGTGGGGCCACTCCTTCATGAGCTCATACTTAGGAAGTAGTTGATCTGGACTATTAACCCTTAACCCAAAAACATTCATGGCTAAGGAGATAGATAAAGTGAAGATTGAAGATTTATGGAGAATCTTCCACATACCCAAGAGGAATGGGAGCAGCTTTGGGACTTTGCATGGAAGACCTCTTTTCCCAGCACTGGGGCTACAGAATGGAGCAACTCTGAAACTGGGAGAATCCTGGCCTCTGCTTTTAGCTTGTGTGTGTGTGTGTGTGTGTGTGTGTGTGTGTGTGTGTGTGTTATCTTTGAATCCAAGTGTTCAAGGGATGGTGAGAGGACTCTTCTTTTTCCTCTCCAAACTTGACTCTTCTCTGTAGCAGCATCTTCTACAATAGTTTTTCCTCATCCCTGGGTACACATGCCCACTGGAATCTGTGGATTTGTCTTTCCCAAGCTTGCAACACCTGCAGAAAGGAGCTGCTGACTTTGTATTACTCTTCAATGTAGAAGTGGCTTTTTGGGTGACACCTGGCTGAGAGTTTGATTCCTAAGTGCTAGACATACAATCCAGGTAGGGGTGTAGCTTGGTGGCAAAGCACTTACTTAGCATACACAAGACCCAGTTCAGTTCCCAATAAAACACACACACACACACACACACACACACCTCTTTACTTACAATTGCATCAATGTTGCCTTCATCAGGGAATTTTATCACAGCAGCAGGGTAGTAATTGATACACTGCCTACTTGCATTAAGGCACAGAAAGCCTTGCTGATGCTGCCTCATCACTGCCCCCATCAGAGGCACTCACTCCTCAGCCCCACACAAGTGAAAGGTAATGTCATCATGGCCTCAAGTCCACATTTCTCATTGGGCACTGAACCGAACTTGGATTTGTATCCTTCTCTGTGATCTCTGTGAGTTCAAGTCCAGTCTGGTCTATATAGCAAGTTCTAGAATAGCCGGGACTATACAGAGAGACCCAGTCTCAAACAAACAAACCCATAATTTATCTACTTACTCCTAACTAAAGATGATGTTAGAAGGACACAGAGCCAAAGGGATCGTGTTATTGTGTGGTTATTTGGATTTATGCTGTGAATTCTTTTTCCTTAAAAGATTTTATTTTTATCCGTGTGTCTCTGACTCTCTGTCTGTGATGTGTGTGTGTGTGTGTGTGCATGCATGCACGCGCACACATGTGCATGTGCCCCTCATATGTACCAGAGCCTGAAGAAGTTGGGAGCAAACACCAGAGCCTTTGGAGTTACAGGCTGCTATCAATCTATCAATCATTTGACATAGGTGTTTGGAACCAAATTGTGGTCTTCTGCAAGAAGGCTTTGCACTCTTAACATTGGAGCTACCTCTCCAGCCCCAAATGGTACAGATTCTTTCTCCTCCACTTAATCCACTTCCTTGTCTCATACAGAGAATTGTGAAGGATTATTCATCTAGAGCAGGCAATGTGACACTGGCTCTGGTTGACCTTTATCAGCCAAACCTCTATCTGTGTGGGTTCATATCATACATGCTGTGGTCTAGGACCCAGAGCTAGTTTTCATTTTTGAAGGAACATTTTGAACATTGGGAGGAAATTCAAATATAATTATAGGGACACTCTTGACTTTTAATTTTCCTCTTTTAAACATAAAAACTTCAATATTTGCTGATTGATTTGTGTTGATTGAGGTTCTGTTTAAATATTTAGTCTGATAAAGACTGCGCTGGAATCCTTGAGCAGATTGAGCAAAACTGGTTTATAGACGCTTATGTGTATCACACACACACACACACACACACACATATATATATACATATATACACACACACATATATATATACATATATACACACACACATATATACATATATACACACACACACTATACACACACAGACATATATATATACATACCCACACACACACACATATATATACATACATACACACACACAAACATATATATATATATATACATACATACACACACACACACACACACACACATAGAGAGAGAAGGAAAGAAGGACAGAGAGACAGAGACAGAGAGACAGAGTTTTGTACGAACCCATAAAACCAAAAGTTCTACTAAAGGACTAGGCATCAGATTGCAAAAGCTACGTGGAGCTCCATTGGCGTATGAGGAAGTATTTCTGCCAAGGCTCCTATGTGGCCTTCTGCTGGCTAATCAGCAGGCTGGTTGTATATCTCTGATCCAATGACTTAATTCCAATGGAAGGTAAATCCATATTTTAGAGTCCATCCCCGGGAGGATGGTTTTTGAAGACTGAATTCTGATGGCATCTCAAAAATATGTTTCCTCTTACATTATGTCTTTTTGTCCTTCCTCCAAGCTAGGTCCCTGGGACAGCAGCAGTCCTGTCAACTGTTAAGCACACAGGAGCATCTTGCTGGATCCGAGGCTCTTGGTTCAGCCTGGTCTGTTCTCTTAACAAGCTGCTTCTTAATCCCTCTCAGGCACAGTCATAGGGGAGGGGAATAAGGGGAAAATGGGAGGGAGGGGAGAATGGGAGGATACAAGGGATGGGATAACCATTGAGATGTAACAAGAATAAATTAATAAAATTTAAAAAAAACAAACAAGCTGCTTCTTGAGTTTATGGAAGGCTGATGACGTAAGAGCACAGCTTCTCATGAATTACCTTATTGGCAGGCTTTGGTTTTATTTAAGAGTCACCAGGAGAGATTTTTAAGCCCCCAAAGTTTGTGCTTTTGCTAAGACCATGTAAGCTAGCCATCAATAGCTTTGTGTCACACCAAGAAATTCGAATGCATAGTCAGGTTTGAAAACTTCTGACCTAATTAAGTCCTTTAAATGCAGGTTACATGGCGTTTATAAATCCCAATTTACAGATGGGAAGACTGAGGTCTTATGTGGTCAAAGAGCAAATATATGGCAGAGTTAGGGTTCAGGTTCCATCAAGTCAGCCTGAAGGCCAGCACTCCTGTGTCAGCTGTACAATTGTGCTTTCCTTGGTAGAGCAATGAGCCTGGAAAGCCAAGTGAAACACTCATAACCACCGAGCAACCTCATAGTTTGTCTTCACTGTCTGCTTGATGAGGTTTAGAGTCACTATGAAAACCCACTTCTGGGTGTGTCCATGAGGGATTTCCCAGAAACCTTTACCTACTTGGAAGACCCACACTGAACGTGGGTGCCAGCATCCCACTGGCTGAGGTCCAGGAATGAATAATAGAGAAAAAAAATGGGCTGAGTACCTGCATTCATTTTTTCCAGTTTTCTTATGGTGGATGCGTTGTGACCAGCTGCCTCATGATGCAGCCACCATGCCCTCCCCAAACGCTCTCAAACCTGTGAGCCAAATCAACTTTCCCTTTCTTGAATTGCTTTTGTTGCGTATTTTTACCACTGAGATGAGAAAAGCAACAGACCCACGCTAAGAGATGTGGTAGGAAGATGCTTCAATAGTGAATGCGTAATGACAAGACGAGAACCAGCTTGCCTCGTTCTTGTCTGACCAGACTGTCTCTTGCATATGGTAGCAATGAGAATCTGAGTGAGCCACTATGATCCTGAGTCACAAATCACTCCCAGAAGATGAGAGCCCTTTACCAAATAGCTTCTGCATGACATTGGGCCATTAAGAGACACACAGAGAGTGGGGCTCTGCCGTCAGTCCTTGTGTTGGAGAGATTTCTGAGTTCATCCATCTAACAAACTATCTGTCTTATTTGACAGATGTGGAGAGCCAACAGCAGCCTGCTTGTTTGAGCATTGCCTCCCAGCATTCCTAGGGATACATCATAGTGGAAAGAACCAGATAGAGATATTTCTTCCCCGCTCCCCTCCAGCCTACCTTGGGAGAAACAACATGATACTTCAAGAAGAGCACTTTAAAGGAGCTGAAATGGGAAGAGTAATGCATTTTTCTCTGAGTTGTGATCAAGACGGAAAGGGGCAGCTTTAGCTACCCAGCTGCGATGGCTGTTGAGCCAAGTTAAAAGCAGTCAGAGTGGATAGAGAGTTACAAAGGCTGCGGGATTACAGCCAAGAAGGCACGATGATCCTCTGGTCTGAAAGTGGTGTTAGCTGCGGTATTTTGGAACTTGTATTTTATGAGTGTGCTCTCACACCTCAACGCATTCCTCCAGGGGACTAGGGCACAGAATGGTTCTCCACGGACCATTTATCCGATCTTTGACCCGCCAATTAAAGCGGAGCGATGGCACCTTATCTCTCATGTGTCTCCTGACGTCTCACTGAAAGCCCCTCCTGAAATCTGTGCCACAACACTCCTGCAAGCGTCTTTAGAGTACAGCTTCCTCCCTTCCTGTCAGTCAACTAGGCAGACCATCCTCCTCTGTCTGTCCCGGAAGGTGCTCTGCTGTACAGTAGCCGTGACTGAGGGAGAAGATAGGCAACATAGAAGACTTAGCTTGTGACTCCGTTCAAGTGTATGGACCCTGCAATCACACCTTATCCTTTCCCGGTGGTAGAGACAGCGTCTCCACTGCCCCACAGTCCACGTCCGGATGGTCTTACTTCCAATGTGACTGTTCCTACAAACAGGGCCAGTAAGGAGGTAATTACGGTTACACAAGGAAGGAAGGTTGATGCTCTAGCCTGATGGAGTTGTTGTCTTTATAACGAGAGCCCAGAACAATCACATTCATGTTCTACACCTCCCCACATGCAGACGCAGCAGCTAGCCCGCAGCCCAGAAGTCAGGAAGAGAGTGTTCCCTGGGGGCTCTACTCTCTACCACCTTAGTATGGAGAAATATTCCCTGGAGGTTGAGCCACCAGCCTGGGGGGTATTTTAGGTTTGGTCAGCATCCAAAACAAGCCATGGAAATGCATGGAAAGAGCCCGTATTGTGAAGGAAAGGGTCAGATCTGTTCTCCAAACTTGATGCTCCCACTACAAAAGGACCTTTGCTTGTCCATTCATCGGTCTCTCACACACACTGTTCTTTGTTCCCGGACCCCAGGTAATGACCTAATATCCTGTACGATGGTTGGCAGAGCGGAAAACTGTCCCTTTGTGTTTCCCACGGGATCTAATAGCCCTGAGGATCTGGGTTGATTTGGATGAAATATAAGAAATATACTTGTAGAGGCATCAGGTTCAATAGTATTCTGCTTCATGTATATTTAAATTGACATTAAAATATTCTATTTATTTCTGCCCCTTTATTTTTTCTTATAACCACTTCCTTAAACATTCTCTCCCAACACAAGCCAACACATCACATAGCTTGGGGGTATATATAACATTATATTCTGTGGGCACACAATATTCTTAAGAAAACAGTTCTTCGACAATTAGACATTTGAGCATATGTGATTAACCACTAAAAATAGATACACAATGAATACCACAGAAAATATGGCATCTTCAGGGCCTCATATGGTCTTAACAGCAGGACTCATTGTGCCACACAACAGTATTGTCTAGTAAGTTTGCTATAATTTGTAGTCCCACCAACAGTATGAGAGCACATTTTCTCATTTTACTCAAAGTAAGAAAAAAAAGAATGCCCTGAGCAAGAGCCATGCTATATTGCTCACCTCCCTGATGTGTAACCTCATGGTGCCAGACCCATGGCCTGCCCACTTAGTTTCATGTGCTGACCAGTTCAGCATGGGCTTCAGTACTGTTGACTGTTTGGTGTAGAAGAAGAAAAGGAGAGAACACAGGTCCATCTTCTCTGCTGCCTTTGGTCTCTGGCAACAGTCCTGGCATCTGTAAACAGTTATAGCTCCTGCAGGTGTCCTGCCCATCACCAAGTTGAGATGAAATGGTTTTCTCCCCTTGACTGGCTTACCTCAGACAATCACAGTTGCTGGGCACTTTTCTGTTTCTTCTTGTAATGCTCCCATGGGTAAATAATTCCCTCATCATTTAGTCAAGCTATTTCAAATGAAATTCTGCTATTTGCAGGGGACTCAGGCTGATGAAGTTGGACGCAGTTCTGAAACAGAGCAACATCTAATGTGCAGTGTTGCTGAAAGTCTGTGAAAGGAGATTAATTCGTTTAGGCTAATTTAAACACACACACCATCATATCCACAGCCCCCTAGAATTATGTTACTCTCAACACTGGGCTTTTTTTTTTCACTGTTTGAGCTATGGAGAATTTTCCAGCTATGCAGTTCAACTTTTTGCAAAGGCAAATAAATGAATGATGGGGGGGGAGTGCTCCACGGAATATTTCCCACATTTACTGGGTTATATTTAATAAATGCAAACTTGTAAAATTAGCCAATATTTTAATTGTGGGGTTTTTATCTAAATAGTTTATGTATTTATATTGACAAAGGTTACATGTCTCTGCAGAGTGCTCTCAACTGTAGCACTCTTAGCTCACAGAAGTATGCACAGCGATGTCTTGAGTGCAAATGTGCTTTAAGACAAGTGCATCTTAATGTACACACTGCTAGGTCCCCAGACTTGTGCCTCAGAGAGTGTACTAAGAGGCTAGAGGCCCTGTTGGGGAGTTTAGTGCTATTATTCTGCTAGATGCACACTGTAGCAAACTGCCCTCCCAGAGATTACTGCATCTCTCGACCCTCAATAAAGAAACAACTGGTCAGTGTGTGAGGGATGAGGAACTGAGGAGAGCTCGGGGTCTAATTGAAATGTCTATATGACGTTTCTCCCCTCAGACTCCGGGATCATCATGGAAGACAGGCCAGAAAAATTGTAAGAGCCACAGGAAGAGGACTCTGCAGTGAAGCAGTGTTTGCTGGATGCCATAGGTCTGTTGTACATGAACCCACAGCATCTGTGACTGCAGGCACAAGACCTGTACAAGATCCACTAGGACAAGATCCCAGCATTGATGGTGGGGCAGGTCATGAACTCCCACCAGCACCTAAGGACTTGTTGGAATATGATGGCTTCTAGTTTCTTGAGGGATGTGGCCCCTGAGAGGCCCCATACTCCAGCAGATGGTCCTATACTTAGGTACCTACAGGCACCGCTAGGCGGATTCAGGGGCTTTGAAAATAGAGTAGTAAACTTGAGAGAAAAAAAGCAAATGGGATCATGGAGGGAGTGGAGTTGAAGGGATGCCGTAGAATTGGTTAAATACATTACACTCAGGTGTGAAATTATCCAAAAGTTTAAAAATGTATTTAAAATGTTCCAGATGTCCTGACTGGCCTCTCCTTTCCAAGTTCTGGGATTAAAAGGACATACCAGTACCAAATATCATTCCAGGTCGGAGATATTTAAATATGTGGCTTAGCCTTTTACATTGAACTTTCTGGTTACTTATATGTTTCCACAGCAGTCTTTATTTAAAGCCTGGTCTGGTTTGGCTATAAAATGGATTTTATGCCATGAGCTGAATGCATCCTCAAATCTCTATGAAGGAAATGATCCCGATGACAAAGGTGGCTTCTTTTAGAATGCTGATTGATTAGTGATGTCTGTCCAGGATGCAGGAATAGAGTAAATTCTATGTGTGCTCAATCTGGGAAGATTAGCTTAAATGTCTACACCTTCCAGGTTTCCAGCGAAACTCGATTTCTAATTCTATATGATTAAATATCTCCTCATAATAAAGGTGATTGCTTCCAACCAGGTAAAGAAATTAGCAATAACAAGAAAGAAAGTTATCTGTATCTTCCTGAGTTACCTTGATTAATTCTCATGTCTAATGGTTTTTGCAGTTTCATGATCCAAAGCATCATTGTACGCAGTATTTTCTTGAGACTGTATGCCAGAGAGATTTGGCAGTATGGCTACTGGTTTCAGAATAAACTGGGCAGAGAAGTACCTTCATTGTCAGGAGACCTGGAGTTAAAGACAGTTGTAAGCCACTGTGTGGCTCCTGGGCATCAAACCCTGATCCTCCTGGAAAAGCACCCAGGCCTGTTAAACACTTAGCCATCTCTTCACCTCTATTCTCTCCTTAGAAAACAAAACAACCTGTCATGTTTGTGAAGAACAGACACTCTGATATTAAGTCCCCAACTGTGACCCATGCACCAGGTGGTGGAACAATGGCTGGGCTTGGGGAAGGTGTGGTACCCAGAGTTCACCAGTGTGAGCTCAGTGTAGCTCCATGGTGTGTGTTCTGCCCACTTGCTGATGTTTCTTAATTCTCTAAGGCCATTGCTTTAATGGGAACTACAGGCCTTTGCTCTGTATAGCCATCGCTGTGTGATAAAACGCCACAAAACTTAACAGTTTAGAGAAATAGCACCTATTTACTCAGCTCATGAATTTTCAATTTGAAAAGTAAGCAACTGAACTGGCAGCATCTGCTTTATGGAATCTGGGCTGGCCCCTAAGAACACCCAAAGATCAGGGCAGATAGAAGTCACAGTGATGGCTAACTTTGGGTGTCAATCTGGATGGAGGGATGATGAGAGAATTGGCAGTATGCCTCTCTAGATGCTCCCTGAAAAAGTTCTTGGGAACTTCAGCAAACTAAGTGGGGGGAAAAAACTACTTCTCAGCAGAAGAACTATTTCTACCATCCCATAGTCTGAGGCCAGAGGTGAGGGGAAAGCACGGGAGTAATAGTTGTCACATCTGCTCAACCCTCCTGGACTTAGTTTTTGCCCCATTGTCACCTCCAGAATTAAGATGGTGGGGCCTTCAGCATTTGGATGTGATGGGCACCTGCATCAATCCAACGCCTTCCTCAGCTCCCTCCTCAGGCTGTCATTCCATGACATTGTCCTCTCTTTCAGTATGAGGTTCCCAGATTCTTGAATTAAACACTATGCTTGTCTGACAAGGAGATTACTGCAGTGGGGGCTTTTCAGCCCCTGCAATCTTCTGAGCCAGTTTATTGACTCCTCTTAGAGTCATAGACATTCTACTAGCCCTGTTCCTGGAGACCCCCTCTTTGACACAGTGACTCAGCTGCTGCAGTAGAAGTCACTGGGAGGCTCATTTACTCACAGATCTGATGGCTGATCTTGGTGGTTGTCTGGTGCCATTGTCCAGAGCATCCAAAAAGTGCTGTCTCTATATGGGGTGGGTTCCCTCACTCCAACCCTCAGAGCTCAAGTCTTCAGAGTCCACTGGTAACCTCACCTCACAGATTACGTGGAGAAATTCATGGCTCTTTGCAAGATTAGAAGGGAGGTTACAACCTGCTTTGGAAGGGCGGGTGTTAATGTAGCATTAAGATGACTGAGAAGACATCTTCAGCCCGATGTTGGTGAATGCAATCTGCTTTAGGATTTACTCTGTAGTTGCACAGCAAGCTTAAAACACCAATACCCTGGAGGGAAGTTTCCTAATCAAGATTAGGCAAAGGAAGCTGTAAAGCTGTTTTTATAGGGTGTGAGAAAAGACAAGGATGAAATTGAAAAGCCAATGTGAAGAGCCACCTTGGACCTCGTGGACCTCAAGGGTCTTCTTTTCTGACCTTGCTTCCCCAAAACATCTAATTCTGTAAAATACTTATCTTTGTCTGATGAGGCAGCTCACTCCTACTGATGTCTCCAGGGGACAGGAGCTCCACAGATGGAGACAGTCACTCAGCACAATGGGCTGCCCAGGCAGTAGAAAAGCTAATGGGACAGAACACAGTCTCGTTTTCTGAGACGAAACCCTCTTATGATTTTTATATTGGATGAGAGTTCCCACTTGGGGCTCCCTTGAGCGCTGTTGAGAAGAGAGCTCCCGATTAAGAGGCAGCTTCATGAGACTCGCTTGGATTTGTGGCAGCTGGGGGGATGGGGGTGGGTGCTGACAGAGTCTCATCGGTACCAGGAAAACAGTTCTCTGCTGATCTGTGAGGGAAAATAAGGTACAGGTCTTCCCGATATAGTCCCACCTGACTGCAACATGACAAGATCACTACCTGGGGGAATGAGATGTGTGATGGTCCTTGATGGCCAAGGTCCCTGGATTGGCAGGTGCCAAATAAGTCTCATCCTTGGATGTGTCTGTGAAGACAGTTCCAAAGAGGACTGTACTGACTGGTGTTGTGTGTCAACTTGACAGAAGCTAGAATCATCAGGAAGGAGCCTCAGCTGAGAAAATGCCTCTGTAGATCCTGCCTCCATCAGATTGGCTGTCTGCAGGTCTGTGGGGGCACTTTGTTGATTGGTGATTGAAATGGTGCTGATTGTGAGTGGTGCTACCCCTGGCCAGGTGGTCCTGGGGTGTACAAAATAGGAGGCTGAGCAAACCAGGAAGAACAAACCAGTAAACAGTATTCCTCCATGGCCTCTGCTTCAGCTCTTGCCTTCAGGTTCCTGCCTTGAACCCCTGCTCTGACTTACTTTGGTGATGGAGTGTGACCTGTTAGCCAAGTAAACCCTTTTCTCCTCAAGATGCTTTTGGTCATGGTGTTTATCACAGCCACAGAAAGCAAACTGGAGCAGCCACCTCATACAAAAATCACTTCTACAGCGATGTCTGTTCAATGTCAGACAGGTGTCACTCTTGCTAATTGATCATTGACACCAGAAACTAATATTCCAAAAACTCAGTGCAAGTCTACTGTTTCATCTTTAAACCCTCTCCCTGCTCCAACCCCCTTGAATTTACCCACCATTTGCTGTGGAACACGTGTGTGCCCGTGGCAATGCTCTGACATTTGCGTTGTGGCAAAGCTCATTCCCAAACTTTGTGTTTTCCAGATGTTTATATTCAATATTTATTGTTTTACAATCATATGTGATGCTACACTAAGCTCCTGCATTCTGGTTTGACCACAGGGATTTCACGCAAGTCTGAGTTCTGATAGATGAGAATGATACCATTTGCTGTAGAGATTTCCAGGGGATGCCACTCTACACAGGACCACAGACTGGTGATTTTAAAAAAAAAAAAAACCCACCAAAGAGGCTGGAGAGATGGTTCAGTGGTTAAGAGCACTGGCTGCTCAACCAAACATCCCAAGTTCTAGTTCCAACATGGACATCAGATAGCTCACAGCCAATTGTAACTGTAGCTTCTGGGGGAACCTGGGGCCCTCTTGTGGCCTCTGCAGGCACACCCACTCTTGTGAGCATACACATAAATCAAAATAAAGTAAATGCTTTTAAAAAAAAACCCCGATGTATCGTTGCACCGTTTTGGAGGCTTTGGTTTTGGTTTCCAAATCAATATGCGCACAACACTCTCTCCTTCTGAAGCAGGAAGGAGAATCTGTGGCCTCACCTCTTTGTGATTTCAATGCTGGTTCTTCCTTTTGTTACTTTTTAGATATCTCTTATGTGTCTGTCCCTGGGTCCCTTCTCATCAAGGAAGGAAACGAGAAAGAGAGGAAGAAGATATGATGGTAGGGGAATTTATGGAGGAAAAAGAAGAGGGTGAGCTGATGGAGGAGGGAGAGAAGAGAAAAGGAGGAAGAGGAGGAGAAAGAGAAGAGATTATTTTCTGCCAGTAGCGGGTGGGTTTCCTGGTAGCATCATGCTGACAACCAGCTTGTGACACCTTTGGAGATGGGACCATTCCCCTCCGTGGCTGCAACAATAATTGCATATACTTGCATTACCTGGCTAGCACTTTATTACAGCCTCTTGATTGAGTAAGTGGGATTATTCCCTGTCACATAGACAGAGATTGCTAACACCATACAGCAGAGCAGTGGCCATCACCAGAACCCACCTTTGGGAGCCACGCCTCTCTCAGTGGCACCCTGGCTCACCGCAGCCTGCTTTACACATCTGCTCTTGTAGACATATTAGAAGTCTGACTTGCATAGCAATCTTGAGGACCTTCTATGCCATAACACCCCACACTCTGTGGGGAAGGAGATCTTTTCTCATCACTCTCTTCCTCTTCCTAGGATCTAGAAAGAACTCTTATTGGTCATCGCCCAGGCAGCCAGCGATCTCCCCCTCTCTGTGGTCCATCCCTCTACCATGCAGTGTTTGCCTCTGAGCATGGAGGGTGACGGCCTCTATTAGGAAGCCCTGTTGTGATTAGCGCTGTGCCCATCGGTTGTCACATTGTAGGTGTGGGGACTCTCAGCTCCTCGGGAGCCAGCAGCAGCTAATATAAAATGACAATTAAAAGGGCATTGAGACAGACACTCATTTCCGTCCTGCTGAAAATCTACTCATCTTTCACCTCCCACACCGAGGTGACTTGTCCCATGGTGTCAGTGTTGAGTTCCGGGACAAAGGGCATCATTTGCAACTCAGATCATAAACATCTAACGACGTGGAATTGATTCTTGGCAAGTGGACGCTCACCATGACTAGCTTGTCTTTAGTTAAATGTGAACTAGAGCAGCAGTGAGATCCACCCATGCCCCTGTTAAAATGGCAACACTTTTTGTTGTTATCTTAAAAATTTGGCCAGGACTCCTCATCTCTTATTTCTACATCAGGATAATTTTCTCACTATTTATTTATTCCTGAGGTGGTGAGAGGGATCGGTGAGTTAAGCTTGATTATCTGAGTTTTATCCTTGGAACCCACATGACGGAAGGAGAGCACTAACTCCAGAAATTGTCATCTGGCCCCCATATGCATGCCGCCCCCTGCACTAATTTAAAAAAAAAAAAAAAACACCATCACTCTTTCTCCACGGTGGATGTTTCTCTGTTTGCCGGGACCTCTGCACCAGTGTCTGTCTGCTCAGATGCTTCACTTAGCACTGTCCCAAGTCTTTGCTGGGTTCTTGGGCTTTTAAATGTCACCTTGTCTCCACGACAAAAAGGGATTTTCAGAAGAACAATTGTGCACATAAAAGCAGAGGGAGAAGAGGGATGGAAGAAAAGAGGGATGAAAGGAGGTGTGGGCAGTGGAGGGAGGGGGAGTTGGAGGAATACAGGGAAGGAGGCGTGGGTGGAAAAAAGGGGGAATGGAGAGACAGAGGGAATAGAGAGTTGGAAGAAGGGAGGAACGGATGGATGCAGGGAGAGGGTCGCCCCACCTCACCCCCCTCTCTCTCCCTTTATGGCTTTGGTCCCTGTTTTATATTCTTGTCTCTTGGAACTAAAAGACTGCTGACTTGTTAAGGCTTCAGCTGTGCAGAAAAGGAATACCGAAATGAAGATAAATGGCCTGCTAGAGCAGTGGAGGACTTCAGTTCTCAGAAAGCAGTCGATTTTGCTCGCCGGGAGACCCGAGGCCCAGAGCGGCTCCTCTCCGTTAAGCAGGCTGGGGGAGAAGAGCAGACACTTGGAGCTGGGGTGGGGGATCTGGCGAGGCATTTCCAATTTGCAGGAAAGAGAGCAGAGCACTGGGCTCCAGACAGCACACAGCCACAGCAGGGCACTGGCTGCTACAGACCTGGTCAGAGGGACCCATGGGGAAACAGAATATGGCTTCATTTGGGCAGAGTCCATGGCATTTAAATTACCATCGCCCTCACCTGGGTGTCAAAAGGGCTAGAGGGCAATTGCTGTGGAACAAGCAGTAGCTCATGGTTGTCGTTTGCTTATTTATTCAAACTTATGATGTGGGTGCAAATGTGTGGGAGTGCCCATTTCTCCTTTCTTTAAAAAGTCTTTTACGTTTATTTAGTATTTTGTGGGTGAGTGGGTAGATGCACACACATTCCATGTGGAGCTCAGAGAACAACTTGTGAGAGTTGCTTCTTTCCTCTCGCTGTATAGATTCCAGGAATCGATGCCAGGTCGTTAGTATTGGTATCTCTATCCACTGAGCCATATTGCTGGCCCTCCAGCTTGCTTTTTCAGACAATGTCTTTCACATAGCTAAGACCCACCTATAGGGCCTCCTCTCTCCTCACTTCTCTGCAACTTGACTTGACCTGAGTACATCACTGGAGGTTTCTGGAACATTCCAAGGTTCTGACAGCCAGTTAACTCATGGTTGCAGACAACCCTTTAACCACTCCTGATAGGAAATCAGCCCTTCAATAGTCTTTATTACCAATCGTATGTCATAAACTATACATGGGTCTGCCAGTGTGAAAGATTGCCACAGCAGCCTGTAGGGTCAGGTTGCTCTCCACGTGTAGGTAATGGTGCTGGGTGTAAATTGAGCAGTGCATCTGTCCAGATGCCACAGGGCAGTAAGGCTGAGCTCATTCCTCCATGGAGACAATGCTTCATCACCAAGACAAGTGTCTGGAGCCTCCTTCTAGACTGTAGCTTGGCATGTGTGGGGTTGTCTCTTGACTCTTGCTGGCCTCGCCAACTCCTGCAAAGGTTCCCCATTATCAATGGCATGAAGACCTGTATCTGTACCTGCTCTGTGGTGCACAAAAATGGGCAAGCATGCTAACAGCCCTACCCCCACATGAAGGTGTATTCTGTGGTCTATCTATCCAGCAGAGTACAGAGCAAAGACTTTTGGAGTCATTCAGAGATGCAAGTGAATCATTTTTGTTGTGTTTGCCTAATCGGCACAGAGGAAATAGAGGCACTGTGAGAGGTCTCACGGAGATAAATCTGATTTTCTTTCCATTGCTACTCTGCTAATGTCCTGCTAACCATTTCTGTTTTAATTACAATTGTAGGAAGTTTGGGTCCAACTGAATTTGGCTTTGAGTGCTAATTGAGTATTGATCAGAACACCAGGTACTTGAAGAGTTATACTGGAGCTCCTAGGGTTAGGGATAAAGCCACAGGTGAAGTGTTTGCTTAGATGGATGAAGCCTGAATTAGAGACTCCAGGACTGAAAACAACCTAGTGTGGCATCGTGTGCCAGAAATCATAGCACTTGGGAGGTGGAGGCAAGAGGATCAAGAGTTCGAGGTCATCCTTGGCTACACAGGGAGTTTTTGAATCAGCTTGGGCTACATGAGATCTTGTCTCAAAAATGGATTTCTTATACTTATTCTCTTGGGAAGATATGTCTCTGTGTTGGTTTGGTTTGGTTTGGTTTGGTTTGAGACAGGGTTCCTCTGTGTGGCTCTGGCTGTGCTGAAACTTGCTCTGCAGACCAGGCTGACCTTGGACTCAGAGATCCACCTGCCTCTGCCTCCTGAGTGCTGGGATTAAAAGTGTGAGTCACCATACCTAGCTTAAGGTGTGAGGTAGGCATCTACAGAGAAGGTGCTGGACAAGTACCAGGGACCAAAATGACAATTGTAACAACCTCTGTCCTTATGGGACTCAGAGAAAATAAACTAGTTGGCCCATGCAGGCAGAGGATTTTAGGTCATGAGAAGCATTAAGAAGAGAAATAAAAGGATAAAGCAAGGAAGAAAATATATGCATATATAGTCAGAGTCTCACTGTGTAACTCTTGCTGGTCTGGAACTCACAATGTAGACCAGGTTGACCTCAAACTAACAGAGGCCCACCTGCCTCTGCCCCCCCCTAGTCATACATAGTGTTTTAAAGAAGGCTTACAACTTAGAGCAGGTGAGAAAACTCTCTCCTGACAGATGACAGAGATGGAATCACAGACAGGAAGCTGATGCAGCCGATCGGGTAGGTGGCCGGAGGGTGCTGGGTGGTATCTCGGTATCGGTCCTGGGGATAGAGTGGAAGCAAAAGCTCAGACTTGTGTATTAGAAGGTAGAGTTAATCAAATTAGCTAAGAGATGCATGTATGATCCTGGGAAGATGCCTGGGTAGGTAAATTGCCACTCAAGCCTGAAGGCTTGAGTTCCATCTCCAGCTCCCAAGTAAACCAGACAGACCAGCATATGCCTGTAATCACAGCATTGAAGAACCAGAGACGAGAGGATCTTTGGGGCTTGCTGGCCAGATGCATACAGTCAAGCACATACATGCATACCATGATATGATTATGCACATATGTATGCACACATGTGCACACACAATTTTTCTGTGCTTGCCTCTGTCTCCTAGGCTCTTGAGTAGATGGAAGCTGTCATTTTTCTCCATTTCCTCTCAATGATAGCTTTATCATATTGTACTACACCCAAACTCCTTTCAAACACCATCTGATAAGATAAGCCATACAAATTTCTCTTCGGATAGAAATAACGAAAATGTAAGGGTCACAAGAGCAGACAGACAGCACCATTGTGTCTCACGGCCGTGCTCTTGGATGGAATGGGATCTGGGTTTCTTCCAAGTCCACGAGATGGGCAGAGGCGCTGTGCAGGGACATTACTTTCATGTTCAATGAGTATAGGGGATGCTGTCTTTTCCTTGATGAATTTATAGACACTGAGGTACTGTTCAGAGCGATTGTCTACCAAGGATCTTAAGCCATGGTGCTGCAGACATCTGGCCCTGGGTAAATCGTGGTCATTAAGGGTTTAGAAGTTGTAGGGTGTCTTGTGTCACCTATTGGCTCTACTCATCATATGATTCTTCCCTTTCCGATGGAGGTGACCCCAAATACCTGCAGGCAGTGTGCACCAGGTTGGCACCTTGACTCTAGAACAGTGAGTGCCTCTGATTCCAGAGATGTATAGTGTTATGACTCTATCAGGGAGGAGTGTCCTAATAACTGCCAATCCCACTGAATGAGAATAAAGACCATTACCCAAATTCTTTGGTCAAATTGTGCAAGCTTTAGTTTCTGTCAGATAAGCTACCTCCCTAAATCGGGATTTGAGAAAATACTATTGAACAGAAGAAAAAGTAGGGCTTGGGTAGCCCTCAAAACTTCAAGGCTGAGGTTTTCCCAATGTTTGGGAGTACATAAGAACTTGCTAGAACATCTCAAAATTATCTGGCAGAACATCTTATTCTATCAGGGTGAAGGTCAGGTTATGTGGTGAGGAGTATGTCAAATTTTAGAAAATAGGTCAAGATAGGGTCAAACTCAAGATTTACAGAAAACAAGAGTGAACTTATTTTGGCCTTGTTACAAGATGGTTTCTAATCTTAAGATGGAGTCATGCTGGTCCATCAGTCCCACCCTTAGTTGAAGAGCTACTTACTGGCAATTGATGGCCACTGGGGCCTCCACGACAGGCAACTAAGGAATAAAGAGAGTGAGTGGGGAAGTGGTTTTTCCCAGGAAGAGCACACCAACGGACTAGCCAATAGGTTTTTATGTCCTTAGTGTGACAGGGTCAGTAAGGCCTGAGACATTGCAATATGAAGCCTTGAAACAGACATTCTCCTTGTCCACCGATCACTGCCTCCGACCCTCAGCCAGCCCAGATGTAGGAATCTGTGACCTACAAAAGCAAATACAGTGCTATTTTCACTGGAGGTGACTGGGCCATTAAAAATGTGACCCAGTCAAGCATCCTTGCCGGTCCTGCGTTTCACACTATTAAAAATCATAACACAGATTCGGTGGAGAAACTGTTTCCTCTCAATACCAGAGAAGACAATTAGCATGAGCCTTTGAAGAATTAAACCGCGGAGATGACAGCCGCTGAGATAAAGAAGGAAGAAACCACTAGTTGCATTCTATTTCCGGCTGACAGAGGCCTTGTGGTTATTTTTAATACCAACAATAACAAAACACTCTTCTCATGTGTATTTCTTTACAATAAGTCTCAGATGGAGGAGTTCACAGGAAAGGATTAAAAAAGGGTGAAAACTCGAGCAGATCGAGCAGAGTCACCCACTGGACAGCAGTAACAGCCAATTTTTTTGTTTGTTTGTTTATTTTTTTAATGCTATCAAAAATGCATCTGGATCTATAGGAGAAAGATACAGGATTTAGATTTAAATACATTGACGCTCACTTTGACTTCCAGAGAGAGGCGCGCGATTCACATCTTTCTTTGCTTTAACTAGCCTGTGGTTTACAGTAAGGCGGGCAGACCCCTCGCTTGCACATGCGCAGACACACAGAAAGAGCCGCTAGTGCCTGCCTTCTCACCTCCCTAGCTTGTCTAGGTTTTCTGAGCATCTTCCTACCTCCTCTTCCCACTGTCCTGAGCTCCACCAAGCCCTTAGGCATCCTTCCTCAGTTGGAAACGCTTCCGTGTGTAACAGCACACAAGAATCATGGTCTCTAAAACAAGCAAGGCAGGCGTAGTGGCCTTGGGAGTGCGCGGTCTGAGGGTCTTCCCCATGATATAAAGATCAGATCCCATTATGCTCTCTTGGCCTTTTGTTCCTATTTGTTGCTTCACGGTGCCAAAATAGCTGCTGTGCCCTGGCCATCACAGCTATATTCAAGCACAGGGAAGAAGGCTTATAGAGACGTACATAAATAACTTCCTTAACTCCTATTTTAATTAAACCACATCGTTATTAAAGAAATGATCACTTGCTAGTGGCTAGTATATAATCACCTATAAGCATTGTTATTACTGTTTTATTTTACATGTTTGGGAGTATTCTACCTGACTTCCCCCTACATCTCCAAGACTGAAGATGAGTCTAACTTTGGGAGCATTACGTCTCCAAAGATGCTGATACTGATGACTGGCTTCTAGAGCTGCACAGGGGAACCTCTTCGTTACTATGGTTATGATTGTGTTGTTTCATGTTTCAGAAGCAGAGTCTCTCTGTGTTGCTCAGCTTCACCTTGAACTCGCAGCATTCCCTCTGCCTCACACTCCCAAGGGCTAGGATGACAAGTGTGAACCACTGCCGACAGTGATATGGGGTTCACCGTAGTATTTATTGTGGAATGCTTGCTTCCAACAAGCTGACGCATCCACTTCCTTGCTTACTCACACTGTTTTTTTTCTGAGATGCTTCAACTGCATTCTCTTATTTTGCCACATACATCATTGTGACCCCTCGGGTCAGTCACTAATGGATCTATCCTTCACCACAGGCTCCTCCCACCATGGATTTTTATCATCCACCTGTTTTCGTATTTTCATTATATATCTAGCGTGTGTTTGTGCGTGTGTGCACATGCCCAACCATGCACGTGTAGGGGTCCGAGGACAATTTGGAAAAGTCTATTTTCTCCTTCCACCCTGTGGGCCTCAGAGGATCAAACGCAGGTCTTCAGTCTTAGTAGCAAGTGCCTCTACCAACCTTTCTTGCCAGCCCCCATCCTATTTTCATTCGGTACTGATCCCATTGGTGTCAAATCTTCAGTCTCCCAGAGGATGACTTCCTTAGCGATGCCTATGCTAAAGAATAAATGGCCCGGAAGTCTTCAGAATGCGATGCGATGCATGGCTTGGAGGAAAAGATGACAAGTGGCATCAGTGACAGGGAAGGGGCAAGCATCTGGTCAGGGTGTTAGTGGATATAGGGCAGAGGCACATACAGCATGGTAGTGTTTGCCAAACTAACATCTGGGAACCTGGGGCATTCAAGGGAGGGGCATGGGGCATTCTAGGAAAGGACATGGGGCATGCAAGGGAGGGAGGGGCCAGGGATATTTAAGAGAGGGGCAGGGGACACTGACCGGGAAGGGGGGAAGGCAGAGGCTTTCAAGGGATAGGTCTTGTTTAGATGACCTTATTTTTGAGATTTCTTGGTGATGCTTCCTCGTAGCATCTAGAAGACACCGTGTAGCACAAGTCATCCTTTTTGGTTTTATGAAATTTTTGCTTTATTGTTCCGATAGGATAAGTATATAAGGCGATGGCCTGGAGGTTATTGTAGACTTAAAACTGACCATCGGTTCATTTCCATCAGCTGGGTTCTGAAAAACACATACTATATAATTGTCATACATCTTTAAGAGACACAGGCTGGATATGGTGGAATGTGGTGACTTTTGTCTGTTACCCTGATTCCAGAGGCTGAGGTAAGCAGATCAAGCAAGTTCCAGGTCAGTCTGGCCTAGAAAGAGAGACAACAAACAAACAAACAAACAAAGATATGTTTGAAACTGTTAAACTGTTGACTATACAGTTGCCAAAGCAAGTCTTGTCTCAGGATGCTCACTGACCAGCACCTGTAGGGGAAACCATGTCCCTACTTAAGAGCTTTTGTTTAGTTTTTTTTTTTTTCCTTCTGAATTTTCAAAACACTTACACCTTCCACCACATCACCTATAATACATGATTTGTTCTTCCTGCTACATTTCTTTGGATGCAGGAAGAAAAGTGCAATTTCCTAGGTGTGATTTTGCTCTGAGCGTATCCCTACGGCTCTAGAAAGAGGTCTGGCTTTGATGTGGTTAGAAGCCCAAATTGTTTGCCAAGGAGAGTTGGTCTCCTGAACACCTGAAGCCAATGAAGCCTCATTAGCATGGGGCTGGATTTTTCTCACTCTCAGAGAGAAGTAAATAAAACAGTGGTGCCGCTTCTGGAAGATTCTGATGGCCAAGTTGTCTCTGAAGTAATTAAGATCTCAGGCTTCCTGTATCAGCTGGACTCAGTTCTAATGAGGTACTAAAAGGCTCATAAAGGGCCATTAACATTTTAGAGCCTTTCTAGCCCCTGGGAACCACCTCCTTTCCAAACCGGGTCCACAAGGGTACAGTAAGGAAGAAGTCTTTGAGATGAATGTGTTGTCTGAGGAGAGAGAGAACTCTGCCTAGAGGGGTGCTGTGAGCTGGTCCCCGAATTACCCTCCTGTGTTCTGTAGAAAGTCAACAACTCCAATTCAGCAGTTTCTGTTGATGTTAATGTGGAGCGGGACCCTGGAATGCCCACTGTGTTTTGAGAGTCTATGGGGTCCAAGCCTTGCTAGCAAGACTAGGCTACTACCCTCCATAGGCCAACAAAAACTCAAAAAAAAAAAAAAAAGTAGGAAGCAGGAAAAAAAAAGATTTATTCAAAAGAGCCACATAGGGAAGAAGCATAAACAAGGTTCACTGATTTCGGGGCAACTAGAAGGCAAGAGGTATGCAAAACCAAATAGTGTCAGCCAAAGCATGATCCTGTCTTTCACTGGCCTATCAATGTCTGGGCTCTCCTCTGTCCTGAAAGGTGGTCTGATGTGTTGTCTCTGCTGTGAAATCCCCTCTTGGGATAGCAAGTTTTTTCCTCTGGCTGGCTCTGGAGACTTCAGCTCTTGCTTCCCCCAGCGTGAGATTCTTTGGTGTCTGTTGTCACCATTAGTCCGATAGGCAAAGAAAAGGGTACCAATCTCTCTAGAGTATGACCTCTCCTGCTAGGATAAGACTCTATCAAGGCTGTCTTTAAGGAGTAAAATGTACAGTGAGTCTAAAGTGGCAAGAGGTGCGTTTCTGGAGTGCAGACCCATTGAAGACAAGGCCTGAGATTTAGTGACCGAAGATGAGACATCCGTGGGGAGCCTGGTGGTAGGCAGTGGATCTTGCAAGACTACCATGCTTTTCTAAAGTGGGTGGCTGAAGGTGGCAGAATTCTGTTCGGTCCAGCTTGAGGAACTTGAAGCAACAGATGGCTATAGGGAAAACTGGGTCCCAAGGACTTTGAGGATGTGGCTCCCCCCCATCTTTGTTCTCTAGGCATCCATCCCCCATTCTCATCCCAGCTGTAAGTCCAGTTGAGTGGGCTCAGAACAAGAGCACAGAGTGGAACAATTGGGTCTGATGCTACAGCTTCATTCTGTCTTCTGTGGGTGAGAAGAGACCATACGGACTGGCCAGCCCTAGGGCTCACCTCTACCTGTCTGGACCACAGAATGGTTAAACAGTGTGAACTCTGACCATTAGTTATCCCTACAAACCCTCAAAGAAACTTAAAGGCATCAGAGAAAAGGTAAGGACTGTCCACCAAGATGGAGTGGCCTCTGTTCTGCAGTATTCTTGGAAGACATCAAACACATCGCAGTGTCTCAGTGTCCCCCTCTTAAATGTATTATGCCACACCAGACACAGAGGCAAATATAGCAAGGATGATAACCTCTGTGGGCAGTCCGCATTCACGTCGGGGAATAAACAAATGGCAAGAAAGCACGCCTTTATTGTGCATCTGCCCCTATGCTGGGTTCTTTGGGGACCACAGGGAGATGGTTCTCATAGGGGCCTGCAGAAACATACATGTAGATAACCTAGTGTAAGTGGGAAACATAAGCTATTCAGCATTCAATCTGCATGTGCATTCTAAGAGCTTCATCTAGACACACACTCCTGTCTACTCACAATGGAGACACATGGTGAGTCTGTTGTCAGGGTACCCTCATAGTCTGTGGGTGAAAGTGAAAGCTGCCTTCACATAGTAAGGAAAATTGCCACCAGGAGTTCCAAATTATACAATGCTCTCTTGTCTATGGCTCTCCTTTGACATCAGCATGGTGTTTTTGTTTTTCTCTCAACACTGGATCTCTCTGGGTGTCCCAGGCTAGCCCTGAGCTTGCAACCATCCTGTCTCAGTCTCCCAAGTGCTGGGATGACAGGTATGACACCATGCCCTGCTTAGCATGATGTTTTAATATGCTATCTAATGACATTAAGGGAAATTTGTAATGTAAGTTACTATGGGTGTTGTCATTTGTATTCACTTAGTATAATGACATATTCAAGGTGACACAACAAAGTTCAACATGTGTATGGAAATCTCTAAAATTAAGCAATTTACACTCATAAAGGCAAAAGTATTTTGTTCTTAACAGAACAATGGAAATACCGCATTACAATTAATCCAACAAGAGTTGAAGAGATGTTCAGCTGTTAAAAACCCTTGCTGCTCTTGCAGAGGACCTGGGTTCAGTTCCCAACACCCACATCTGGGCTCACAACCATTCATAACTCCAGTTCAGAAATTCAGTGCCCTCATCTGACCTCCACAGGCACCAGGAATGCGTGCAGTGCACAGACATACACGAAAGCAAAATATTCATACACATAATAAATCTTTGAAAGTTAATCCAACATTCTTCATTTTGGTTCTACCAGGAGGCCCATTCAACCATGGCTCTACCTATGCCTTGATGATGATAAAAAGGGGGAACTGTGGGGTAGTGGCCCCTTTCTTTCTGCTATTTGTCATCACTTTTGGAGCAAGTAGTTGGCAGGTTCATGGGATTATAAAAAATAAGAATAAAGGTCTGTTAAAGGTTTCCCGCTTGGATATATTTCTGGAATACTAGGCTTTTTGCTCTGCATTTGAACAAGCTGCACACACCTCCTGTACTCATGCATATGCCTCACTGCCACGCCAAGCTTCTCCTCATATCATTTAAGATCATATCATTAGGAACTTTAAGAAGTCAATATCAGAGCATCGAAGCAAGCTCAGGATCCAAGGCAAATGCACAACCTAGGCAAGGATGGTTGGTTGTCTCCTCCACTGTGCCTTTAAGACTGACGGTTCTCCAGTGTATTCCCAGAGCTCAGAGAACAGGCATGGAGACCAGCCAGTTCAGAATGCCACAAGTCCCTCTGTTTATGAGACTTAGTAATTTTACTCACAAATCCTCTTGTGATTACTACAATTGATTAGTTTTCAGTCCTGATAAAATTGCTTTTGACATTCTCCCGGTTCCCATTGCTTGCAGATGTCAGCTATTCTGGGAGTATTTCTCTTATCTGTTGAGTTTTAAATGCTGGTAATTTATCAAGATAAGAACAAAACACAGCACTGTCCACTTAGAGAGTGCTGCAAATAAATTTTGACTCCACCTCGATGTCTGGCAGCAATTTAAATATGAGAAATAAAGATGTGGATAATAGATCTTCAACTATAGATGTGATAAGATTAGAAGTAATCTCTAAGGTTCTTGAGACCCTCTGCAGGCAAGTGAGAGTGTACAAACTAAAGAGGGAAAATCTGTGTCACCCACTGCACACTTCCGTTCCCTATGAGATCATCTGACCTCTGTGGCTTAGAATAGTGTTCCAAAAGAGAGCCTGATTATTGGTAATGCATTTTGGAAGGAGATATGTAGATACTCTTAAGAGGCTCAATGCTGTATCCTTGGCAGCCATTGATGAAACTCCTAAGAAGTATACCAAGGCATGAATTCTATTCCCCATTTTTATCATTCACTGGCTTAAAGCATGAAGTATAAATTATAGGGCGGTTTGAAAGTTACTATGTATTTTTTTTCCTTCACACCAACAATAGACATTGATTGCATTCGTTACTATGATAAAGTACCATGACCAAAAGCAACTTAGAGATGAAAAGGGTTTATTTTGACTCACAGTTCCTGAGGGGTAGAGACCATCAAGGCAGGGAAGGCATGACATTTCGGGGGTGGGGCTGACATGGCTGTCTTAAAGTAGAGAGACCACATTGTATCTGCACACAGGAAGCAGAGCTTTAGTGAATGTGTACTGTCAAGTCTTTATGTCTGGCTTTAAGTACAATGTTTCAGTGCTACATTTGCATTAATTAGTAGAGACTGAGAGACTTTTTTTTTTTGAGACTGTTTGAATCTTGAAGAAACGTTGTTTCTCTGAAGAGTCTGCACTTCGTGCTACATGGGAACTGCCGCTGCACTGACCTTGGTCCTAGGACACTCCTAGCAAACCTGGAGCTATTACTTTTCGTTATGGCTAGCCATGGTCAAGAGGGACTGAGATTTGTGTGGGTCATCTGCTCTCTTGGGCAGCAAGGGCAAAATAACTTCGGTAGTTGGAACCTCTTCCAGTCCCAATTAATCCTGTATATTTTTAAATAAAGTAACGGAGTGAGGTTGTCTTTTCCAAGAAGGCTGAACTCCCCTGATCCTTCGGGAAATGAAGGCTTAGTATCTTAGGGAGTTTCTGTTTCTACTGTGGCACCTATGGCTGACATCAATCAGTACAAAGTCATGGGACAGAAAGCAAGGCCAAGTTATAAGCCCTGAAAGCCCATCTCCTGACTTTCTCTTCCGTTTTTGGATCCATGTTTTTATCTTACAATTGAATTGAAATACCAATACCTTTCTATTGTGCGTTGCTGCTGACATATTCCAAAGTGCCTCTAGAGCTGTGGCCATGTCTGCATTGATGCCCTGTATAGACATCTATATACTGCAGAACACAGGTTCTGGATCCACATTATACTGCACTGGGAGCCTTGGATCTACCACACCTCCTGTTCAGCATTTCCAAAACCATTGCTTAGTCTTTTTGAAGTATGTGTTTGGGGATAGAGAGGTGGTTTACCAGTTAAGAGCACTGGCTCTTCTTCCAAAAGACCTGAGTTCAAATCCCAGCACCCACATGGTGGCTCACAGCCATCTGTAACTCCAGTCCCATCAACACTGGAGGCCCTATACTGGTTTCCATGGATACTACTTGTATGTGCTTCACAAATACATGCAGGCAAAACACCCATACACATGAAATAAAAAATAACAATAAGTCTTAAAATGTGTATTTTATTCAATTTAAGGTTGTTTGGAGACAAACATAAAAAGTATTTTCAGGATCTTTTAAAAACAATTTCCACCCAACTGTCTTCTATTTCTAGCAACAATGAAACAAGGGATATAGAACCTAGCTTGCAAAATATGAGTCGGGCACCTGTCCTTTCAGCAACCCTTTTTTTTAAAAGAGGGGATTTTCTTTATTCGTATTCTGCAAGAAAAAATTTAAGTAAAAAGTAAATGGGTGAAACAAACAACATGAAAACACAATAAATCTGACTCTAGAATAAACAAAAAAAGCATCATTAGAGATCTGAGAAGCTTCACAATGAAGAAGAATATTAACTTACTATAGTGATATATTTACAGTTCCATACCATATGCTAGCCTTCGAATAAAGTATGTAAGACTGCTGACCTGTATGTGTGTGAGAGAGGAGCCTATGCACATGAGTGCAGTGCCCACAGGTACCAGCAGAGGGCATCAGCAAGTCTTTGTGTTGGTTTTCGACACAGCAGCCTTTTAGAATGTAAATAACATTACCTCCATTTCACAGCAAGAGTCCACAGCTCTGGACATTTACCCTCTGGAGAACACTAAGGTACTAAGCAGGTCCTGTTCCCAATCCTGCAGGATCTGTCTTCTCTGTAAACTGAGGAACCCCCCTGGCCCGTGTAAACCCCAGGGGTTTTCAGAACTAGATGGTGAGTTCCCAGCAGTGCAGGAGTCATCATAGGGCATCAGTTTCAGGATACGTGCAGTGGGATTGGAAAGAGTCAGAGTCAAGACAAGCTCAGGATACTGCGGAGGCATTAGTAAGCCCAGCACGTCTGCCTGGACCCAGGCTGTCTGGACCCATGCTGGAGCAAACCTTCAGCCGGCTTTTTGTTACCTGTGGTGAATGAAGCAATCCAGAGCTTCTCCACCTGACATGTGAGGGGTGATGTTTAACTGTGTGTTCGCAGGGGCTGTCTCAGGCATCAGGGGTGCTTCTCAACATCTCAGACCTCTGCTCGCTGAGGGCCAGTGCCAAACAGTCCTCTGAGCTGCGACAAAGAAAGCTGTCTCTAGACATTAACAAATGTCTCCTGGAAGCAAAAAATGTCCTCCAGCGAAAAACCTCTGAACTCTGACCCAGAATGAAGGTCACCGAGGGATGTAGATGACACTCAGAGATGGTGAGACCTGTAGGGAGCAGTTTGGGCTTGTTGTTTGTTTCTAAGTGTGAGTTTTATGTTCTCAGTGGAGTCGTGAAGGACAACAGTCTTCCTTAGGCTCAAATCAAAATCTCCATGGGAGGGACATGGTATAGATAGTGCCTCTCTCCCCCCCCCCCCATCTCATTCTCTCACTCATTTCCTCTCTCCCTTCCTTCCCCTTTCTCTCCTTTTTCATTTATTTCAAGTCAGTGTTTCTCTGTGTAGCCCTGGCTGTCCTAGAACTCTCTCTGCAGACCAGGCTGGCCTCAAATGCAGCCTACCTCTGCCTCCCGAGTGTTGAGGTTAAAGCAATGTTACCACCACCACCACCAGGTGCTAATGCCAATCTCTACACCTGCTTATTTTGTGAGGCCTTTGGGGAGTGCTGATTGGTTGACAGCATCCTCATTTAGGTAGGTGTTTCCTGGGTTAAGTAAAAACAAGAAGGCTTTACCCATTACTCCACCACCCTTGCCTTCATTTCTTCCGAGCACCAATCAGTGGAGCACTCTGTCTGTGCCATGCCATGCTCTACACTGAGTACTGAGCACCAAGAATCTAAAGATGAATGAGTCTGGTTTGGGGATGGCTCAGTAGGTAAAACACTTGCCATGCAGGCATGAGACAGTGAATTCGATCCCTAGAACGTACATAAAACTACTAGGCACAGTGGTGCACACTTGTAATCTCAGTGTTGGGGAGGAGATAGTGATAGCTAACCAGAGTAGCTGAATCAGTGAGCTCCAGGTCACTGAGAGACTCTGCCTCAAAGGAGGTGGATGGTGATGATGATGTTCCTGAGGATGGTACCCAAGGGAGTCTTCTAGCTGCTATAGAAACGTAAAGTCATTCATAGGCCATCCTCCGCACACTCATGCACCTGCGCAAACACCCTACACCCCACAGAAAGTCACACACACAAAAAAAAAACCCCAACTTTTATTATGTTGCTAAAAGAAATACAGAGATGTAATCAACAGAGGCAGCGGAGCTTGTAACAAACTACTTTGTTGGTTTGGGAAAGATCTGGGAAGGGTATCAAAGGGGAATGGAAGGAAGTCAGCTTCCAGCTAGGACAGTGCTTCTCAACCTATGGGTCTTGATCCCTTTGGGGATGGAATGAAGTTTTCGCAGGGGCTGCCTAAGACCATCAGAAAACACAGATATTTACATTACTGTTCATAACAGTAACAAAATTACAGTTATAAAGTAGCAACAAAAATGGTTTAATACTTGAGGTCATCATAACATGAGGAAATGTATTAAAGGGTCTCAGCATTAGGGAGGTTGAGAACTACTGGGCTAGAAGGACAGTAGAAATATGGTGTTTTTCCTAAAGCAAACTATTCACCTACAAATTATCAAGCACTTGGAGGAAATATGGGAGACTTAAGTTTCCTGAAACAGGTTGTGGGATAACCATGGGCCATTTCTGGGGTGCAGTGGGTTCACTGAATGAAGGAGCGGGTGGCTAACCTTCAGAGACAAGAATGTCTCCTGAGGGACAGTGGTAGTTAGAGTTGTCAGTCTGAAGACGTTGAGCTGAAGAGGAGAAAAGACAAGTGGAGAAATGATGCACTCAGTGCAGAGAGAAGAGCTATATTGTGATAGCAAATGTCAGTAATAAAATATTCATTAAGGTAAATGGTAGTAAAACTTTGCTTAAAGGGTTGATGTGATTCCAACATTTGGGAAAAAGAACAGCAGAAGATCCTGAGCTTGGATGGCATACATACCAATATGTCCAGAGGAAGGAAACTGGATAGTTACGTCTTGTGGTTATAGAGCTATTGAGCCCTCTGGGTGGCACCTGGGACATGGGAGTGTTGGAGACAGATGCCAGGAAACACACATTAGATGATATACTATGCTGATGGAGTTCAAACGTAAATGAAGAGAGTGAGGAAAGAGCATTTATGCTGAGAGGAACCTAACCAAGGTTTTCAGTGTAATGTGTGTGTGTGTGTGTTTGTGTGTGTGTGTGTGTGTGTGTGTGTGTGTGTGTGTTTATGTACCTGTAAACCAAGCAAGGCTGGAACTGGAGGGGTAAGCACTAATTCTTTCTTTAAGACATAAACATGGGACCAGAGTCGTGTCATATCTAAAATGTATTCACAAGGTCCCATGAATTAATATCTGTCATTAAAGTCAAAAATATCCCACAACTTACAGTGTCTGAGAACTCATATCTGTGATTTCCTATCTCTGTGTCTCTCTTTGGCCTTGAGCTCCCTCCATTGCTGTTGTTTCCTCTTTGGTTTGGTGACTATGGCTGCCTGGAGTGTCAGGCAGCTGACTTGCAGAACAGAGCATGTATCCTCTCCCGGTACCCTTGTTTGGACATGTAGGCTTTGATTGGTCCTCCTGGAGCAGTTCTGTCCTGCACACTAAGAGCTCTGGACAAGGGGATTTTATGATGAATGGCTGGACCTGAGTGAACTATCTGTCAAACGGACTGGTGGTGGATGAGTTTCTCCAAACAGCAGCCAACCAGTCATCTGAGAGAGCTGGGGAGATGGGCTTCAGAAACACTGGCTCCACCACTGAGGGCTGAGTGTGTTTGATTAAGAGGTGAATTCTGGGAAATATGGTTTAAAACTTAAAGTTACCTTGATACCTCATCTCATTAAGTGAACTGTGTGTCTTGACTACTTACCAATGGCCTCAAGACAAAGTGCATTAGGGAGAGGGCTGAGTTCTCTGACAGGGCAACTTGCAATATTTACCACAGAAGTTGTTGCCTTGTAGATAATTCCTCTCACAGTGGTAGATCTATCAATCTTCCTATCATCTATTTATATTTATCTATCATATATCTGTCTACCTATCTATCAATATCTATCTAGTATCTACCTATTATCTATTTATGATCTATTTATCTATTATCTATCTATCATATATCTATCTATATCTATCATCTATCAATCTAGCTATCATCTATCTGTATTTATCTAACATATATCTGTCTATCTATCTATCATCTATTATCTCCCTAACATCTATCTATATATCTATCATATATCTGTCTACCTATCAAATATCTATCTATCTATCTATCTATCTATCTATCTATCTATCTATCATCTATCTATCCATCCATCCATCCATCCATCCATCCATCTGTCTATCTATCTAATAGTTTTTGAGACAGAGTCTCATGTAGCCCAGGCTGTCTTCAGACTCACTATGCATCCAAGGCTGGCCTTGAACTCCCGATTCTCCTATCTCAAGGCCCCAGTTGATGGGATTACAGCCATCAACACACCCAGCCACTATACTCTTTTAATGAAGTTGGGTAACTATGAAGCCTATTGCAAGCAACCAGATGGTAATGAAAGTAAACAACCAACACTTGGCAGTATAGTGTTGCTAGATGTTCTTTGAATAGGTTAGACACATTTAAATACACACACAAACACATACACATGCACACACACACAAGGAGAGAGAGAGAGAGAGAGAGAGAGAGAGAGAGAGAGAGAGAGAGAG
>OU015754.1:22840569-22850702 GCA_907169655.1 Acomys percivali | reverse complement strand
TGCCTCTGCCTCTGCCTCTGCCTCTGCCTCTGCCTCTGCCTCTGCCTGCCTCTGCCTCTGCCTCTGCCTCTGCCTGTGTCTGCCTCTGCCTCTGCCTCCCAAGTGCTAGGATTAAAGGCGTGTGCCACCATGCCCAGCACTGCTCCACAACTCCTACGTTTCACATTAGAATTAAAGGACCATCACATTTGTGTTGCACTTGGAACCCCACATGGGCCTGCACACTACTGGTTTATGAAGCATTTGACAGCGATGGAACTCATCCTCGCACACTGCTGATGTGGCACTCCTGCTTCCGTAACACAGGTGTTTCTTTTTCTGCTTCTAGTTCCACCCAGAAGGCCCTGCACAGCCTTGGTTCCGTGCATGCTCCCGCACAGGGCCAGTATGCTCAGTAAGAGCAGCATTTCTTCGGGTGTTCTCCGGTCAAGCATAGATTGTAGGCTTACACCCACAATCCTTTTATCCCACTCTGTGGTTTGTGAAGGTTTGGCTGGTGACGTCATTGTCCACCCTCTGCCACTCCCCCACCATGCCCCCAACCCCTGAGCTGCAGGTAGGTTTTCCTGCCGAAATTCAAAATTCTCGCAGCCCAGTGATGTGGCTCAAGCCAATGAATAGGACACTCTTCACAGTTGAGTGAAGAGTGGGATCTGACTTTCACACGAACTCTGGTGCCCCATATTTGACCATATCCCCTGGATAGGGAGGCCTGGTGGCACTTAGAGGAAGGATAGCAGGCTACCAAGAAGAGATTTGATACCCTACGAGCATATGCAGGGGGAGGAGGTCCCCCTTAGTCACAGTCTTAGGGGTGGGGAGTAAGGGGAAATGGGAGGGAGGGAGGAATGGGAGGATACAAGGGATGGGATAACAATTGAGATGTAATATGAATAAATTAATAAAATATATTTTAAAAAGGAAGCTGGCTTCCACCTAATTTTGGATGAAGCTGTTAAGAAAGACAAGCCCCACTCGATAAATGGTGCTAGCAAAATTGGACATCTACCCATAGAAGAATGAAGTTAGAGCCCATCTTTCTAAGCCTGCATTAAAAAAAAAATGATTAAAAGAGATCAAAGACCTCAATTTAATGCCTGGAATGCTGAATCTGCCAGATGGAAGCACAGGAAATACCTTTAAAGATACTGGCATAGGGCCAGTGAGATGACTCAGCAGGGAAAGGCTTGTCACCAAGCCTGGCAACTCACGTTTGCTCCCAGGGCCATGTGGTAGAAGGGAAAAAAAAAAAAAAAACAACTGCAGCAAATTGTCCTCTGACCTCTACACTTGCAATACGCCATAGTGAAACCTACTATTGTATATGCTGAATGGTGTTCAGGGACACGAAAGTGGAAAGGAGGCTGTGGGAGCATGAATGAAGACTTATGGGGGAGAAGCTTGGGAAAAATAAATCAACAAAAATGAGATTTGTTTGATGTTGCCGTCGCAAAGCCTAATACTGTGTATGCCAAATTTAATTAACTAAAGAAAAAGTGTTGGTAAGGCTGGTGTTCAAGAGAACTTACTGCCCTTGTAAAGAAAGGGTCATAGCATCTAGGCTGAGCAACTCACAACCACCTGTGACTCCAACTCCAGGTAAACTGATGCCACTTTTCTGGCCTCCACCAGTACTGGATGCAAATGCACATTTGTAGAGACACACACAGGGGAAGGTGTGTATATAAATAAAAATAAAACAAATCTTTCAATAAAAGTGACGGCATTAGCAAATGCTAAGAGTAAGAGCGCCTCTATCACAGATCACAGAGTCACAGCCCAGCATGGGCTCTCTGTGCTGCAAACAGTTAATAGTTAGCCCCCAGGAGAAGCCTAAGTTTCCACTCCATCCCTGTAACAGAATGCCCGAAGCACATGAAACTTTCAGCGCTCATCACAAGTGGTGCTCAGGTAAACACTGCACATATCTGGAAGTATGAAGTATTCAACAATAGGGAGACATAAAAATAAAAGAGAGAAAACAAGTCGTTGTTTTAAAAAGAAAAGCACAAAAAAATGAATGACTTCATGTTGCTTAATATTGACAAGCACAATATTGGCCTTCTTGGAGGGAAAGGACATTTGTTTCACACCGATGGGGGAGGATTCATGTTGGTGTCATTGTGCACACACCACGTCTTTCTAAACAGCAGCTGCATACCCTCACTTTGTGTATCAGTCATGAATCCCAACTACAGACAGCTGACCCCTCTTTGGATAAAATTAACTCTTTTCCTTGTGTTTTTAAAAATTATTTAAACAGAAGAAAAGTTAACTCACACAGTGGCAGGATAAGTAAATTGGAGTTTATGGGAGAAACAAGAAAATCTGTACTGTCGTCTTATGCAACACCAATTGAGTTCTTGCCAGTCACCCATGGGGTACAAAGCCAACTGGAGGGAGACTTCATGGCAGGTAAAGTTGCAGTTAAGTACTTGGTTGCTTTCTTCTCTTACCATTGTGTTTCCGAAGAGGTCAAAACACAATGTGGGTTCAGCTTCTGCCCTCCCAGGTGTGATTTCGCCATCGACGATTGGCAGAATGTTGCTTTAAATATGTCAGTGTAGCAGGCTACCAAGATGAGACTTGATAGCCTATGACCGTATAGTGGGGGAGGAGGTCCCCCTCGGTCATAGACCTAGGGGAGGGGAATAGGGTGAAAGCAGGAGGGAGGGAGGAATGGGAGGATACAAGTGATGGGATAACAATTGAGTTGTAATCTGAATAAATTAATAAAATTAAAATTAAAAATTAAAATTAAAAAATTTTAAAGAATATATATCAATATATAAGTGATTTTGAAATAAAATTTAAGTGTCTCAATTTAAAAAATAAAATAAAATATGTCAGTGTTTTGCCCAGCGCAATGGCTCATGCCTTTAATCCCAGTACTCTGGGGAGGAAGAGACAGGAGGATGTCTGTGAGGCCAGCCTGGTCTGCAAAGTGAGTCAAGGACAGCCAAAGCTACACAGAGAAATCTTGTCTTGAATCAAAACAAAACAAACAAACAAACAAAAGACATATCAGTGTTTCTTGACTTGTAAAAATGTTTCACGCACACCTTTCTTTCTCTCTTTGGGAAGCTTAGAATGAGATGTCAGAATGTCTGGGCTTCATTGTGTGGTTGGAATTCCATAGTGTCTCAGAACTTGCCCGAAAATCGGTGACTCTGTAGAAGCACAGTGAGGATCCAAGCTTTCTTCTCACACCTTGAGGCACTCCAAGTCAAATGAACTACTGACGGTACTAGATGTCACGGAGGAGACTACTCAGACCCTGTCTCTGTGCCCTCGAGCCTGACTAGAATAAGGTCTGAGAGAGCCTCTCCACATGCAAAAGACAAGTGAGTAAGTGGTTTGTAGGAAGGCGTTTGAAATCCACACGATGCCCACTTTTCAGTTCAGAAAGATAGGCAGGAGACAAAGCTAAGCCAGGAAGTCCTGAGACCCTGGCTCAAACAACCACACTGCGCCGAGGAGTCTTTATTTGAGGCAACGTATCTGATGATCATACACTTTAGCACTGTCTGTGTGAGCCGGAAGACTAAAGCCAAGGAGGTTGGTCATTAGAGTGAGCTGACTTGAAAAAAGGCTCTGAGGATTTGAAGATGCAGTGACCACACATGTTTACCACAGCTTTGTAGATGCCCAGCACATCCCTCCTGCAGAATGTCTGCTGGCAGTGAGCCTGCCCATCATCATAAGAAAGAAAATTAAAAGTGATATTTTTAACTCCATTATTAGAGGAAACTCACATCTGGAATACTCCAAGAACTTATTATCAACTATTCAGCTGGGAGAAAAAATAGCCCGGTGTCTACAATGCTTCATTTCTCCAATTATTTTGATATTTTCCCGATGCCTTAAATACTGAAGGCACATCACATCCAGCTCATTTAATCTCCCTAAATTATACTTTGTCCGTCTGCCACGGTTTTAATAAAGTCTTTTTTTTTAAAGAAGCTCAGTAAAATTATGGGCAATATCGAGGGATTTTGCTTTTGGCTCATTTTTGCTTTTTATATATATTTTTTGTTTTCTTGGGGGAAAGCATTGATATATTAGAACTGGAAAATCATTCTCACATTTTCAGCTTCCTTGAGGAACTTGGGGAATTTAAAAACAACAACAACAACAAAAAAAACAAGGTTGCTCACTAGGCTGCCAAGAGAAAAGAATTCTTTTTTTTTTTTTTTCTTGTGAGCTATTCTAAAATACTGTGACATTAGAGTGGGTTCTTTTCAGTGGAGATAGAAAGAAATAAGCCAGAGTTTACTCTCCCACACACACACACACACCATAACTCAATTCCAGATCCCCACAGTTCTGACTATGTTTATCAATCTTCCTTTATTGAAGCCTCCCGCCTCACGTACTGAGAACAGAGCTCCGAAGCACTGAATAAAGGCAGTAGAAAGGTGTGTGGGTGTGGCTGGGATCATTCTATGGCATAAGTCAACAACAATAAGAGTTGTGATTGAATATTAAGGTAAGCACAGGTACTTAACTTTACTGTGGGCAGGCGTTGATGCCCTCTAACAGTAGAATTAGCTTTGGGAAAGATAGGAATTCAGGCCAACTAGTTGCTAAAACTCTAAGACATGGTCTAAGGTTTTTGTTGTTGTTATGGCTGTTGCTTGTTTGTTTGCTTTTTTGTTTTGGTTTGTCTTGTTCTGAGACAGGGTTCCCCTGTGTAGCCCTGGCTGTTCAGCAAGTTGATCTATAGACCAGGCTAGCCTTGAACTCACAAAGGTCTGCCTGCCGCTGCTTCCCAAGTGCTGAGATTGAAGGCGTGCGCTACTATTACTGGTTTACGTTTTTGTTGTTGTTGTTGTTGTTGTTATTATTCACTTTCAACCTTAGGGTCTCTAGGAAAGCTGCATGGTGACAGGTTTAACCCTGTACATTATTGTGTATGGAGTTTCACCTTTGAAGATTCAAATTCACGGAGCACCCCCTAACACAAGCGTGCCTCAGCATCAACAAACAAGGAGACACGTCAGTACAAGACGTACAGAGCATTACTTTGTTTATTAAGATCCTCTAAGACATCTGTCCTGTTTTCACTTCTTTGATAAACTGCCCCGACCAAAAAAAAAAAAAAAAAACAACAACAGAGGGGAGGAAATGGATTATTTGGCTTACACCTCCAGGTTGCAGCCCACTGTTGCAGGGAAGGGAGGGAGGGAGGAGCTTGAGGCAGCTGGTCACATCACAACCACAATGAAGAGAAGAAAGAATTGGGCGCACCCATGCTGCCTGCTTGCTGTGTATACTCAGCTAGTTTCTTTATCCCTCTACAGTTCAGGCCACTGCCCAGGGAATGTGCTGCCCACAATCAACGATAAAGACAATCCTCCATAGACATGGCGGCCTCAGGCCAACAACTAACTAGGACTCTCAGAAGGGTGGGTTGAGACTGAAGCACAAATCGAGGACCATGCATGGACTGAACCTACACAGATGGAGCAGATGGGCAGCTCAGGCTTCATGTGGGTCTTCTAGTAAGGGGTGCGGGGGCTGCCTCTGATATGGACTCTGATGTCAGCTTTTTCATCGCTTTCCTCTTGCCAGGCCACAGGGGGAGAAGACACGCTCAGTCCTGATGTGACTTGATGATCTGGGGTAAATGGGAAGGGGAAGAATATATATATTCTTTTAGTTCCCCCATTTTATGGGGGAATTTTAAATATATATATATATATATATATATATATATATATATGAATGCAGAAAAGGGTAGACTGGTACAATGTGGCTGTGGGTAGAAGGATCAGAGAAGAGATGGCGAAACAATAAAAAAAACACATGAAAATGTCATACAGAAATTGGTTACGTTGTATGCTAACGAAAATGTCATAAAGAAATTGGTTACGTTGTATGCTAACGAAAATGTCATAAAGAAATTGGTTACGTTGTATGCTAACGAAAATGTCATAAAGAAATTGGTTACGTTGTATGCTAACTTAAAAGCAAAATATAATAAAAATAAATAAATAAATAAATCAGTCATGGATTGTTTTGGCCCAAGGGTCAGGATTCAAGGATCCTATCCCAAAGAATTGTGTCACCAAGAGCAGCTTCCAGCAATGACCACTTCCTATTTCTACAGCCCTTTTCTAAATGTGACTGTCATGGTGTAAAGAAACGGAACACACAATATGAATGACAACCGCCTGGCTATCCATCATGCTTCCAAAGAGGGAAGCCCCATTGGCTGAACCCAGAAGTAGGATTCAATTCCTCACTGACTGTGACTGGGTGTAGGACAGGCACGTGGCCTGGTAGCGGCCGATGAGGCCAAAGAAGAAACCGGAACTAGCTAGTTTAGGGGGAAAAAAAAACCAAATGAGCAAAAATACAAATAAGGAATCCAAAATAAGCTACTCTAGGAAATAAAAGTTTACCAGGCAGGCAAGACTAAGTGTCCATGTAAAGTTTTCTTTTTCCTTGATTGTTTTCTTCCTGCATGGGAGGCTAATAGATTAGATGTTTGAAAGCCCAGAAGCCATGTTTGTCTCAAGAAAAGAAGAATTGCACAGACCTGGGACACGGAGTCCTCCAGATAGCCTCTGGCTGATTGAGCTATCCCATGCCTTTATCTTCCCTCTGTTTGTTTTACAAAACGTTTTAACTAGAACAAATAAATGCCAGTTTCTATCTAGATCCTGATGCCTCTTAAAGACATTGGCCTTTGATTGTAAAAATAGTCAGTGAATATGGTTGGTATTAAAGAAATACTATCCACGCCCCCCCCCCTCACGACATACAAAGCCTTTGTCTAGTCAGCCCCTGAAGCTGGTCACACATCTCTGGAGGAGAATGCTGCACCCACAAGCATTCCCCAGAGTCTAACTTTATGCCTCCGGTTGGAGTCTATTTTAATTTTACAAGGTGAAGCAAAAGAATTTTCTGGGCAGAAAAAATGTTAATGGTATATACCATTGATCTTAAAACTAAATTTTAGTTGAAAGCTTCAGGAATGCAGAATCTAAAAGTCCTCATCCTCACCACGTGTGTGTGTATCTGTCTGTGTGTGTGTGTGTGTCTGTGTGTGTGTGTGTCTGTGTGTGTGTGTGTGTGTGTGTTTGCAGATTGGAGGATATCATCTGTACATGAACATCAGCCCATGAATTCTTCCCTTATTTTTACTCTAAATACAAAATCAGCGGATGGTTCATATGAAGTGGGGTTTATCAGCTATTTTCTGAAATAAAAGAATCATGGCAGGAGTTGATTTTAAAATGCCATTATTGGGTAAGATGAATTTTGAGACATCTCAATGTTTGTTTGTTTGTTTGTTTGTTTGTTTTGTTTTGTTGAGATATGGTCTCACTGTGAATCCTTGGCTGGCTTGGAACGTGGTTGTGTAGACCAGGCTAGCCTCAGTTATAGACGTATTCCTGCCTCTCTGCCCCACAAGAGTGCCACCATGCCTGGGAACTCAATATTTTTTAAGATACATTTTTTTCTTTCTTAACTCACTATGTCTATGTGTGTGTGTGTATGTATGTATGTATGTATGTATGTGAGTGCAGGTGTCTAAGGAGCCCAAAAGAAAGTGTTAGGTGCCTGGTGCTAGAGCTACAGTCTTTTGAGCTGAGGTTGGTGGCAACTGAACTCAACCCCTTTGCAAGATTAGCATACGTATTTAATTAATTATCACTTAGCATTTTGATTATTAAAATTGCATCAGTGTATGTTTTAGGATTTTCATTAGTGTAACAAGTTGTAGAAGGGAGGAAAGACCTGGACAGTCTAATGGCCTTTACATTTTATAATTTAATATTTAACTTTCATTTTATGTGTACGAATGTTTGCCTCCATGTCTATGTACCATGCGTGCACAGTGCCTGCAGAGGATAGAAGAGTGTGTTGAAAACCCTGGAAATAGAGTTAATGGAAGATAATGAGAGGCCTTGTGCATGCTGGGAATGGAACCAGGGTCCTCTGCAAAGGCAGCCCGAGCTCTTTACAAGGCCATCTCTACGGCCCTACATTGGCATTTTTATACAACACGTCTAGCAGTCAATCTCAGGCATTTCTTGTTTTTTTTTTTTTCGGTCCTGCCACAAGGCAGAATGTCATCTCTCCTGTTTCCTCCTCTCTTCTGGTAGCCTCTGTGCACCACTTTGCTATTTTCTATTTTTATTTGAATGTTCTTATAACTTTTTCCATAAGTGCCACAATAATTGTTACATGAGCTACTTATTATTTACTTTTTTAAAAAATCTGAACTGGGCTGTGGTGATGCACGCTTTTAATCCCGGCACTCAGAGGCAGGAAGATCTCTGTGAGTTCTCTGGTCTGCAGAGCTGCTTCTAGAACAGCCAGGGCTACACAGAGAAACCCTGTCTCAAAAAAAATAATTAAGTAAATAAGTAAAAGTCTGATTTTACTTAGATTTATCGGGAAAAGACTTGAAACTATGGTACTGCTATGCCTTGGGTTGCTACCATCAATTGCCAAAATGAGATTACTATGTAAATAAATACATAATGTAAACACAGAATAGTGTTATCTGTGACTACCTGCTTCAGCTTTGAACCTGGCCTCTGTTAGCATCTCTCACAAGGGGAGATCCCAGGATACCAAGTGGCTTGTAGATCTAAATTTAGCTTTTCTCCTTCCTATGGCTCCACCTATTGGGTAATGAGATCACAGGCTTGCCCCTCTATACCCAGGATACTAGGCCCTGGTGACCAAACGCAGGGCTTCATGCTTACTAAGCAATCCCTCTACCTATTGAGCATCATCCCTAGATGTTAATTAAGTAAAACACATTCTTTTTCCTTTAAGAGTCTGTTGGATAAATTGTCTGTGCCTTGCATCTAAACACCTTTGCAATCAAATCTCCCGTTGATGACTACTTAAGACATGGGCATTCCCAGTGTTTAATCTATTGATCCTACAATCCTCTTGTTAATTGGCACTAATCTCTGCTAATATTTAAGTTCCAAAAGAGGCAGTCAAAGTAGCCTTGTGTGGGTTGGATTATTTGAGCGAGGGGAGACACGGATAGAACACGCGTGCTATGTAACCAATATACAAAATAAAGTAAAACTGTTACAGGCGCTAGATGTTTAAAGAATTTAAAAGCTGGGTGGGCAGGATGGAGCACACCTCAGCCACAATACTCAGGAAGTGGAAGAAAGAAGAGCAAGGTTAAAGGTCGTTCTTGATTACATAGCAAGCCCAGGTTTTGTTTTTAAAACAAACAAAAATAACCCATAATGCTGGGGTGGAGAAGTGAGGGGCAGAATAATGAGAGGAGTTGGAGCGAAGAGAGAGGGAGGGTGGATTTCAATAAAACACATTGCATACATGTGTGAAATCATCAAACAGCCAAGAAGATTATGGGAAGAGTTTTAAAGGATTTAATGTTGTAGCTATAACACTGAAGAAAGATCTGGAACTATGCCAGTGTGGAGGGTGAGCAGAAACATCATCCATATCTTCAGAAGGAGCGGGTGGGAACTGAGGCTCCTAGGAAATCCTATTGGCTGCTGTGGGCTTGTGAAGAAGGAGTGTGAGGCCAGCACAGTTGCCTTTGCCCACCTGCATGGCCTCCAGTGACAGTGACTTTTAGTTCATACTGTCTTACAAATCTTACTGATTTCCTCTTATTGGATGGGATTTGTGGAAAGAGTTGACAAGAGGCATAAGTGGTGATAAACTAGCAAATCAGGGCCCAACAAGGATCCACTTATCCTACTGGAAGTAAGAAAAGTCAAGTTGGGATTTTCCCTAATCATTCATTCTTGAAGCAGGGAATTATTGTCAATCACACAGGAGTCCCTGGAGTTGCTACTGAATGAACCCTGCCCTTCAAATCTTGCAAAGTTCAGGCATGTTCCCTGAGTGGATTTGGGTAAGGAATTCTGGGAAATAATTACTGAAAGTCAGGACTTCATGATAAGTTTACTGTCTTTATGGAAAGAAGTGGCCCCCTCTCTCACACCCATCAACACACACCTCTTTGTGAATCCACGCTGTCGATGCTGTCCTCTGGGAGTCTGAGAATTGGCTTGACCAATATAATTCTTGCCATGCAAGCATGAGAACGTGAGGCCGGTGACACTCACAATGATGATGGTGATGATAATTTGGGTGATGATGATACCAATGCTATG
>OU015754.1:22809227-22823732 GCA_907169655.1 Acomys percivali | reverse complement strand
TGTGTGTGTGTGTGTGTGTGTGTGTGTGTGTGTGTGTGTGTGTGTGTAGTACCAATGTAGGCCAAAAGAGGGCATCATACCACCTGAAACTGGAGTAGCAGGTGGTGTAGGTGATTCAAACTTGGGTCCTCTGGAACATCTGGCGCCAAACATGTTGAGTGGAGTCTCCCCTACATCAAAAGCTGAGAAGGCCGTTAGGCATCTGCCCCCTGCCCTCACCTCCTCGTCACAGTTTGCTCTTTGCTGTCTTCTTGGTCCACACTCTCTTACTGAAATCTAGTGTGTGTTCCAGCCTCATTTGCAGCCTATTGTGGTTACAGACCTTCGTAGCCAACATCACTGAACACCGGCAGACAGGTGTAGGTACCAGATGCAGCATCCAACAGTCCATTTCAGGCATCCTCCTTTCTTCTGAACTCCGCATACTTTCTTCCAGAGTTAATGGGCACACTAGGACCTTGGTAGATCATTTCAACTCCCACTTTCAATTAATCAGAAAACAACTCTTTCGTGTGACTGACTGCCCCAGCAGAATGAGAGCTAGGAAGTCCAAAGTCTGATTGCTATGTTAAAACCTGTTAGCCATGTGCATGGTGACATCGAATGTTCTTTTTCAAATTATCCCTACATAATGAAATTTCAATGATTTGTTTTCCTTTGTTCAGAAATCTCTCTGATGTCATTCCGAAGATGCCATGCCTGGCCACCAAATTCACCCATGCAAACACACAGTTGGTTGTTTTAACTTTTATTTGAAAGTAGGTTACATTAATAAGCACTTCTGTTATTTACTTTAATGATTCTCTAACAGAATGCTAATTTGTTTAAAGTCTATACCATGTTTGCTTGAAATATTTCAAATTGCCCTTTATAGGAACATCACATTTTTGTATCACCTTCTTAAAAAAATTCCAGTTTCTAAAACTGACATTTATTAAGTATCTTAAACATGATTTTTATATTCCTGGCTGTATTATGCATGAGCTTCATGTTTGATTTATTTTTCTTTTGGATTAAAGGTGACAGATGACAGCTATAAGGGGGTGTTGTTTAAATTATCTTCCTTTTGAGGCTTTCTCAACTGTTGGTTGGCATCTTTGAGAATTAAGAGAGAAAAATAAAAAATCAAAGAGAATGACTACACAGAGGCTGCACCTGTACTTCACAGGATGGGAGGCAGGGAAGGGTCTTAGGGGAGGGGGCATGTGGGACACAAAATTTGGGGCACTTGCTGGAAGCTATTGAAATTCCAAGACTTCCATAGCCCTGCAGAATATTCAGAAGAGAAACATTGATTTCTACTTCTGGCAAAGGAAGCAAAGTGATCAAGCCACCATTTCATAACTTGTGAGATGGATTTTGTTTCTGTGATTTCTCTAATCCATTTCATTTGGAATTTAGATGCTGTGTGTACATCAGGGAGTATGGGTCTGGTTTAGACTCCAGACTTGCCCTAGAGTTTGCAGGGCAAGGAAAGAGAGACATGGAGTGGAGTGTGTGTGTGTGTGTGTGTGTGCTCAAATGTGTGTGTAGTTATCTATGCATGTGAGGGTGTGTGCATATGTGCCTATATATGGGTTATGGGTGCATTACATGAAATGCATTTGTGTGCAACTGTGCACAAGTCTGCATTTATAGTCATGCATGCATGTATGTGTCTGCATAAGGATATCCTGCTGTGCCCATAGTTACCTGTGTAAATACAGGCATGTTTTTAGGGATGTGGACTGTGTACACAGCAAGCTGAATCAGTAATGATCCCAACCTTCGGGATCTCACAGGAAAGCAGTCAGGTCAAATGACTGCATAGATAATAATCGTAATGGTTAGCAATAATAATCGTGGTCTCAATAACTAGAAGTTAAGGTGGCTTAAATGTCAAAGTTTTAAATCAACAGAAGAGAATACTATTATGGAGATGAAATCTGGTTCCCCCCAAATCACATCTCATCTATAACTCTCAGCAAATGTTTGTAAAATAAATGAAGAATATGTATAGATACATAGGTATATCATCACTCACCCATAGTGGAAAATAGGTTTCCTCTGTCTGTGTGTGCATGTGTGTGTGTGTGTGTGTGTGTGTGTGTGTGTATGTGTGTGCATGTACATGTGTGTGCATGTGTGTGTGTATTACAATAGAATCCCTGTATTTTTTTAAGTTGAAAGTACAGCTGGCCTTAAACACATACGTCTCTATATAGGTTCTAAATATACTAAACACTCACACTGAAAAATTGTGTCAAATTTTTAGTATCTGGTACAATAAACATCCTTTAAAATAAGTGTACAGTCATTTTAAAGCTTTATGTGCTATGTGCACATGAATGTAAGTGCCTATAGGGTTCAGAGGTGTGAGATTCCCCCTTGAACTGGAGTTAGAAGCAGTTGGAGTTACAGGAGGTTGTAAGCCACCTTATATGGGTGCTGGGAATTGAGCTGAGGGCCTCAAGAAGAACAGTATATGTCCTTAATCATTGAGCCATCTCTGAAGCGACATGTATAGTCATTTTTTAGTAATATTTGAGAGGTAAAGTTACTGAGGTTTTTTGTCTCTAAACTTTTTCCTAAGAATACTCAGTCACATTCCTGGCAACTTACAGGTACCAGAAAAGTATATTTACTAAATTAAGATAAAATAATTGATGAATGCATAACTGGTCAGTAATATGGTTTGAGTATGAATGACCCCCCAACAGATCCATATGTTTGAAGACTTGGGAGGGTTTGGAATATTTGGTACCTGTGGCTCAAACGAGCATTGCTGGGTCAAGCCAAAGACTCTGGTCTAACCTGTCTTAGTGGGGAAAAGTTATGCTTCAAGTTGCTGCCTCTGTGGCCACTGGCTGTTTGTCCTACCATACTTGCCTCACCATGATAAACTGGAGCTATGTGCTGAAATAAATCTTGCTTTCATTAAGTTATTTCTTCCAAGTAGTTTGTTAGGAAGATGAGAGAATTAACTAATTCAAACATGATGAGAGCAGTTGATACAGGCCATCTTCACGTCAGGGAGGGATCTGTGTGTCAGATGCTCTCCGGAAAAACCTTGACATAATTCTCATTTCAGAATGTAAATGAAATGGGATAGGATTTAAGGGATTAATGGAATGAGACAGGAAAGGATGGAATGGAAAATGAGACGCAAATGAGTTGAGATGAGATGGATGGGAGGGGATGATGGGAAAGGGATGAGAGAGTGGAATGCGGGATGGAGTAGAATGCAGTAGAGGGTGGGATAGTATGTGATGAGATGAGATAGGATGAATTAGATGGAAGGTGAAAGGATAGACAAGGATGGCGGTTGACAATTGTTGGAGTGAGATAGGGGGTTGGATGAGAGAGAGAACGGATGAGTCCAGATGGGCTGGGCTGCATTACATGGAATAGCATAGGATGGGATGAAAGGGAAGAGGTGGGATGGGACAGGATGGAGTGAGATGGGGTAGGATGGAAGTAAAGGGAAGAACTGGGACCAGGTGGGCTGGGATTAGGTACGAGACTGTATGGGATGGGTGAGATGCTTTTGAGATCCTTGTCCTCTAGAGACCACATGGCCGGGTGGATGTTTACTCCAGGTGCCAAAGGACATCAATACTTTGGGTGTCTCATTGACATTATCATTGCTGGCTTCCATATAAAGCCAGGAGAGGATGCTGAAAAGGAGGTCTGGCATCAAGAAGCCACACAAGCAACATAGGGAACTAAAAACAGTCCTGGGTTTTCTGATCGTAGTGCACTGCCAAGTGCCCTCACAGATGAGCAGTTTACATAACAAGATGCCTATCAACCAAAGGAACATGGCCTCTTTTTGCTAATTTGTTATGTAGTGTTGGCAGATCCCATCATCATGCAAACAAAAATTTCCACATCACGCTGCTAATTAAAAATAAAATAAAATAAAATAAAAAAAAGCTCATTTGCCGATAGTATTGATCTGCAATCCATTTTCCTCCCTTGGGGATGAAACCAGAAGCCTGTCGGATTAAGGTAGTTGCTAGTAAGGCCAAAGAGCTCGAGTTCCATTCATTAAAATATGATAATGTTAAGCTTACTTAAAAATACTCAAATCTGGGTTAAGCCTTCATGTTTCACTCTTTGTGAAATCGCTGTTGCAGTCTGAATATATTCAGCAACAAACAAGACCCTAGAGATCCAGGGTGGAGGAGGGCCTACAACCTGCCCGGGGTGTCTTTGGCCCATTAAGTTGAGCTGAGGAACCACCCGTGTGCTATTCAACCAGACCAATTGCGTAATAAAGAGTAGAGGCCTGGGAAATGGCCATTCTTCGGTTCTGATTCCTTGGACCAATTCAGCGTTCTTCCAGCCATCCTGTGGAAATAACCTGAGTTCCTAATTACCCACTATACATGCTTTATAGACATGCATACACGCACATGGTCATATCCATATGCCTGAGGGTATTTATAAGGATGTGTACATGGATGTGCACATGAGTATAAACATACATAGAGTGTCTATTGTAAGTCAAACCACTAAGGTTATTATGAGCACCTCCAGGGGTCACCTCCCACTTCTTCAGCACAATGATCATCACTTGTTTACTCTACTCTTTCCCTCCTGGTTTTTTTTTTTTTTTTAATTTTATGACTACCTTGTTCTCAGTTCTTAGTGTTTCTCAACTCTATTTCATCCTATGCCAGCCACCATGTTAATTCTCCACGGAGCAGGCAGACTTTGGAGTTGTCTACTAATTACCATCTAACTGAATACTAGACTATGCAAATATGGAGACTCACTAGGAAAAGAACAGGGGAGGTCATTTGTGTGAACACCAAGTCTCAAGGGTCTGTACTGGCTAGGGCGTTGGCCAACGGCATCCCTCTCTAATTGAAGAGCTAGGCTCGTCTTTGGAGCAGAGTTTCAAGACTTAGTAGAGATGGCTCCAAGGTCACGAAGTGTTTGTTGACTAGGAGAGACCTAAGCACCACCACTGTCTGAGTAGATCAACTTTTATATATTTAGTTATTTACCACATTTCGTGCAACTTAACACACACACACACACACACACACACACACACAAATCGACTGGTGAAGTGCTCTTGTTTTTCAAGAATCTGAGGATTAAAAATGCCTTGAAGAATTGTGAAATCTGCTGTTTCCGTAGATGAGAAGGCAAAAGAGGCTAGGCTCAATTATGTATCAACCGCTTCCATGGATGGCTTCAGGATCTGTGTAAATCCTTCTACAAAAACAGTAGGTATGTGTGACTAAAACAGCTCACCGAGCGACTGAATGGGGAGAAAGCCATATGCAATGCTCTCTCACATCCCCACTGGACTATACACTGTGGCTTTGTAGTTCAACAGAAACCCCATTCGTACCCCAGGTGCAAAAAAAAAGTTGTCCAACTACCAGCTAGACAAAATCCTACACCAGTCTTCTTCTCAACCGTTTCCTCTAAGATTAAAACCTTCCACATTGGGAGTGAGCTTGTTAAAACATAGGATGTTAAGCCACAGAATATTCTAAAGGAAAGCGAAACATTCCATGTTTCAGGGAAGCTTTTTAAACTCAGAAAGTAAACAACTCAAATAGCATCCAGAAGTCTCTGAAATGGACAAGATTTACCAGGCACCTACTTCCATCGTGCTTATATTAAGAGGAAGGACTGCTGAGGGATACTTTCAGACCAGCTGAGCCACACGAAAGAAACAGAAACCAGCTAAACTACCTAAGAAAAGGCGCAGACCAACTGAATTGCCTGGAAGAAATATTCTCCAACCTTTAGAGCTTCCTGTAGCCTGTGCTGTGAGCTCCAGGTTTCCAGCTATGGTGATCCGCACCCCCTCCCCATGCTGGGCTGGGCTGTGGTGATACAGCTGTCTTTGAGTCATTTCTGCCACATTAAGTTATCGCCCATACTCTTGTAAGTAAACCTAATAAAACATATTGGTTTGCCTAATTGGACTTTGGTGGTACCCATAATTTTGTTTGTCACTGGTTCCTTATCGACAGTGAGAAGACCTTAGTTTTTGTCTCCCCAGGAAGACATGATAAGGGCAGAAGTAGCCTCAGGAGGAGGGCAATGTCTCACCTCCAAGCCCAGGTCTAGAACTGTGTGGGCAACTGTCCAGCAGACAGACTCTAGTTAGGACCTGTTTTTGCTTGTCCAAGGTAAAATCTCTTCAGGGTCCTGTTCCTGTGTTTTATCTATTTCTTTCTAGTCATAGAAATTATTATCATTTCTGATGCTCACTGCAGAGTTACAGAAGCCCTGGTCATTCTTATCCCAGGGGCTGCTTCAAGTGTAGGAATCCAGATAAGAGAGGGAGGTGATGCTGTCTGCAAAGGTCCTGGCCTTCTTGTTCCTCTTGTCTCTCATTTATTAGCTTCTGATTTTGTTTCTCCCAGGAGGAGGGGATATCAAGGGAAAGGATGGAGTTCCCCATGGCTATAATTAAGCCTGCTCTTGAGAGAAGAAGTGAGGTCCTGTCTTCCATGGAGTGTGATGGTCTCTTCATGCATCCAAAAGAGTATCTCTAAATTCTTGGTGTGTACCTGTTTCTTTGCCCCTGGGTTTCTCAAGGTCATTCTACTTGGACTCTTTCCTGAAGCCATTTTGTTTCTATATTGTAGGTGGAATTCTTTGTTAGCCTGTCCTGGGCTGGCTCCATCTCACTGGCTCATATGAGGGTCTCAAACAAACTGATACTCAAGAGGGCAGCTTCAAACACAGTTCTTCCCCCAGATACCCTCAATATCACAGTCATGATCAGAATCCATATTGGCAACAGTGAGCAGAAGCAGCCCCCTATTTTTGAGTTCTGGACTATTGATGAGTGACTATCTATGACTCCATGATCTGGTGCACTTTCCTGGTAAGTCTACCACAGCCTCATGTCCTCTGCCAGCATGACTCTGCCTTGTTAGTGTCAATAAGTCAGCCATTGCCAACATGTAAGTAAATGCATGTGGCTCTGCTCCAGTAAAACTCTTATCACTGAAACAGGTTGTGGACTGAATTGTTAGCCCTTGGGCCATCCCCTGTCAGTCTTTTATCTGGCAGCTCTTCACAGGGAAGTGAGCATGGATAATTTGGGGAAAATCCAACTGAGGTAGGTGCCATGTTAACTTCCTATTGTGTGGGTATGTCCCAGGAAGAACATTCTTTATATTCAAATATACCTTACATAATCCATCCCATCATACTCACAAGCGGCTCGTTCCTAGACAGATATTTACTGGTCTGTGTGTCCCCCCGCCCCCGAGGCTATGCATATTGAATGGCCCCGGGGTTGTACATTGTAAGATAATTTACTTTGAATCTCAATTCTGGGACTCACTCCAAATCATAGCTTAATGTAATATTCACACTTCTTAAAATTTGTATTCATCTTTTATTAGCTCTTTGAGAATTTTATACCGTGTATTTTGATCATGTATACACCTGCCCCTCTCCCAGCTCCTCCCAAGTCTACCCTGCTTCTCTACCAACCCAACTTTGTGTCTTCTTTTATTGTATTGTAGACAAAATCCAAGCACAGAGAGAGGAGATGGGCATGAAGTCTCATCCTATCACAGATGCTATTTGTAATTGATACCTGATGGGAAAGGGACAGTCATTTTAAAAGTGTAGCCCTTGGCAGGACCCCACATTCCAAAGTATATAGGTAGTGCAAACAATATTTAATGTTTTCTTTTTCTTTTAAAAATTCAACATAGGTTAAAAAACAATTATTTCTGTAAAGTGTGATAGTCAAATGCAAAATCATTTGATTATATTTTGACTAGGTAATTAAGTGTTATTTTGAAGCAGGTAATATTTTGTAAGGATACCATATGAAATGTCTGCACATAAGGGGGACTCATTCAATAAATGCCAGTCGCAACTATTCTTTACACTCTTTCCCCACAAGTAATATTAAAGGGAGACATGTGCTTATACAATCACTCCTCATCCTCCAACATTCATGGCACAGTTGCAGAGATTGAGGTTGCTTTTAATTGTAATGAGTAATAGATGTTTAAATTACTTAACATCCCTTTATTGCGGTGTTAATTACATAGTGCTAATTGCACCGTGCTCAATAGCTCATTCATTTTTCTCACCAACAATCTTATAAAATCATGCATGGTTTAATAAGCTCCCGTCTTTCAGATATGGCATAACACCACTCTTTAAAGTTAAATGTCATGGGTAAGGAGAAAAATCCAACAGTCTCTGACTCTGATGCCAGACCTTTGGTCACTGAGAGTGAAGAAATCCAGGTAGGTTTCTGTGTAGGGCTGGAGTTGAAGGCAGGAGCCATGTTTGCATAGATGCCACAGTGAGAACTGGGCTGCACGGTGGGCTGAGCAAACTCAGAGAGCCTCTCAGAAGGTGCCTAGCCAATAGTCGCTAAGCAACTTCAAGAGAGCACACTCCTTTATGGATGTAGTGTGTCCCCTGTAAATATTCTTGTACCAGACCTGGTTTTCCTGAGAGGATAAAACATCATTGATTGCTCCCACTAATGTGAAAAAGCAATATGTTCAGTTAGGAAGGAGAAGACACTTAAAATTACAGTCATCGGAAAATGTGCCCACCTGGCATGGCCGAGCACTCTTCTAATGCTAGAACTCAGGAAGTGGAGTTGAAGGTCATGCTTGACTACATTCATAGCAAGTCTGGGACCAGTGCAGGGTCCTGGAGAACTCTGCACTCACTCTCCCCACCTCATGCTGGAATGTTGGCTGTCTTGATCTTCTACTGCTCACCAGCAGGTAACCAACCACACTTCTGTGAGTCACTCACAGACTCACCAGCTCCTCCTCCATTAGCCATGGAGACAAGCCAGGTAGAAGCTTGGAAACATCAGGACAAGGATGCTAAAATTCCAGGGCAGGTTAGAAGTTCTTCTTGACTAGAGAACACAGTGCCTAGAGACCTAAGCATTTACAAAGTTCCTTGACTCCAACCCCGAAGCACGTATTTACAGGGAGAAGCCAATGTGTATTGCAGACCCAGCTGAGAGCATCAGAGCTGCAATTAAGTCCAATTTGTCTTACATTTCAATCGCAGCCCATCAAGAAGGGAAGCAGGGAAAGGGTTCAAGTTCCGCAGGAACTTGAAGACTCCATGGAAAATTCTGCTTCCTGGATGGGTCACAGGCTCACACTGAGCCAATTCTACAGCTCAAGATTGCCTGCCTAGGGTATGGTTCTGCCAACAGTGGGCTGAGCCCTCTTATATCAATTAACAATCAAGACAACCCCCCACGATGGGCATACCCCCTTGTGGGCCAATATGACTTAGACAACTCCTTTCTAAGATGATTCTAAGCTATGTCAAGTTGAAAGTAGAAAGCTAACTAGGACACTACTTTTGTAAGATGGGGATTGAAAATACTAGACAGGAGCAATTAAAGAAAGGAAGGATTTAATCTGGGTCACAGTCTCTGAACTGTCAGCCCATCACACCAGAGGCAGGGCAGTGTACACTGTGATGGTTAGGAAGCAGAAAGAGAATGCAAGACCAAAGCCAGGGCAAGATACAGCCCCAGGGACACAGGGCTACTGGCCCACTTCCTGCAAGTAAACCCATCTCTTCTTTTCTCCACTTCCCAATGATAACTTTATAACTGGGACTGGGTCATTGGTTAATTTAGAGCTCAGTGCCCAAAAAGTTGCCATCAGCCACCAGCTTGTAACCATGTCCACAAAATATAAGGCTTCAAAGACCTTTCTTTTACTCAAGCCAAAGCAAAGTATTTGAGGATGTGGCTGCTAACGTCAAGTTTGCTGTTACACATTTAACAAGGATTTCTTTTCTCAGTCCAAGAAGTCCAACAAATTCTCCTATACCATCCAAATATGAAAAAGGGAAAAAAACTATTTAAAAATCTTAGTGTTATTTGACTTAGATGTTGCCACCCAAAGCACTTTTTGACTCACAATCATTGGGGGAAATGCTGTGTGCACTCAGCTTTCTAAAAAGGAATATTGCCTTCTCTTTGAAATGCTTTCTAAGGGAAATACCTGCAGTACCCTCTCAGGGATAGATGGATGCTTTCCTTTAAGTCAGTAGGACAGGTGAATGAGAAAGTGCAGTGCCCCCTGGTGGACAGTACTGGCACCTCTCCCAACCCCCATCCCTTCCACTATACTTGAGGCTCACTTTTCTAGCTACAAGGAAGACCCTTAGAGCCCAGTGAATCCATACAATATGCCTCCCATGGACACCGTACCACATCTCCTATACTCCCACACCCACCCACTCACATACAGCCTCACCAAAAAAATAAAGCAAATTCTTAGAGCTTCAACTGTCTTTTCCTTGATGGAAAAAAAAAAAAGTAACATTACCAAGACGTTATTAGCCGATACCTTTGCCTTGACAAGTCTAGAGCTTAAAATTAATACAACTGTTGGATTAAGCAATATAAATTTAAATTTCAGGCTTCCGTACACCCAACACACATCGTAGCTTTTCCTCTGAACGCCATTCATTTCCATTTAATGTCTTAACTCTTTTGATCTTATTAAAAATCTCGCTGGCTGTGGTTGGCCACTGGAGAGTAGTGAATGAAGTCAGGATTATCAAAACCGGTAATTAGAGACAGATTCATTTTTATGTGTTTGGCAAGCCTCACCATTTCAGAGTGTTAAATACCTTGTCACACTTGAAATCAATACTAATGGTAAAGGATGGATTATTTTGCGAAAGCAGAACAAAAGTAGCCAGTAGGCCTGCTTCCAAAGTTAGAATGAATGTGTGAACGGTTCAGTATTGACCAATTACAGATGAGGTCTGTTAAAGGTGTCAGCCCTGCTGGAGGCAGACGATTCATTGGGCTGAGTAATGAAAAATATAATATAATGGATTAAGTAAGGTTTTTTAAAACGAAATAATGGTACCATTACGGCTGGCGACTCAAAGTCTAAATGTGTGTTGCTCCTTTCATACACACTTCCTTTGATGTGTAGACAGAATTTGTGTCATATTGCTGGCTTCCCCAAGGCCCAAAGAAAGGATCCAGGTTAAAAAAATAAAATAAAATAAAATAAATCAGATTTAGATACATGGATACCTCCAAATAGAGAGAAAAGCTTTGGGAAGTCCGGAGAAAGCATCTAGTGTGTTCTAGTTTGCTTTTTGTTGCTGTGATAAGACACTGAACAAAACCAACTCTTTCATCTTTCAAGTGACATGCAGTCCATTACCAATGAAAGTAAGGACAGGAACTCAAGGTGGGAACTGAAGCAGTGACAATGGAAGAGTTCTAGTCACTACCTTGCTTCCAGGCTCACTTTCAGCCTAGACCCGCCAGCCTAGGGATGCCATGGCCTACATTGGGATGGCCCATCCTGTATCAATTAGCAATCAAGAAAATGCCCACAGATATGCCCACAAGTTGGTCTAACAGAGGTTCCTACATCCTAGGTGTATCAAATTGACAGCAAAGATCAGCCAGCACATAACATCCTCACCTGTATTTAATGCTTTCCTTTAGATGGGTCATTGGTGTTAGGTTGGGGCTTCTGAAAACAGAGACCAAGATGACTCTGACACAGAAAATGCAATGAAACACTTTTGAGGAGCCTGGGAATGTGGGAGGAATGTACAAACCATGAAGTGATTGCGTTCATCCAGGAAATAAAGTAGGTATGAATAGTGCGAAGGTGCCTCAGACAACCTTAAAGCATGCAGCATTCAGAGAGGTCTGAGAGAAGGACTCAAGCCAAAGTTTCCATCAAACAAGACCTGGCCTCCCAAGGCAGCTTGCTTTAACAGCTCTTCAGGGTGTCATGGCAGTTTCCATTGACTCCTGGAATGCGTGGTCTCAAAATAAACCCAGTGAGAAACTTCTGAGGTTACAGCTCATATTCCACAGCTGATCATCTGGTACTCATGCAGAGCCATCACCAATCACACTTTTCATCATGCAGTAAGTGCTACACACACATACATACACACACACACACACACACACACACACACACACACACACACACACACCTCACTCCCCCTGGACATTTCTTCATGAGAGGAAATGTAAAAGCAGGATTTGGGCTGAGGGGCTGTAGCTCTCCAGTGGATAAGGCCATCCCAAAGCTCTCAGAACTGCAGGCATCTCTTCTCCAATGCAGGGCACTTTGGAATCATCTTCTGTAAGCCAGATGAGCCTGGGTGTTCCACCAGAAGCCTGATCAGAACCTTCAGGTAGGGTTCTTCCATTCACAGTGACACCAGGGCAACAAGATCCACCTAGGAGATATACACCTGAATACCAATGCATTCTCTATTTTTGGTATAACTGAGCAGCAGGAACCTCACACTTAACCCAAAGAATCCTCTTCTTTCCTGCTGGTCCCTGGTGAACTCAGTGTAGGGCATGGATGAGACACCAGAACATCCTTTAGGTCTTTGATAAGAACCCTTTATCACCCATCACTCTATCGTGATGATAGACTGTTTTCGCTCCTTCAACTGACTGGATAGTTTCTGAGATTCTTCCTGATTGTTCTCAATAAAAAGTCTCAAATCACTGTCAAGAGAACAAAGCGACAGCCTACAGACTGGGAAAAGATCTTCACCAACCCTACATCTGACAAAGGTCTAATATTCAAAATACATAAAGAACTCAAGAAACTAAACACCACCAAACCAAATACCCAATTGAGAAATGGGGCTTGGAACTAAACAGAGAATTCTCAACAGAGGAATATCAAATGGCTGAGAAATACTTAAAGAAATGCTGAACTTCCTTAGTCATCAGGGAAATAAAAATCAAAACAACTCTGAGATTCCATCTTACACCCATCAGAATGGCTAAGATAAAAAATTCAAGCGACACCACATGCTGGAGAAGATGTGGGGAGAGAGGAACACTCCTTCATTGCTGGTGGGAATGCAAACTAGTACAGCCACTTTGGAAATGTATCTGGTGCTATCTCAGAAAACTGGGAATAGGGCTTCCTCAAGACCCAGCTATTCCACTCCTTGGAATATACCCAGAAGATGCTCCAGCACACAACAAGAAAATTTGCTCAACCATGTTCATAGCAGCCTTATTCATAATAGCCAGATCATGGAAACAGCCTAAATGTCCCTCAGTAGAAGAATGGATAAAGAAACTGTGGTACATATACACTATGGAATACTACTCAGCTATTAAAAACAAGGAATTCCCAAAATTTGTGGATAAATGGATTGAGCTAGAAATGATCATAATGAGTGAGTTAACCCAGAAGCAGAAAGACTCAAATGGTATATACTCACTTATATCTGCATACTAGCCCAAGGGGCATGTCCCATGAAAGCCTTCACTTACCAGGAAACTGGGACAGAGGGGAGGACATCCTTTGGGACTCTAGATGAGAGAAGCATGGGAGAATAGCAAAGTAGAAGGATCCAGTGGGTCCTATAAACCTACAAGTAGAACATTATGATAGGCAGATTTGGGCCCAGGGGTCCCGCTCAAACTAAGGCACCAGCCAAGGACAATACAGGTGGTAAACTTTAAACCCCTACCCATATCTAGCCAATGGTCAGAACAGTCTCCACACTTGGGTGGGGAGTGGGATATGACTTTCTCACGTACTCTGGTGCCTCATATTTGACCATGTCCCCTGGAGGGGGAGACCTGGTGGCACTCAGAGGAAGGACAGCAGGTTACCGAGAAGAGACTTGATACCCTATGAGCATATACAGGGGGAGGTAATCCCCCTCAGGAACAGTCATAGGGGAGGGGAATAAGGGGAAAATGGGAGGGAGGGAAGAATGGGAGGATACAAGGGATGGGATAATCATTGAGATGTAAAAATAATAAATTAATAATAAAAAATTCAGAAGAAGAAAAAAAATTAAAAATAAAAAAATAAAAAGTCTCACCAAGTGGGAAATGGACTCCATATAGAAAACCATCTCAGACCCATATTATATCAGTTCCAATTAGAATCCTGAGGAAAAGACCACAAGGTGAGTACACAGACACAGTAATCTGAGGCAGAGCCAAACCTCATCTAAAGGTTCACTCCTTACCAGCCACACAGGCAGCTGTTTTCCCCATGTTTACATTGTTGCTAAGTGAGATACCCATTCACAGAGAATCGCCTATTATTTAACTTCTTTGTAGGTGATACCCAGAATAAATGAATAAATGAATATATGTGTATATGAATGTATGGGTTAGTGATATCCTAGGACTGAGGTTGAGGAAAATGGGAAATAATTGATAGAGTGGAAGATAATAAAAATAATAAAATATTAGTTGATGGTTTAACACAGCTTTCTGGTTGAAATGGGAAAATACAACCTACACACATGCAGGCTGTGGATTATAATTCAGTAACGTTATTTTTAAGTCAGCAATGGCTGGCAAGATGGCTCAGTGGATAAGGGTACTTGATACCAAGCCTGATGAGCTGAATTTAATCCCCAAGACCCATGTTGTAAAAGGAGAGAACCAACTCCTGCAACTTGTCTTCTGACTTCCACGCACGCGCACGCGCACACACACACACACACACACACACACACACACACACACACACACAC
>OU015754.1:22783152-22809217 GCA_907169655.1 Acomys percivali | reverse complement strand
CACACACACACACACACACACACACACACACACACACACACACACACCTAAAAGTCAGCAAGCTCAGCAACATACTTCAGGGTAGGTTTGCTGAAGCCTTCCAGTCACAGACCCCCAGAGTCTGGTGGGTTAGAAGTGTCAGAAGGGGGCTAGAGAGATGGCTCAGTGATTAAGAGCACTGGCTGCTCTTCCAAAGGTCCTGAGTTCAATTCCCAGCAACCACATGGTGGATCACAAACATCTATAATGAGATCTGGTGCCCTCTTCTGGTGTGCATGTGGACTTGCAGACAAAACACTGTATACTTAATAAATAAACAAATCTTTAAAAATAAAAAGAAGGTGGTCGGCCGACTGGAGCAGGGTTGGTGGAGGCGTCCGCAAAGCTGTTTCCAAGATGGACTCCCGAGGCCTTGGGTCACAGCTGAAGGACAGTATTCCAGTCACAGAGCTCTCAGCGAGCGGGCCTTTCGAGAGTCACGATCTTCTCCGGAAAGGGTTTTCTTGCGTGAAGAATGAACTTTTGCCCAGTCACCCTCTTGAATTATCAGAAAAAAAAATTTCCAGCTCAACCAAAACAAGATGAACTTTTCCACCCTGAGGAACATCCAGGGGCTGTTTGCTCCCCTGAAGTTACAGATGGAGTTCAAGGCGGTGAAGCAGGTTCAGCGTCTTCCATTTCTTCCGAGCTCAAACCTCTCACTGGACATTTTAAGGGGCAATGATGAGACCATTGGTTTTGAGGATATCCTTAACGATCCATCAGAGAGTGAGCTGATGGGCGAGCCGCACTTGATGGTGGAATACAAGCTGGGCTTGCTGTAATACACGGTGCTGTGCAGGGGCAACAGCAACAGGAGCATCGTTTGTAGCTGCCTCTGCTACAGGCTGATGTACATAGCATTAAAGTACTGACAAGAAAAAATAAAAAATAAAAATAAAAAGAAGTGTCAGAAGGAGAACATGAAGGACGCAGAGACCATGTGCTTCTTATTTGAATCAAGATTATTTGAGGCAAGATTCTGGATTCTAAGCCCTAATTGAGGAGGTGCAAAGCTGGGAGCCAAGAAGCCTCTAAGAATTCCTATAACAAGGCTCTTTGGCCACTCTTTTTGGGTTCTTATATGTCCCATCCTTCTCCACCTCAATACATTCCAACCCCCCAACACTAGATAGTCAAGAAAGAATTATAGAGGGGAAAAGGGGGCCTCAGTCTCTTTAGACTACTTCCTGCTGATTAGGGACACTGAGTTCCTTGGTGCAAGTTTGGTCTTCGCTGACAGTGTATCTAATTTCTTTCACTCATCTCGTTGTGCATGACCACTTGACAAACTGCAACAACAACAAACCGTAGCATCGGAGCAGCAGCGGCTTCTTCAGAGCACCTCAAGTCCCTCCTGGGGCTCTGGTATTTATAAGAGTCCCCAGAATTCCAAACTTGAGCTATCCTCAGTGGGCAATAATACACTCTTTCCAGAGCCTGAGACAATCATAGCTTCTGTGGACAATCTGAAGCAGCCCCATATCCCACACAAGACACATTCACATATTCACATAAAATAACTGGGTTTTTAAGAAACCAATATTCTTACTACAAATACCTGCACAGGTAACACTGTGTCTAGGACCACAGGCTTGGCATGAATGCAAAGATGGGTAGGTGTCCACATTGGGAAACAACTCCACCCTAGAGACATGCTGCCAGCAAACACTCTGTCAGTGTGCAGGGACACACTGCCCTTGGGGGTAGATGTCTTGTCATAGACAATGTTATTTTCCCCTCACTGTTGACAAAGGGTAGACATTCAATCTGGTTTTCAAGTGGCAAAATTGTCTTATATGTTATATTTGGAAAGTGGAAACCAGCAGTATTTCAACCAGAGGGGATTTAATTCAAGATGCTTGCTCTAGAGCCAATGGAGAACTTGAAGAACAATGCACAGAGTAATTAATTAAAAATTCACACAAAGAGTTGGAGCAGAAGACCCCCCCCCCGTGATGAGATTATGACAAAAGAGAGTCTGTGTCTTAGAATTAAATCTTGAGACAGCCCAGTGGCAGAAATATCCACAACGAAGACTCACCTGCCAGAAGAAAGACTGTCTGTGGCAGACAACAGAAGGAAGAAAACCCTGGTTCCTTCCCTCATGTCATTCTACAGTAGTCAGTGTCTATCTTTAGGTATACATCTTCGGTACACATCTTATCCTTAGGTACATCTACCCCATAACAAGTGGACAATAATAGTCCCCACATCTTGTGATAAGGTGAAAGATGGGCAGGGGGTACCTCTAAGAGGATGTGGGTTATAAACACATTTACTAACCAGGCATGTACCTCAGGAGGCTTGTGGGAAAGGAAAATTAGGAGGTGGCAGTGTCACAGACCACCTGGAGAGCAGGCAGCAGTACACCGTTCTGCAGGGAGCAGGATCCAGCGACCTCATCAAGGCAAGGGTCCTCAGCAAGGTAGAGTCTTTTGTCTTGGGACATTTGGAATCCTCCTGCACTGGAGAGATTTTGTTAATGTCAAGAATCATTGCCCTGGGAGGCGAAATACGCTTTCCTCTTTTGTTTTTAATTTATACATAATTAAAATTCATGTGAATGACAGTTTTCAAATTAGACATTACATCGTTAATCTGTTTAATATCACAAATGGTCTGGGGCACTGCTGTGTGGGAATTATAAAAACTTGAAAAGTAAATAAAACATTGCTTTTAAGGCATTCCCTGTATAGAATTGGGGATGAGGATTTATTACTGAGTTTACTCTAGGGAACCCAGCTTGGGCCAAGATAAACTCCAACGGTAAACGTCACTCAAGTTATCCAAGATGTATTGTTGTGTATAGAGAGTGATGTGAATCTCTTAGGGGAAAAAAGTGTGTGTGTGTGTGTGTGTGTGTGTGTGTGTGTGTGTGTGTGTGTAAAGAATTTTCTATGTCATATATTAAAGTTGTAGTAAGACACACAAGTGCTCCGGGCTGGATAGCAATTTTTTGTTTTTTAAATTAAAAATACACCAACAATTATTTAAGTGGATATAGAATTCCTTGAGAGAGGAAACAGGGCAAATGGTGTCTACCCTTCTCTGCCACCGTTCTCAGCAGGTCAGCTCTGGCCTCTGATATACACTCCTAACTCAAGAATACTTGGGAAGATGGAGATGTAAAAGGGTAGATTTTCTGTATAATTGAAGCTAACACTGTCAAAGCAAGTCACACAGGGACATCTGAATTCCATAGGGGTGGCCCCCACACCGAGAGGGAGAGTCTACAAAAGCACTTACAGACACTGTCATAGACTGGCCTAGAAATGAAGCACCAAGATTGCTAGCACAGTCCACTAAAGCCGAGGCTGATCTCAGCATCTCCAGCATCACCAAACATGTGGTCCTTCTGTGGCATTTTCCACCCAGAAGACTGGGTCCTGGAACTCTGTTATTGCTTCCCCCAAACCACAGGCTACTTATCTAATCTTTATCCAGCTATCTATCTATCTATCTATCTATCTATCTATCTATCTATCTATCATCTGTCAATCGTAAGTCATTTGTCATCTATCTATCTATTTATCTATCTATCTATTAAGCATCTATCATCTATCTATCTATTATTTGTCTACAGTGGTTTGAATGAGAATGGTCCCTATAGTCTCATACATTTAATTGCTTGGTGTTTATTTAGGGGAACTGGTTGGGAAGGATTAGGAGGTATGGCCTTGTTGTCACTGGGGATGGGCTTTGAGGCTTTAAAAGCCCACACCAGGCTCAGTTTCTCTCTGCTTCCTGTCTGCAGTCCAGGGCGTATTTCTTAGCTACTGCTCCAGCACCATGCCTGCCTGCTGCCATGCTCCCCATCAAGATGGTCATGGAATCTAACCCTCTGAAGCTGTAGTCTCCAAATAGACTGTTTCTGCTTTAAGTTGCCTTGGCCATGGTATTTATCATCTATCTCTCTATCTCCCTATCTATCTCCCTATCTATCTATCTATCTATCTATCTATCTATCTATCTATCTATATTCTATTATCTATCATTTATTTCCATACCTATGTTTATCATCCATCTATTTCCTACTTAGCATCTATGCATCTCTGATCTGCTATCTCTCTATAACTTGTCCTCTAACTTTATATTTCTGTGTCACAGATTATAAATACCAAGGACCAAGCTCTGAAGGCTCCTTTTGAGTTTTCCCCCATCCTCCCTCATCTACTTCTGTTCCTGTGAGTTTCCTACCACTTCCTTGGTTGATAAGATTGCTTCCTGGTTCCTGAAAGGAAAGTCATACAAATGCTATTTTCCACACAGTGACCCAGTTTGGATGTTTGACTGAGATGGCAAGCTGACATTTTTTGGGGGGGAAGTTAACATCATTTCTAGATTGCTGAAGTTATGACTTCTGTTTATGTCTGTATGGTTTTTCATTTTCTTTGTTTCCAGGAAACAAGTTGAATTTAATCAATATATTCTTATAATCTACTGACCTGTTTAGGGACTTTTTTTTTTAAACATTTAATTTCTTTTATGTCAATACATCTTTCTCACCTTCATTTATCCCTGAGGCAAATCAACTTCCGTCATACTAAATAGCACTTAATGAAATGGAGGATTTAGTTTTCTGATAAAATTTAGCTCTTCCTTGTTGTCTGTTTATAAATAATTATAATATAAATAAATAACTTGTTTTATCTGCAAATTTTCTGGTTCTGGATCTGCGATGATTACTATCCTCCTCCTCCTCCTCCTCACCATATCATCATCATCATCATCATCATCATCATCATCATCATCACTGTGACCAAACCAGAACAACCTGAGGGGGGAAAGGATTTGCTATACTAATCATTCAGCACTTACAGTCCACCTTGGCGGAGGAGGCATGGTGGCAAGAGAAGCCCACTGCTACACTGGAGCAGGAACTGCTTGTTCACATGTCAGAAAGATGTGAGGAGACTGCGGAGAGCACAGATGATCTATCAACCTCAAGGTCAACTCAAGGGACCACCTTCCTCATCCAGGTCCCACCTCTTAAGCATTTGACAGCCTCCTTGAACAGCACCATTGCCTGGGGCCAAATGTTCAACACAGGAACCTATGCGGGATATTTCCCATCCAAACCGTAACACAAGTCTTACCATTTAGCTGGGGTGTTTGTAGTCAACTTTTACCCAGAAAGCCTTTCGTTATTGTCTTCTCTGATGCAATCCCTCCACTTGTTACCATTGTCCTCGTAAGGATGATGCCTTTCCTCTAAGCTTCTCTGGACTTTTCTAACCAGCCGCTGATCTGTCTCCTACTTCTACCTGCTTGGAGGCAAGACCAGTCCTTCAAGGCTACCTAAAGACCTGACAGGCTGTGGTCAGCTGGTGGGGGAGGAGGACTCCACCTATCAGAAGTCTAGGGGAGGGGAATATGGCAGAAGAGGGAGGGAAGGTGGGAACAGGAAGATAAGAGTGAGAGGATAACAATCAGGACATGATGTGAATAAATTATAATTTCAAAAAGAGGGGGGGGAAAGAACACAGTTTTCCATCTCTGAACTTGGATCCTAATACCACCACCCTCCTACCTGGTTAGTGTGAACCACTTCTAGTCAAACCTCAATATTGTTCCTTTATAAGGTTGTTTTTGAAGCATTGTTCTCGTCACAAGACATTATTTTCCCCTCTATAAATAAGATTCTTATTTATCAGATAAGTAAAAATATTCTATGACTAAAATTTAGATGTTTTAAATATTATTTTAGGGGGAAAAAAACTCTTGAGGCTGGAGAGATGAGTCAACAGTTGTTGGACCCTAGAGTCCACTCGGGTAGTAGGGGGTCGTTGCGAGAGACCACTCGAGGACCACAGTGTTGACGCAAAAGCGCAAGGTTTATTGCTGACGCGCGTCAGGGGACCTCAGCACTCACTCGGGAGGGAGGCACCCCGAGTCACTGTTACAGGCTACTCTTTTTTTTTTTTTTTTTTTTTTTTGAGACAAGGTTTCTCTATGTAGCCTTGGCTGTCCTGGACTCGCTTTGTAGACCAGGCTGGCCTTGAACTCACAGGGATCCACCTGCCTCTGCCGGGCGTGGTGGCGCATGCCTTTAATCCCAGCATACAGGCTACTCTTAAAGGCTAAAACTGCAAATGTTAGGAGGGGCTGCGTGCTCTATGTTAGGATTGGCTCTGGTGGTCGCTAAGGGTGCTTGTCTAAATGTTACTGGCTATTGCAGGGGTCGTTGGTCTTGGGGGCTATTCTTGGCAGGGAGGGGTGTTGGGGAGTTTCCAGAGAATTTCCAGATAGTAATTGTTTACCTTAGTTGAAATTGTTTATCTTAGTCGGCCACCTTGATCTCAGAAACTGAAACTGGCCTTCATTTTTCTGGGTCACTTTCCCAAGCTTGCCTGGGTCACGTTCCCAGGCTCAGGCTGAGAGAGAGAGAGAGAGAGAGAGAGAGAGAGAGAGAGAGAGAGAGAGAGAGAGAGAGAGAGAGAGAGAGAGAGAGAGCCCTACACAATTAAAAGCACTTGCTGCCCTTCCAGGGCACAGGGGTTTAATTTCCCAGCATGCACTTGGTAATTCAAAACGTTCTGTAACCTCAGTTCCGGGGGATCTGACACCCTTTTCTGTGTTCCATGGTTACTGTACACACATGGTGCACAGACATTCATGCAGGAAGAAAAAAAAAACACCCACACACACACATAAAAGTAAAAGAAGAAAAACTCCTATTTATAAGCACAAAGAAATACTAAAATGAATAGAAGTGTCTTTTTCTGCCAGAATTTATTCTCCCATCTTATTTTCTATGTGATTCGGAAGGTATGTTCACATAGTTTTCAATGTGTATGCATTTATTTGCTTTTACAATATTACTTAAAGGAAGTAAGACTAATGCATTAAAAGGTATACACATTTAATGCCAAAGATTCTTTCCTATTTTAATTTATCACTATAGTTTGCTTTCTGTTGCTGTGGTAAACACCATGACCAAAAGCAACCTGGGAAATAAATGGTTTCTTTTATCTTATGGCTTGGAATCTGTTATCTAGGAAAGTGAGGACAGGAACTCAAGGCAGGAACCTTCAGGCAGGAGCTGATGCAGAGGCCATGGAGGCGAGCTGCTTACTGGCTTGCTTTTCATGGCTTACTCAGATGCATTTTTATAGCATCCTAGACCACCCATCTAAGGTAGCACCACCAACAGTGGGCTAAGGTCTGGCACATCAATGATCAGCCAAGAAAAGGCCCCCACAGGCTTGCCCAAAGACCAATCTGGTGGATTTATCTTCCTTACTAAGGTTCCTCTTTGCAGATGGCTCTAACTTGTGTCAAGTTGACAAACAAAACAAAGAACAACATAAAAACAATGTAACAAGCAGGTGGGTTTTCCACTGGTGTGAGGTAAAGATCTAACTGTAAACATTTTCAGCTACAGAAAATCCACCTACTTGCTACATTGTTAGGGTTTCCTACTTAGTTTTCATTGCAAATCCTATTACATAACTTGCAGTCAACTTATCCGAACAGTCACGCCATCACATCGGTCAATTATTTTGTTCTCCCAGTGAAGTGCTAATCACTGCAGAAAAATAACAGGTCTTGATAATTGGTGGAAAGCCACTCATTTTTGTTTTCATTTTAATAATTGTCTCCGCTGCTCTGAGTTTGGCAGCAGCATTTCCCTCGGCATGGTCTTGATTCCAAAGATAAGGCTATTTTAAGCTAATTTTTATCGAGTGCTACAATCGTTGCCAAGCACATGACAGTCTCCTCAGCTGAGGCTGTTTTGTGGCATTGGGCACAAGCCAGGGCTCTGGAATGTGTCCCAGCTCTGCACCTCATCAGCAGGGAAATGTCAAACCTGTAAAAATAAGCACAATAATAGGATCAACCACATCTGTCACACCCGAGGGTGAGATGACCCCTGATAAAGTGCAAAGCCCACTGTTTCGAAGAGCGTAGATGTGAAGAGGGACCGGTGATTTTATTGTTGTGCATAAAGGACTGGTGACCTTAACAGTCCCCCCTCAGGGGTATTAATCAGGATCCATAAAGCTAATAAGTAGAAGCTCAGTGCAAAATAAATCCTATTATGTATTAGTAATAAAGGTTGAATTTTCTTGATTCTCTTGCTATTTCTTCCAATATTTCTGCTGCTTACATAGTATTTTGTTATTGTATATGCAGTATACTTGTATGTGTGTATATGATGTGTGTGCATACCCATACATGTTACAGCACATGTGTGGAAGTCAGAGAAGTCAGTTTTGTAGAGGCAACTGACTCCTTCCACCTTTACATTGGGTCTTGGGGATTGATGCCTTGAGTCGTCTCACTGATGCTTTTTTGTTTATGAATCTTTTCCTGTTCACATAATAAATAATTAGATGTACATGAGGGAAGGAAAATGATTAAAGATGGAGGTTTTTTTTTCTGTAACAGAAGAAAAACTGTTGTGAAGAACATTGGCTAAATTCTTGGGATTGAATTATAAAAAATATTAACAGGAGGAAGTATGGTTTATATGAAGTCTAGGACAATTCAGCATTTTGCAGTGTTCTGATTAAAAAAAAAAAGGAAAGGGAACATAGTGTGCCTCCCTAGGGAACACAAAAATGATGGCTATGACTTCTCCTCACTGAATATCTTTTGGTTATCAGCACCTAGTTACAAGAATTACTAAAAAGTTTTTTTGAATCGGTATCATGTGTTTCATGTATCTAATCACAGGCACATAGATATTTAGTGTTTTCATTTCTCTTTGCAACTGATATTGTATGTGTTTGAAATCCCCCTAAGCACTGAATAAGAGGAAAGATGTATTAATTGGAGCAAAATGTTCAGTTTATTCTCTGAGACCCAGAGTATCCACAAGCTGTTTATGTGACATTGTAAATCGGAGAACGGTTGCCAGTATACCCATCAATATCAAAACATAAAACAGGGTGACAGAAGAGAGAGAGCTTGAGAGATAAATATTTTTAAAGTGTTATGCAAATGCTGTGCATTTATGAATACATGCGGATAATGCTGGCTGCCTGCAACCCATGAATGTACAAATGAGAATGCGCATATTTTTAATCCTGTTCTAGAAGGCCACAGAAAAGTACAAACACAACTGATGTGAGACCAATTTGAGAAGCTTAACTCCCTAGCTGCATCCCCGATTCTGTCTCCATTACAAACAAATCCATTTTCCTGTACTGAGGTTAAGACCAGGAAACAGCCCTGTGTGGGTGTGACAGATGCAGACATGGCTGTGCACAGAGGTAGATATGGGTGGCATAAGTGTAGATAGCTATATTCTTTGGAACTTTGGAAAGCTTGGAAGGTCATTAAGAGGCCAGCCACATAGTGGCCCCGACTCAAATTTTGGTAGCCTGTGTGCTGCTCAGAGAGAAACAATAATGGGTTTAATTTTCAAATTTACTTTCCAGAAACGTGAATCTCACATGTGAATGAATGTCCCACTACAACTTTAATTCTGCCATTACGGTTTTGTTGTTTTGTTTTTTATACAGAGAACAGAAGAAACACAGGATTCACTTCTTCCAAGCTCATCCTCCATTGAGTCAGGGGTCACGTCTTCTGCATCTAGTGATGCAGATTGTCCCAGGTACCACAAGGCCAAGTTTCTGTGATAGACAAGTCTTACCAGCTCTGTAGGCATGCCCATTAACACGGGTTTACTGCAAAACAGCTATGTTTCCAATTCCCTCCCATTAGCACCATTAAGATGCTTAGTCACAAGATTGTCTGACCACAGTGTGGCAACTAGAGCCAGTCACATGCACGTGCCCACAAACATCACACACACACACACACACACACACACACACACACACACACACACACGGATGACTTTGGTGACCTATCATGAATGCATAGCCGACATGACTAAGCAATACCGGCACCTTCTGAGACAAGACTCCAAAAAGCAACATTACCGAAGTCAAACTCCATATACAGATAAACGGGATATGAAAGCCGCGTTTAATTTGCCAGCCCAGCTCCAGAAAACTCTGCAGAAATTCTCATTCTCGTTGTGTGTAACTTGATGTAAGGATATGTAATATCTGGTCCATAATTGGGAAGCTCATTAAGAGTACAGTGGTGATGCATTCCCTTCAAATAAGCTCATTTTTAGTACAAGTGTGATGCATGATTATTAGAAAAAATTGGGAAGATACCAGATATTACTGGGAAACAGATTACTATGCAAAACTTTAGTCTTTTCAAAAATAAGACTTGTATTAATATTTTTGGAAATTTCACACATGTATACAATATATTTTGATCGCATGTACCCAACTACCTTCTTCCAACCCCCCACACTCCAAGTTCAACTAACCTATCTTCTTCCCGACTTGATCATCACAGATGCTGCTGCCAATACCCTCCCCCCAAGTCCAGTTAGTGCACAAAACATGAATAAGACCAAGTCAGAAAACATTTTTAGATATTTGGCAGCTCAAGGCCTAGAGAAATGACTCGGCTGTTAATAGCACTAGCTGCTTCTAGAGAGAAACTAGCTTTGGTCCCCAGGGTCCACATGGTAGTCTACAACCATCCATAACTCCAGTTTTAAAGGATCTGACGCCTTCTTCTGGCCTCTTTGGGCACTGTACACTCATAGTGCATCAACATACAAGCGGGCAACGCTCTGCTTGCACATAAAAAAATTAATTTTGTTTTAAGGAGGAAATATTTGTTGGGGGGGGACACTAGAGAGAAGGCTCAGCAGCTAAGAGCATTGAACACTCTTGAAGAGGTAGATACATGGATGGATGGATGGATGGATGGATGGATGGATGGACGGACGGAGGGACCAACAGACAGACAGAAGTTCAATATAGAAGTTAGAAATAGACACACAAGAGCCTTCACCCTGAACAACTCTCAGTGGTGACTCAGCATGCTACTTGCAAATGAGTCATGTGATAACACCTGTCTGCTGTTAGCTGATTGCTACTGCCAAAGAAATAACTAGGCACAGTATAATATCCCTGCTGCACAATCAGGAGCTACTGAGTGTGCAGCCAGCAGGGAGGACCTGAAAGCTCTCAGGCGCTCCTTCCATTGGGGGATGAGATACAAGTAAACAAGAAAGCAACAGAAAGAGGAAAGGTCATCACCACATAATGGAGGGGGGTTATTGCAAAAATTCGATGTAGTAAGAAAGAAACAGAGGGGCTGGAGAGGCAGCTCGCCAATTAAGAGTGCTTGCTGCTCTTTCAAGGAACCAGGGTTCAATTCCCAGCAACCTACATGGTGGGTCAGACCTAACCATCTGTAACTCCAGTTCCAAAGGATCTAACTCCCTCTTCTGGTCTCTGGTGGCACTGCACACACATGGTGCACAGACGCTCAAGCAGGCAAAACTGTCATTAAAATAAATAAATAAATAAATAAATTCATTTTTAATATAGAAAAAGAAAGATGCAACTGGTTATAAAATATTTAAGTGAGCTTGCCTCGCTTCGAGATGCTCAGTGATGGCTTCCACTAGGTACAGCAATCACACCACACCTGTCCCCTGAGTTTCACAGCCATACTTCCTAGCAGATCTTTGTGGAGTAGACAGAACCCATATATGCATTGTGCATGCTGCCCACATAGGAATGTAGGGCTGCTGTGTGCGGGTTGAGCGTATGTGATAGTGTGTTAGTAACCTCCTCAGATTAATGATGATTTGAAGAGCAGAGGGCAATATAAGCTGGAGCCAAGCCAGATCTATGTTTGTTGTAAACCAGGCCTTGCTGGGATGTACACAGCGTTTTCTTGCTGTGTATTACGGTTCGCATACTCTGAGGCAAGAGGAGACAGCTGAGGGAGAGACCATCTCTCACACCTGGGTCTGTAAGGAAAGTCCTTACCCATCTTGTGTTTAAAGCCAACAAGAACAGACTGTAGCTATCCACAGCCCATTGGTCTTGGTAGCTTCACTCTCTACACTCATTCAGGGATTAGACAATTAGCCAGTCAAATTATTTCGATTTCGAAGTTTCGCCTTTTGGGACTTGCGGAGATGGCTCAGCAGGTCAAAGCACAGGCTGCTCTTGCAGCAATCTTGGTTCAGTTCCCAGCACCCACATGGTGACTCACAACCACCTGTAACTCCAGTTTCAGGGGAGGTGGCCTCTGCCTCAGTTGCCTTTTTTGGCCTCACAGGGTGGATACTACCATACACAACAGGAAAACCTTACGGACATTCCAGCGAGACTTGCTCTACAATAAACACAGTTCCTTTTGACACCACCTCACAGTCTGGCCTCTAAGGGCACTGTACTCACGTGTGCACAGACGTGCATGTATCACATAATTAAAGACTAAAATAAGTATTTAACAAGCAGACAAATTTCAATCCCCTTTTGCTTTTATTGTTTAGAGCAAAGAGTTTGGATTGCACTGATAGAGCCGAACACGCTTTCCCAAACCCGTAATTTCCACCCATGCTCTGTGCAGTGCCTGTTAAGTACATCCCTGTGATGATGTTCGTTAGGGTTTCAGGAGCCAGTGAGAAGAGGATGTGTTTCTCATTAAAACACTCATAGTGACATAGGGTGAGCATAGGCAAAAAATGGGCAGGGCAAATAACTGCATATCTGTGTATTTGCAAAAAAAAGAAAAGAAAAGAAAAAAATAGACATCATTAAGGAAGAAAAGTAGGCATTGCGGAAACAGCCTCACAAGTTAATTGCCAAAACCCACTGCACCTGCCTCCCTGCCTCCCAGGAAAATGAATTTCTAGGTACGATGAATCAGTTTTTACTTTTGAGGAGAAAGATATTTCATCATCTTCCTTGCTTAGGATTTTACCAAAATGCTCTTCTGCCTGGCTGCCTGCCTGTGGTTATGGGAGCAGCAAGCAGCTTTCATAACTGGTTCAGAAATTCCGGACAGAGAAAGGCACCCATGGAAACCATTGAAAATGACACATTTCTCTAATTTAAAGGAGCCAAAGATTTCATTGAACTAATGGATTATTGATTCCAGTGGAGGAAGGCATGTTTAAACGATGGCAGTTCAGGCTGTAAAGGATTTCTAAGTGGCTTGTAAAACTGAGAAGGGAAGAACAGCCTGGTGGTGAGGTGCCTGTGTGGAGGCTGCTTCCAGTGGGAGGTCATTTGGCTCAGACACAGAAGAAATTAGCAAGGATGTCTATTTGCAAAATCCATGTCCATAATATGAATTTTGGCACAGTATTCATGAGTAACAATCAAATTGCAGTATGTCCCTTCATTTTCATGACAAATGTGATCTTGAATTTTGCATGTGTGAGTGAGTGTGTGTGTGTGTGAGTGTGTGTGTGTGTGTGTGTGTATGAAAATATCATTATGTCATTTGAAAGCAAAATTGATAACTAATTTAAGGCATCAGGGCTGTAGCCACTTAGTCTATTCAATCCCCCCTCTCAATTCCCTGTCTCTGCTACCTACAGATGTACCAGTGTGTGGAGATTCGTCTTTAAGAGAAAGGGGAAGGGAGAGAGAGAGGGGGAGGGGGAGAGAGAGAGGGGGTCTAACAAGCAGTCTACACTGTGTAGCAGTCATTTCTTAAAAACAGCAATAGTGATGCTACGGGGGAAGATTTGATTTGGAGGGTGAAGGGAACCCAGCAAAGGGCTTCAACACCCTCTTGAGACGTCTATCCTATTGTGAGGGTCACACAATGCTAAGGAGAAAGAAGAGGTGAGTATCTGGGGCTGTGATCACTGACAACAAGGGGAATTCTTTCATTAGAACAAACAAACTTCGATGTGTTCAACAAACGAACAGAATAGAACAGAGCCCTCCAAGCAGTGAAGGAAGAGCTGAGCAAGCTAAAAAGTCAGTGGCCCATCTCAGACTTCGGAGAAAGGAGGTGAAAGGGAATGGTGCCTCTAGACACTCAGGGAGAAGGCTGTCTAGGAAGCTGCAGCCACGACTGAGTGACCGTGAGCCAAAGCTGCTAGAGACATAAACTGAGAATGATGCATGAAAGGCGATTTTGACAGCTTGCCGGAGGCTGAGTCTGATGTGCTAAAAGATATAACGCTGACTTGTAAAACCCTCAAAATAAAAACAGCATCACGAGACTTAGGAGAACAGCCAAGAAGCGCCAACAATCTCTTCATTACCTTAAAAGTGAAACCAGATAAAGATGAGATGAAAAGTCAATCTCAGTGTCTGTGATCAGCATGGACACAAAACCCACAATACTCATGACCTCAACTGCATGGAGTAAAAACAGGATGATCACTCCCAGTAAGGGAAGTTACTTCATGTTTGAAAGGTAAGGCTATACAGGGGGAGGCGGCCCCCCTCAGTCACCGTCATAGGGGAGGGGAGTAGGGGAAAAGTGGGAGGGAGGGAGGAATGGGAGGATACAAGGGATGGGATAACAATTGAGAAATAATATGAATAAATTAATAAAATATTTAAGAAAGAAAAAAAAAACAAGAAAGGCAAGGATATTATCCACATACCAAGAAAGAAAATGTGTGTGTTCCTGCTGATCGGTGCAGAAAAAGACTAATACAACAGTTATTGGTCATAAACCTGACAATGAAAATACAGCAAATGTCATACCACATGAAAAGAAATGGAAGGCATCCTTCTTTCTTTTTCTTTCCCCTTCCCCCATTCCCCAAGACAATATTTTTTTTGTGTGTGTAGCCTTGGCTGTCCTGGAACTCACATTGTAGACCACACTGGTCTGGAACTCACAGAGATCCACCTGCCTCTGCCTCCCATGCTGGTATTAAAGGTGTGTACCACCACATCAGGCATCCTTCTTAATAATAGCACCGAGCCCAATTGTCCTCAAAGAGGCTTTATCCAGCAACAGGTGCAAACAGATGCCGAGATCCATGGCCAAACATTAGGCAGAGCTCCGGGAATCCTTCTGAAGAGGGGAGCCACAGGGGGTCAAGGACAGCACAAGAAAACCCACAGAATCAACTCTTCTAGGCTCATAGGGACTCACTGAGACTGAACCAATAACCAGGGAGCCTGCATGGGACTGACCTAGGCCCTCGGCATATAGGACCTAGGTAGTTGTGTTGCTTTGTCTTTTTTGTGGGACTCCCAACAGTAGGAGCAGGGGCTATCTCTGACTCTGTTGACTGGCACTGGGACTGTTTCCTCCTTAGGGGTTAGCTCCTCTAGCCTCAATAGGAGAGGAGGTGCCTAGTCTCATTGCAAATTAATATGCCATAGCTGGTTGATATCTATGGGAGGCCTGCCCTTTTCTGAAAGAAATGGAAGAGGGGTGGGGGTGCAGAGGAGGTGGGGGAGGTACTGAGGGACTGGGAAGAGAGGAGGGAAGGGAAACTGCTGTCGGGATGTAAATATATGTGTGTGCGCGCACGCACGCGCGCTAAAAGAGAACCTTTCTTAAGACCCTTATCTAACTAACATCACATCGAAAGGTAAAAGTAAGATGTGTCCCTCTCGGAAGGGGAGGCATAAAAATGTAATCACAGAGGATTTGATTGTGTATAAAACCCCAAATAATTAAGCATATGCTTTGGGTTGCTAAATACATAGCAAAGTAAGAGAAGAGAAGTTAAATTCTTGTAAAGTCAAGCTCCTAGACATGGGCAAAAGGTAAGCAGATTGGAGCAAGGAGACAAAATAATGGTATTGAGTGCAGAGTTCTCAGAATAAAACACTTAAGTTTGAATCTAAAACAGCATAAAGGAATGATATGTGGACAACTAGTACATTGGCTTTGTTTTTTAGATCCATGATTTTTTTTTTTTAATGAAGGAATAGTCCCTGTACATTGGAATGGACACTCACAATTGAGAGGTTACAATTTTTCCCCTAGGGGAGGGGTCTTGTAGATAATATATATTCTCAATCAAATTCCCAGCAAAAGAAGAAAAAACACATTGTAGATCCTGGAAACTGATTCAAAAAAAAGTCATGTGGAAATGCAATGCAGAAAACTTCAAGTTGGAAGACATATGTTGCCCAATGTCAAAAAGTATGAAAGATGGCAGCCATCAACACAGGATGATGTCACTGAGGGAACAGACACACCAGCCAATAGGACATACCAGAGGCCAGACAGGTGCCCACTCGGTACACTCAGTTGCCTTTTGGTTCCTAACACAAGTGAAAACGCAATTAATGTGGATGAGACACTCATTTTAATAAATGGCATTAAAAATCAGACTCTTCAAATGGTATATACTCACTTATATCTGCATAGTAGCCCAAGGGGCATGTCCCATGAAAGTCTTCACTAACCAGGAAACTGGGACAGAGGGGAGGACATCCTATTGGGACTCTAGATGAGAGAAGCATGGGAGAATGGCAAAGTTGAAGGATCCAGAGGACCCTAGAAACCTACAAGAAGAACATTATGATAGGCAGATTTGGGCAAACTATGGCGCCAGCCAAGGACAATACAGGCGTAAACTCCAAACCCCTACCCAGATCTAGCCAATGGACAGGACATTCTCCACAGTTGAGTGAAGAGTGGGGTCTGACTTTCACACGTACTCTGGTGCCTCATATTTGACCACGTCCCCTGAATGGGGAGACCTGGTGTCACTCAGAGGAAGGATAGCAGGCTACCAAGAAGAGACTTGATACCCTGTGAGCATATACAGGGGGAGGAAGTCCCCCTCAGTCACAGTCATAGGGGAGGGGAGTAAGGGAAAAATGGGAGGGAGGGAGGAATGGGAGGATACAAGGGAAGGGGTAACTATTGAGATGTAATATGAATAAATTAATAAAATGTAAAAAAAAAGAAAGAAAGAAAGAAATTAGACTCTTCTTTGTGAAGCAAGAATATTGCAGATACATCACCAAAGGCTAAAATTGTGAAAGGAGATAACTTGACTCCATTAAAATGAAAAACCTAAACTCTGAGATGCAGCATGAAAGAAGTACAAAAGTACCAATTGTGGCTTGGTAGGAACTATTCACAAATGGTGTATTTCATAGAAACCTGCTACCCAGAACATGTGAAGAGCCTTCTGAATTCGAAAGCTTCGGTCCAGGGAGATGGTTCAGTGGGTAAAGTGCCTGCTCTGCAAGCGTGAGGACCTGAGTTCGGATCTCAGCACCTACATAAAACCTGAGCATGGTGTTGCACATCTGTAATCACAGCCCTTGGGCTGCAAAGAATTAAGGAAAATAAGATGGGGAAGTTGACATTAATGTTGATTCTAGCCTTCTTTATGCACATGTACGTGTTCACACACACACACACACACACACACACACACACACACACACACACACAAAGTGAATGTGGATTTTACAAAGACAGCAAGAGGCAAGATGTGAAAGAGAAGAATCCGTGAGTAGAAACCAGGACAGGAAAATAAAAAGTCTCAATGACCACAAAGTGTTAGGTGCCTCCTCCCCTGTGTTCTGTGTGGTCCCTGATGCTCACACTGTGGGTTTCTCTCTGCTCTTGATTCTCCCCTTATAACTCACAGACAAGGCACAGCATGAGAACCACAGACCATCAACCTTATTCTCTGTTTCTGCAAACTAGAACCCTCCTCCACTACCTCCTGAGACAAACCCCATCCTCCCCCTCCCCCCAGGCTCTCGCTAATCTACACTCCATCCCAAAGCCTCTGTCTCCTACCTGTCTCAAATTTAACCTTAATTGACCATATTATTGAACTGAAGGAAAAGACCAAATTATATATTAATGCATAGTTTTATATTCTCTCCTTCTCAAGCATATAAACAGATGCCTGGGCTATTTTTCCATTTCTCTGATATGACCATATTAAATGAATTCAGTTTTCAGCCACAAGATGTACTATTTTCCTCTATTACAAGTAAGGGTCCCAGAAGAAGAGAAAGGGAAAAATTAGACTATGCATCACCAAGTACTCTAACCAGGTGGGTTCTTTACGACAGCTGCTGTTTCCAGTCTCAATTTATGATGAAACAAACAAGTTCAATACAACAGCTCTGGCCACTTTTGACCCCAGGTTTCTGTTCCCTGAATTGTGTGTGCAGTCAGTCTTATCAAATATTTACTTAACCTTAGATCGATGTATGCAGTTTTGCTTATCGAACCAGTTATTTGTGGGAAATGACACAATTCCCAAGCTGAGCTTCACCAGCCAAAGTCACAAGTAATTATTCATAATGATATGTAAGTTATTATCAGGCACAGTGGCAATATTAAAAATGCAGGAATTGGCCACTTGTCATTTTTTTTAAACTATATTTTAAAAATATGAGTTCAAAAAGTTGGGAAAGTGAGTAAGAATTTCTCTCTGGGTTACTGATTTTTTTAAAGTTGAATTCTGACATGAGCTATGTCACTTAATCACTAGTGGACACTGTCTTTGGGAAGTCATTCTAAAAGCCCAGCCCTGGTCCTTGTCGTAACCATTCTCAGGGGTGTGAGACAGAGAGTCCTAGAGATGTGTGAGCCTTAGGTCTACAGGAGACTCAAGCTCAAAGTCCTTGACGTGTGGTGCTGTGTTTTTTGTCAAGTGACATAACTTTCCTGAGCTTCCATTTTCCACAAGGGGGAATGGGAACAGCTGATATGTACCTGCATCATGGAAATGTCACGTGATTAAAAGCAACGGGAGTGGCAACCTTGTGTATTATCTGAGTCAAGGAAAAAAAAAAACCTGGTGATATACATGTAACTGTAGTTATTTCTATGCAGGAAGAAATAAAATAATATTTATGTATAATTAAGAGGGGAAACTCTGTGTTTATTAGTCTCTGTGTAGCCCTGGATGTCCTGGAACTCACTCTGTAGACCAGGCTGATCTTGAACTCATAGAGCTCCCCCTGCCTCTGTCTCCCAAGGGCTTGGATTAAAGGACTATGCCACCACTGCCTGGCCAAGAAAGACTCATAATGGGATTCAAGGGACTTGCTCAGTAGAAAGCCCTTGACTGGAATGTTAAGTCCTGGATCCAGTCCCTAGCACAAATGCAGGATACACCTACACACAAACACACATGCACACACGCCTCGTGTTAAAAATAAACCGAGAAATGCAAAGGGATACACAGGACAGAGCAGATGGGGAATAAATGCAATATCATTATTTGTGAGTGGAGGAGGGCAGGGGTGGGTGCACCCATAAGCAGAGGCTAGAGGACCAGACCTATTGTCCTACTCTGTCACTCACTGCCGTATTCCTTTGAGACATTGTCATTCAACCTGTAGCCCATGAATTGAGTTTCAGGGATCCTCCTGCCTTTGCCTCCCTGACTCCAGCACTGGGATTATGGGCCTGTATGCTCTCATGCCCAACCACGTACAGGGTTAATAGGGATTTAAACTCGGGACCTCACACTTTCAAGGCAAGTGTTCTTATCCAAAGATCCAAGTTGCTGCCCATAAATGCAATGAAATCATTGCCTTTATCATGCTGTGAGTCATGATTAAAGTGGGAAGGTATGTACCCATCCCTGCAGAGTGACCCAGCACATATTCATGTGTGCATCACCCTGTAAAACAATATGAAAGCAGACCCCACCCTTAATTTCAACTCTTACTTTCGGTTGCTCAATTATAAGATATTCATTCATTCATTCATTCATTCATTCATGTGGTGGGGCATGCACATGCCACAGTGTGGGGGTGGGTGGGAGATCAGAGAACAACTTGCTTTGATTGGTTCTCTCCTTCTAACCTGTGGGGTCCAGGGATTCAACTAGGGTCATCAGTCTTGGAGGAGGACCTTTTCACTCACTAAGCCCCTCAACTATACATCTTAAATTGTGTTCCACCCATAAATACTCAGAACTGCCTCTGTGTCTACTTCAGAATACTTCCCATCCTGCTTCCTCCATGGGTCAGGGAGAATCGTTTCTACCTCAATGTGGCTAATATTCCATCATCTTTCATTTTTGTTAGTTACACGGCAGTTTTCTAGGATCTTTGCAGAGAAGCAACTGGACACTGAAGTACAGCTAGCCGACCTTCAGAGACAAGCCAAGGGCCAGACCCCTCTCCCTAAAATTTCAACTAAAGCCCAGGAGGAGATTTTCAAAGCTAATAGTTTGTGACATATGTGTTTAGCATGTGCTTCTATTTCCAGGGGTGGGGGCTGGAGAGTCGATGATCTTTTTGGGGTCTCACTATCTCTAGAGCTGAGGATATGATTCCAAAAAGGCAGCTGCAAATGGCTAATGTGCTGTATTTAGAGAATTTTCTCAGCAGTAAATCTACTAATCATGCAATTTAGCCTCTGGTGCATATTTTCCAGCCGGTAATGAATCCAGTAGATATCAACGAGATTTCTATTCAGACTCTGTGTTACAGAAAGCAAGAAACTTTTTTACACCAGTGTCCTAGTTTGCTTTCTGCAGTGTGACTTGGGAATGAAAGGGCTACTTTGGTTTACTTGTCCCCATCACAGACCATCACCAAGGGGACCTAAGGCAGGAACTCAAGGCAGGAACTTGAAGCAGGGACCCTGGAGGAATTCAGCTTCCTGGCTTGCTCCCAGACTCACATTCAGCTGTCTTTCTTTTACAGTCGAAGCCTACCAGCCTACAGATGGTACCACCCACAGTGGGATGGTCCTCCCTATACCAACTATCAGTCAAGACAGTACCTCATAGACACAACCACAGGCCAATCTGATGGAGGCAGTTCCTCAATGGAGGGCCCTCCTTCCCTGGTGACTCCAAGTTGTATCAAGTTGACAACCAAGATTTAGCCATCACCACTAGCTTTCAAATATTCTCCTAAATTTTCTTTCTCAGTCAAGAGAGTTACTACAAGTTTGGTTTTGAATAGCAGGGCCCCTGCATCTGGGTCTGCCCTAGGCTGAAGGCTAAGTACTTACACACCATGCTGCATTCAACTTTTAGTTAATGTGTCTCAGCCTGATAATTCTATGCAAATGATGACCCTGTCTCTCCTCCCTTACCATGTTGGTCCTAGAAATGAAACCCACATTCTCTGTGAGGCCAGTATCCTAACCACTGAGCCATCTCCTCAGGGAAGAATCCCCACACTAGTGTATTAGGGCTAGATGGTCACTTAGCCCCAGTACTGAAGAGATGAGTTCTGTAGCTGTGTGTTCCTTATACGAATCATATACCCTTGGGGAAGATGGATCCACAAACCATATACAAAGTCAGGGAGAGGTTTTCACTCTGGAGGCCAGTGACTACCTAGTAAGTGTGGAAGGAGGTTTGTAGCAGTGAGATGGTGGGATGCCTGCTAATGCTCATGGAGGATGATTGACATCTGTCAATACTTCTGCCACTTACCTAGGAACTGAAGCCAATCTCTCAGAGTTGACCAGCATCTGTTCCTGGTCTCCAGGCTAAGGAGTGTCTGTAGTGAAGCCACTTTATCTATGGTGTCAGAATTTGTAGTTGGGCCATAAGAGCCCCACCCCTATGTCCGCAGAAGTCAATGCAGCCCACACTCATCGGTCTTTATATTGAGTACAGGCAAGGATGGTGGACACATTAGATAGGAGTTGGTTTTATTTGTAGGAAGGGAACTCTGGAGACTCTGCTTGAGTTCCTGCCTCTAATTCTGATCTGATTTCCTTTCTAGATAAACCATAGGCTGTAAGCTGAAATAAACACTTTTCCCTTCAAGTTGGTTTTTGTCAGTGTTTCATTGCAACAACAAAAATACACCAAATCTGAGTTCCCAAGCCTGTCCTGAAGTTTTTGTTTTGTTTTGTTTTTAACACAGTGGGAGTATCTCGTTCTGGCAGTATTAAGAAAAGGATAAATCACTCAAGATACCAGGAAACATTTGACAAAAAAGAAACCTTTAAAGTTCCATGAATTGTGGTGGTACATGAGGGGAAAACAGAATGCTTTCTTGAGTCTGGGGAGATGGCTCAGTGGGCAAGTGCACTTGCCATGCAAGCATGAGGAATGAGTTTGAGTCCTGATCACCTTCAGGAAAGGCCATTTGTACAGCTGTGCCCCAGCACTGTGGTTGCAGAGATGGAAGCATCACTGAGGCTTGGTGCTTGTCAGTCTAGATCTAGGTTCTCAAGGTAACAAGGTGGACAGTGATGCTACAGGATACCCAGCACCCTCCTCTGACCTTCACAGGCACAGGGTGTGTACACACACACACACACACACACACACATACACACGACAACAACAACAACAATAAGTTTAGCAGACAGTAATATCATTAATGTGTTGTAATTGTAAGACGCATGATAACCACAGCTTGTAGACCCACTTCAGCTATTCTTCAGAAGAGGCTCTGTGGTTTAGCTCTGTGCCTGGCAACCCATGTGACCTCCTCAGGCCCCATGTCTGCAGCCAGGGAAGAAGGGTGTGTGATTTGAGGACAATACTATTAAGTGTCTCTCTGGTGGTTCATTCATCACACACAGAAGCTCTTTAGCAAGTTAAGACATTAGACAGCGAGGGAAAGTGCTTTCAAATGAAACTTACTTGCTGATTTTGGAATATCACAGTGCCTGCTGCTTACTGATCACTGATAACGTGCCAAGCATGCCGTACATCAATCAATTTCCTCCTTCTAGCAACTTAGCAGGTATCATTTACCTAAACATATACATTAAAAAATCCATATCTCTGCCTGAGTTTTATGTTTGTCCACTCATCCATCATTCACACATATCTATATCCATCCATCCTTCCGTGTAGTTACCCATCCATATACCCACCTATAATCATTATGGATTTGAAAAAATGATGTACCCAGGAACAGTCAATACATGTAACTTCTAAAAGAATATTATCTTTCATTTGTTAAAATATTTAGGTAGAACAAGGCCAGAGAGAGCTCTTTACATCTGTCATTTATTTCCATCTTGATGACAAACCACAAATTGGGAGAAACACAACTTCCACATAAAGTCAAAACACAAAACAAAAGCAAAAATGCTTGAGAAAGGATTTGAACTTAGGTGTTCTGATAGAGACTTTTATGCTACTATTAGGTCAGCTTATTTTTGTGCTTTCTTTTTAAAATTATTTTAGATTTACTTAGTTTTATGTGTGTATGAGTGCTTTGTCTACCTATATCTGTGTGTCACATAAGTGTGGAGTCTTTGGATGCCAGAAGAGGACATAAGATCTCATGGAACTTGAGTTATAGATGGTTGTGAGCCATCATGTGGGTGTTGGGTCTTGAACTCAGATCTTCTGAAAAGCAGCAAGTGCTCTTAACCTGATCCATCTCTCCAGCATCCAACTGCCTCATATATCCATCAGGCTACGTAGCTGTGTTTTCTGCCAAGTATGAGATTCTCAGCCAATAACTGGCATACCTCCCAATGCTCGTGGCTAATTCTCAAACAGGCAAGTTCTATCTATTTGTTATCTGTCCTATTCCTGTGATAAAAGACTCTGACCAAAGCAATTTAAAAAAGAAATGGTGCAGTATCACTCCATCATGGTAGAGAAGGTGTGGCTTCAGGTAAGAATGTCATGGTAGGCAGGAGCTGAAGGCCAGCTGATCACACTGCATCAGGAATCAGGAAACAGAGGATGAACAGGAAGTGAGGGCCAATTATGAAACTTCAAAGCCCACCCCTAGTGACCTACTTCCTTCAGGGAGGCTCCACCTCTAAAATATTCCATAACATCCTCAAACAGCGCCACCTGCTGGAGACTATTCAGATACATATACCTATGGGGCACAATGCTTGTTCAAACTACAACATTCTGATTCTTGAAGAAGGATAAATTGTAATTAGATGAATACTTTTTAAAAAATCTTTCATCCACTTCCCTTCTTTCATTGTTTTGACTCTTCTTCAGATAGAATAGCTTACATATTATGATTCTCGAACTTAATTAACTTTCCTCCAATTTCCCCACTATTAAGTAATTGGATCAGTCATGTGTTTAATGTACTTCTTAAATACAAAGTGTAATTTAAGAGAAAATTATCATTTGGGGTTAATGAAATACCTACTCCTCTTTCCCAATACTAAACGTAGCCATGTAACACCACAGTGAGCCCAGCAATATTAAAGATTCTAGATTTTTCTCATCAATTACTAATTTTTTTCTTGTTGAAATTAAAAACTAGAGATTAACTAATGTTGAATGAATTATAAAAATATTCTGGCAACAAATGAGATTTTTTTCTCCTTGATGCAACTGGAAGAATTAAAAGATAAATGATCGGGAAGGAGCTTTTAAAATATGAGTCAGGACCATTTAATATTTCATGTCAGTGAAATTCTTCCATCCTTAGAAAAAACATGGACCCAAATTGTAGCTCACATTATTTCCCAGGGCTTCTATGGAAATTAATCGACATGATTATTTCCCATGTATATGCATTTGGGCCATTGTTAAGCTTCAATATCATCATATATATGAGAAATAGATACAATTTTATCTATCCATTTAAAAGACAAAGTAGGAGTTAAAACTGGCAATGAATCCATAAAGCAGGTGATGCTAAGTTTAAACAACATGAGGAGATGACTCTCTGGGTACAGTGCTTGCAGCAGTAACATGTGAATGAAATCTAATCTTCAGCACTCTGTTTAGGCTGTGTGTGTCTGGATTAGAGAGATGGCTGAGCAGTTAAGGGTACTTGCCTTCCGAAGGATCAAAGTTTGATTCCCAGCACCTACATCAGGTGGCTGATCTATGTAGGTGCATGCATTCATGTATACATACTTACATGCACGTGCATGCACATGCACACACAATTAAAATGATAAAAATATTTCAGGGAGATGGGTGGAGATCTGTGGGGTTTATTAGTAAATGAATGTAGCCAATCAGTGAGCTACATGCTCAGTCAGAGACTCTCCTCTCTAATCTCTCACAATAAGATTGAAGTCAACAGAGAAAGACATCTAAGGAAGATCTACACACACAGACACACAGACACACACGAAATAAATATGGAAAAGAAAAGTGAGAGAAACAAAGATGTATAGATAGATGATAGATGATGGTAAAGATAGATAGATAAATAGATAGATAGACAGACAGATAGATAGACAGACAGACAGACAAGTAAACATAAAGTACTTATGGTATCTTGGCTAGATAATTAATAATTATTTAAGAAGATCTTTATGTGTCTCAGGAGGTGGTTTCTCCAAGGTATATGACTACAATATTTTCGAGGATGGAGATACCTGATTGTTCAGATAACATGAAGATAAGTTGTCTCCACAGAACATGACATGTCTACTCCATGACTCAGGACAGGGTGGGCTGATCTGGGCATTCTGACATTCTTCAGATGTGAAATGTCACAAAGAAAAATCCAGTGTGTTCCCACATCTGAATCTGTTAACAGATACTGAAAAGACTTTGTGCCTTGCAAAGGTATAGAAAGGCCACCACTGCCCATGAGGTGACTTGAGTATACTTTCTTTCCTGAATACCTGTGAGTTGCTGTGACACAGTGTCTCTAAGGTCCAAGGAATAACAGCTTATTTTCTAACAGGAGGCAAAATGCAACATTTAGTGAAATGCAAAAAGAGCTCCTGTGTCTGTCTACAACTACCCATTGGTGGCCATCATCCTTTATTCCTGGTGAGCCATCCAGTAAACCCTTTGATGACCTTCACTTCAACTCCCCAATACCCTTTCATGGAAATTCCTAGCAAGTACAGTCTAATGACAATTTCATTGCTGCTAAGATTACTGTTTCCATAATGCCAGCAAATATCTGTTCATTGCAATTAAAGTATGGCATTAAAATAACATCGTAAGGGAAGTGAACACCATCATCTATTTAAACTCAACAGAAATCGAGTGTTAGCATCTGGTATCACACAGATTCAAGGAACAAGCCCAAGCATTAACCAGTGAAGAATCTTTATTCACTTTCTGGATGAGGTTCATTTTGTGTTGAAGGAAATAGTGAGAAAACTGTTAGTATCTGGAAACCAAATCTGTGAACCAAGAGTTATTGTTGGAAGAAGACAGGTAACTGAAATGGTTAACCAGCAGTTGCCCAGAAGTCAGCGATGTTTTGTTTAAGGATGGATCACACTAGGATGGTGAGCTCACAGTGCTATATTGCCTAATGATGTTGTAGCTGTTGTAATTTCTGTGAGTACACCTTGTGATGTCCTCAGAAGAATAAACTGGCTCAATGTCATGTTTACAAAACACACTTCCTCTATTGTGATGTGA
>OU015754.1:22760894-22776639 GCA_907169655.1 Acomys percivali | reverse complement strand
TGTGTGTGTGTGTGTGTGTGTGTGTGTTGAAAGGGAAAGACAGGCAGACAGATAGATACAGATAGACAGAGCAGATATATGTGTGTGTGTGTGTGCATATGTGTGTGTGTATGTGTGTGTGCATATGTGTGTGTGTATGTGTGTGTGTGTGTGTGTGTGTGTGTGTGTGTGAGAGAGAGAGAGAGAGAGAGAGAGAGAGAGAGAGAGAGAGAACATTATATCTAACTGTAGTGAATCAATCTTCTTTCCATTTAGTAACTGTTTACCTCCCAATTCAGATGGGAAGCCAGAGGATAAAATCTAGTTTGTTCTCCCTACAGTTTCAATCCACAAAGACTCTCAGCCTCTGAACATCCCATCATATGGCACATGGCTCTAACCTTGGAAGATTAGCCGCAGTTTATTCTCAATCTCTTAAACATAAGCCAACAACTTCTGGCTTCCACCAAAGAAGCTGCCATCTGTTCTGATGCTTATGGGCTCCTCTGAGCAGGATTTACCAGGAGCCAGTGTGCTGTGCCTTCCAGTAACAACTCACACTAATCAATATGGACCCCAAGTAGGAAGGGCGCTATCTGGGCAGAATGCACTTCCCAAGGTCAGGAGCCAATTCGGGCAGACAGTCAGTCAGTCACTGCTTTGGGCTGAATTTGGAGAAATAAATTTGTAAAGCAAGTGCCTGGGAAGATGAGCTGCCTGCAGGCTGTGGGGTAGCCATGATCCTGTGCTGAAGTTGTTACAACAGCTGTGTATAGAATTTTGGCAGAATATGAAGCTATTACCCTCAAAATGTTGCTAAGGAACCTAAATGGGGTCTCAGAATCATTCCTTGAGGGGAACCTGACAGAAGGACAATTGATAATGTAAAGCTACAGAACACAGAGATGCTGGAAGGCAGGACATAGTCACAATAAACAAAGGTAGCAATCTTGCCGGAGATTCCCAGAAAATGTAAGATGCTCTATTCAAGGTCAGACACATTCAGGCCTTACTTCTGGGCCACTGCTGTTTTAACTATATATGTTAATATTGTTACTGTGTCAACTACCTCCATACTAACTTGTGTTAAGAGATTTTGTATGTGTGTGTGTGTAAAGTGAACGTGTGTAACACTGTATGTGCAGGTGCACACAACAATGCATGCATGTAGAGCCACGCGTTGCTTTTCTCATGTGATATGAGCTCGGGTCCTTATGCCTGCACAGTATAAGTCCTTATCCACTGAGCCATCTCCCCAGCCCAAAGGTTCCAAAACCCCTGCTTCTTAATTGGCGAAAGACTTAAACCATGCCCACAGTGAGGGCTCCTTACCCTTCCCGTTGCCTTTCTATCTAGCCTCGAAGAGATGCTTCATGGCTCTTCAGTATACACCTAAGTGAATTTCATACACCTTTGGGTTTCCCAATATAGCAACACTCCCAGTGTCTGTGGTTGTGCCTGATGAGTCTGTAATGTGGCAAGAAGGTCTGGCTACACTGGATCTGCATGCCAATGTGAAAAGCACAATCTAGAGCCAAAAGAAAGAGGAGAAATTCAATTTCCTTTGGCCTGGGTAGATGTTTTCTACTATAAAGTTAAACTCCTCTGTATGAAGAATGAATGTTGGGGCTGGAGAGAAGGCCAGTGCTTCAGAACCCTGGCTGTTCTTCCATGGGACGCAGGTGAGGTTCTCACAACCATCTATACCTCTATTTCCAGGGTATTCACACCCTGGCGCACATATATGCATGCAAGCACTTACTCGTGCATTAAAAAGTAGAAATAGATACATTTTAAAGAGCAAGCATGCATCTTGTAAGCAGAAAGCCTACATCAGGCTCATCGGTTTGCTAATATAATAGATGGGGGCGTCTCTGACCAACAGCATCCTGAACTCAGCTAGCAGCTCCCTCATTGCACAATAGAGTTACAGAAAATTCCAGCTGTCATCACCTCATCTGATGTGATGTCCGTGGTTTCATGGCTCACTCCTACCCTGTGCCATGTATTCTTCCAAGTATAAGTGAGAATTCCCAGGAGAAAGTGTCTTTGAAGGCTGATTGGCTGATTAAAACTGCAGTGACGAAGAGAGGTTGGGATACTGCAGATCCCCTTCCCACCTCTGTGTCTGAGCCAATGCCCTGTGCCTCACAGATAAAAAGACTTACAGGCGACTACCTTTCCCCAGTCCCAAAGGTAAGAAAGTCATCGGATAACATCTGAGGGCTATAGCTCAGATTTCTCCTTCAGTATGTAAGGGACTCTCTCCAGTGATTCCACTGTTGTATTTGAAAAGCGTCTTTATTACTTTATGGCTTTATTGCATTTCTATAAAACCTCGTGAATCTGCTTCCACATCAGAACATAGACTTTATGGTAACCTAAATCTGTGTTCCAAGGCCATTTTCATTCATACTTGACTCCAGAATGAACGATATCTTATCCTCTTTAAGGTGAGAGCTGTGGTTTTGCTTCAACAAAACCCACATACCCTTTATCCTAATTGCAGTAATCACAAACCTTTGCAGAGGTTATAATTTCTGCAGGCATTTCCCTAGGCAAGTGGGAACGAGAAAATAACAACAGCACGTTCTCCGCGAACATTTAATACAAGGAGACTTGAAATTAGTGCCTGTTTAGAAATCAAATTACTTAGTCTAAAAAGTTCATCCTGTTACATACACCATAAATTCAGCTCTGTCTGCTCCACACTTTCCATCTGTGGGTACGAAGGGTTGGATCGTGTACATGACAGATAGAAAAAGTGTTTCCAAAGTTTCACGTTTCTGTTGGATGCTTTTCCACTCTCAGAAAATGCAGACTATTTATTTAGAATCCAGTGTGAAAGTTAACCCAGGCTTTTTATAAACATCAAGAGTACATATGTGGTCAAAATCTATTTAATAAATCTAATAAATTTAAATTTATTAAGTTTAATATCTAATGAGTGCTATTGTGGATACAACTAATATAGCATCATTGGCCAGCACTGTTACATTATATATTTAAACATATGTCAGCTGAGCAGAACTTGTAAGTGGATATTACTTGGTGAAACAAACTTTTAAAAGTTTTATTGAATGCGAGGTCCTACATCAAATCAGTAAGAATCAGCATAGAAAAAATCCTTGGTTTTTAAAATTGTATTAGAGATTTATTTTATTTTGTTTATGTACGTGTGTGTGTGTGTGTGTGTGCATGTGTGTGTGTGTGTGCATGTGGCTGCAGTGCCCATGGAGGCCAGAAGAGGGCACCAGATGCCTTGGAGATAGAGTTACAGGCATTTGTGAGACCCTTGTCATGGGTGCTGGGAACCAAATCCAGTTCAGTTCTTTGCAAGAGCAGCAAGTGCCTATTTGGTCCCCTAGTCTTGTGCACAATGATAAATACATACTGGGTATCCACCGAATTCTGGAGCTGTTTGTTTCATAGCATTATCATGGGGTCTCATAAGAATATTTCATGGATTTCAATTGACCTTGAACAGTTGGGCAGTGTCAGAAAAATTTCATTGTAAGCTGTCCATCCCGTAGCCTGTTTTGTGACCCATTTTATTCTCTCATCTTCATTCAGTTTTTGCCTCCTAACAATGCTGAACTATCTATCTACTCCACAGCCAACAGGAGAACATACCCACAGTATACATTGGGTTAGTTACCTTTGCATTGCTGTGAGCAGATACCTGGCAGAAACAACATACAGGAGAAAAGGTTGATTGGGCTCATGGTTTCAGAGAGAGATTTAAGCCCTTTATAACAGGGGAGGCTGGTGGATCAGCTCCCTCTTTGGTAGCAAAGCTGGGGAGGGAATGGTAGTTTGTTCCTATGGTGGCTGACCAGGAAACAGAGAAAGCAGGTCAAGACATATTGGACACAACCAAATTACTTCTACCGACCAAGCTGTCAACCTCCTGAAGGCGCCGCAGCCTTCAAACAGCTTCATAAGCAAAGACTAAACATGAGTGAATGGAGGTGCTTCAGATTAAACACATAACAGCCACTCAGATAACCAACAGCCCAGGGCAGGTGAAAAAATAAAAACAAGAATAAGAATTTTTGGGATAACCATTGAGATGTAACAAGAATAAAGTAATTTTTTAAAAAAAGAATTAAAAAAAAAACATGCTGTGAATGCTGTGGAGGCTGCTTCCAGCAGTCATAAAAGCACATGTCAAGTAATACTGACATTCATATGATGGGAACTACATGTAGTTGAAGAAAATCCCTATAACTCTCCCTCCACAGTGCGTTCTGTGCGAGTAGCCAGTGTCTTGGGTGAGACAGCCCATCATCTGACAGCTTCCCACGTGAGCAGCAGTGTGCACAGTCAGGACCCAGATGAAATTGTTTGCTCAGTAATCCAGACCTGCTTTGCTCCGTTGCTCTGAATTCATTGTGGAATCAATCAAAATGCCTCAAGTTTAAATGATGACGCTGCTCTCTTCTGTGGCATATCTAAAGGGACAGTCTGGTGTTCTAGGGGATAGAGACAACTGTTTGCCTATGGTATTAGTACTGGTTGGAGTTCACTGGCAATATTGTTATCTGCCCAGGCAAGCAAGTGCCACTGGAGACATTAATTGAAGTCAGACTTGTGCTCAGGTGGCTGCTGTAATTATATTTTCCAAGGAGTCCACATCAGAAGAGACTCAGTCTCCCTTGATTAGTAGTAACAAGTGGCTCTCCAGACACACGGCACCTGATGATCGCTGTCCCAGGTCTATTGTGTACGTGTTGGCGTCTGACCACCCGGAGTGTGTTCCTAAGAGCCAATATGAAGCTGGGGCAATACTTTAATGTCGTCATCTTAGAAAAATACAGGGATAAAGTAGGGTAGAGCTTTGCTGTCTCTGCTGTGCTGGAAGTGAGCAACTTACAGAGACCCAAGGATGCTGCGCTCTCCTGACAGGTACTTTAGAGACCCCAGAGGAAAAAAAGGATTGGCTAAAGGGCCCATGAGAGAGCAAAGGGAAATGAGACACCTTCTTTGATGAGAGCTTGTTTTAGAAAATGAGACTAGGAACTTGAGTTTTACCCAGATCACCACAGAAGACTAAACTATTAGTTAATAGATAATTTTATTTAGTAATCACTTTTCACGTTGCTATGACAAAACACCTGACAAAAGCAACTTTAGGAAGAGAGAGTTTATTCTGCTTCATGTGTGATTGATTGATTGATTGATTGATTGTATAGTCTATCATGTCACAGAAGGCATGGTGTTAGCAACATGAGATGGGAGGTCACATGACACCCACAACCAGGAAGCAGAGATGAGTGCTGGCGCTCAGTTCACTTTGTTTTTTGTTTTTTTTGTTTTTTTTTTTTTTAATTCTAGGATCCAAGCACATTTGAAGATGACATCCATACCCAGGGTAGGGCTCCCCTCCCCCTCAGTTTACAGAGGTTCATCATCTCCTCAGTGTCACTACAATCCAGGGAGGATGACAGTTGAGATTAATCGTCAAGTATCATATAGTCAAGCCTGGAATTCCCAGTACCTGAATCAAATAACTCAGAGGCACCTGAAACCCCAGTTTCAAAGGATCTGATGCCCTCTTCTGGCCTCTGCGCACACGCGTGCACACACACACACACACACACACACACGCATGCATTCTCTCTCTCCCTCCCTCCCTCCTTCCCTTCTTCCCTTCCTCTCTCTCACATACATTTTAAAAAATTAAAAGATTGTGCAGAAAATCTCAAAATATGATGCATTTTTCTCTTACTAACATTTCTTTCTTTGGTTGGTTAGTTTTTGGTTTTTCAAGACAGGGTTTCTCTGTATAGTCCTGACTATCCTGGACTTACTTTGTAGACCAGGCTGGCCTTGAACTCACAGTGATTCACCTGCTTCTGCCGCCCGAGTGCTGGGATTACAGGGATACCTGGCTCTCTTATTAACATTCTAATGTTCTTTCTCATGTCTCTCTCCTTCCACTCCGTCCTTTCATCCTCTTCTTTATCTCTTATTTCTTTGAGTCCATAAGTACTGACTCTCTGTTATATTTCAGCTGCTCAGCAGACTCTTTGATGAGAACATCTAACCTGCCTCACTCCTCCTCACAGGAGGATGATAACGTTAGTTTTTCTAATAATAACCCTCTTCAGCCCTTCCCTTCATGTGAAGCAACAGATATTTATTTAAGGGTGATTTGCTAGGACAGCTCTTGAGGACAGCCCATTCCTTCTGTCCTTTCTCACCCTGCACTCCCAATAGGAGATAGTCACACACCCTGGCCTCCCCAATTTTAAATGTGCGTGCTTTCGTCAATAAAATCAGACTCTCTGCACCTGGTGTCACTTCCAGGGAAGAGCTTGAACAGTTAAACTAATTATTTCTTTATCTCTTCTCTTATCTGGGCTGTTCCCACATAATCCAGCCAGTGGCCTGGATGTGACCCTCAGTCCCAGAGAAGAAATTCAGGCAAATGCCTAAGGATTTTTCCTTGCTGTCATCAAGTGCCTGAGAAAAACAAAGTGAAGGTGGAAGGGTTATTTGAGCTCATTGTTTCACTCCATCCATTGTGCTTGGCAGGGCTCATAGCATGGTGACCTGGAATCAGAGTAAAGGAGCCTAGCCTGGCAAGATAGAGCTCCCCGCCCCCAGCGTCCCCCCAGAGCAACCCTGCTTCCTCCAACTTGTTTGTTAGATTAGTTGTTAGCATTAGTTTCCTGGAGTCACCCGCACTCACACCCGCAGCAGTGCGCTACACTACACTTTTGGTGGTTTCCAAGTCCATTGAAGTTGGCAAGGTTAAAGATGTCAGACTCAATCTGTTGTATTACAGGCTATGGGGATACTGGGAAGTATCTGCAGTTAATAAATAGAGCCAGTTACATCCTTGCTTTAAAGAGTGGATAAACAGACAAAAGAATAGGTGAGTGTAATACTGCAATTGCCTCATCTTAACACACTTCACTCCCAACTAATTCATATCTGTATTAAAATGTATGCATATATATATATAGTGCATGTTTGAATATGTATTTCATAATGGGTGTGTAAATATAGGATACATAAATGCTATTGCAGCTTTTTATTCCAGGCATAATGACCATTCTGACCCATCATGGAGCAGGGATACCATTGGCCCTGTAGACATAGCAATGAAATGATCTACACAGTAAGGCAATAGGCAGGACTGTGATAATGTTAACATAGCTGACAATACTCCCTGACAGAACAGGGAGGGTATAGCATCAGATCTGGTATTCCATTCACCACTTTCTCTCTTGCCTCCCAGCTATGTGTGATCCTGGCATCTGGTGGAGATATATAGGGGGTGTAAGGCTTCCTGGTTAGTTTTATCTGTCAACTTGACACAGTATGTGGTCATCTGAGAAGAGCTACCTACATCAGGTTGGCCTGTGGACCTGCCTGTGGCAGATAGTTGTCAACTGATGTTGGAAGAGCCAGGCCCTGTGGGCGGCATCACCTAGGCAGATGGTTCTGAACTGTATGAATAAGCTACCTGAGTATAAGTTGGCCTGTGAGCCAGCTAGCAAGCATCTTCTTCCATTGCTCCTCTTGCCCCTCTCTGGCTGTGAAGCAACTCTCCTGCTGTGATCTAGCAAGCAGGCCTGACTTTGAATTCCTGCTCTGTTTTTCTGCCCCAACTTACCAAAAGAGTGTATTGTAAGCCGTATCCTGAAATAGACACTTCCTACTTAGAGTTGCTTTTTTAGTCAGAGTGTTTTATTATAACAGCTGAGGCTGCTGTAGAACAAAGGGTAACTGAAGGTAGGACCCCGGGATGAAGTCTGTATAAACATCTATCCATGATAGGTTGGGCTTAGTGCAGGCGCAGCTGCTTCAGTGTCCATGCTCCTGTGGGAATCCTCTACCCCATGCACCGGTAAGTGAGCCCGGCGAGCTTACTGGCTCACCAAGTTGGACAAGGGCCAAATCCTTGGACCATCAATGATGCCTCATTGGGATGAATGTTTGTTTACATCTTCCCAGAAAGGAATGCAACTGATGGTGACAGAGAAAGATCAAGGACGTAATGTGGGAAGGACCGGGCCAGAGGGTGGCAGGTGGATGGGCGCAAAGATACCCTTCACAACAGAAAGCTGTGCTGTGCTCAATCTGAATCCTCCTGTCCTGTTTCAGTTTGCTTGCTGGCTGTGATTGCTCTTAAACCTGGGCCCACCTGCCTAAGGATGCTACCAGAGTGTCTGGGTTTTCCTGCATCCGTTAGTATTTAAGAAAATGTTTCATATGTGACACAGGTCAATCTCATCTGGGCATCCTTCCCTCTTCCCAGGTGATTCTAGGTTTGTGTCAAGTTGAAAGTCAAAGCTGACTGCACCAGGTTCCATCCGCATTCTTCATATTTGTCAGCATTCAATAAGTCAACAAATGCATTTCAACAGGTGAGCAACACAGCTGCAGGTGCAGAGAACCTCTTAGGCATGCACCACTGTGAGCTGCGTACATGGAAGGGAAGCCAACCCATATCTTCTGCTCCTGACCCACAGCAGTGTGATGATCCTGGAAACTTGGGTAAATATTTATGAATGCTGCCACTCTAATTAAAATAGAAAAGCCCTGAGCTATATTAATTAGGCTTAGAAAACACACAACTTACACTTGCCTTCTAGAAGATAAAACAAAGGGTAGAGGTTGCTTTTATTCAGCCATAGAAAATTCCGTTAAGGATTTAAACAAGGAATATAATGTAAAAGCACTTCTAAACACCAAGGTTTGGACACAGAATTCCCATCTTGGCTTGCTGGCCTGAATCAGTGTGGAAGAGCCTGAGGCACCAGTGACCTTTCTCATGGGTATTCTTTGCTCAAATGCCATCTCACTGACACACAGACACCACCACTGCCTTTCCTCAAGTCCTTGGAAACTCACAAGATGCCCAGGGAACCTCTTCCTTTGACTGCAACTGTAAATATTAAGATTCAACTGGCGCTACCTGAGAAGGTCCAGGTTCTTGTGTCCAAACAATGAATTAAATGGAATCACACAGATAGTAAAAAGCAAAGAAAAAAATTTTTTGAGAAAGGCCACACTTTCAAAGGATGTCAGAGAAAAGAGCAGAAAAAAAAACCAGAAGCCAATCACTTTGCAAATGTAACTTTTAAGAAGAGAAAAAGTGGAGAGCTGTGTCAAAACGAGCTCGGAAGAGGTGCTTAATTTTGATTGGGTGTGCTAATTAGGTAAGCCAAAGGGGGCTTTTGATTGTTAGACTTCAATATTTTGATAGCTGGACCTTGGTAGTCAGCCTCAGGAAGAGGAAGTGGCCAAATAAGGGAATAGAGCTTGGTAGCTAGCTTTAGACAGGTAGGTTTTTAGCAAGGTAGAGAGAATGAGGAAGAAGGGCAAGACCTGCCAGAGCCATGCTAGCCAGAGTCCCTTCCCTTCCATGCCTCACTCTCAACTGTTTCCCTGCCTCAAATCCACAATATTGAATAATTCTAATCTCAGCCTAGACCACAGCATTTACCGCAAACAGCCCCCCGTTTTCCTCACATCAATTACATTAAGCAAAATAAACCAGACCCCCAAAAAAAAGAAAGAAAGAAAAAGAAAAGAAAAACACAAGTGAAATATGAATAAATAAATAAATAAATAAATAAATAAATAAATAAATAAATAATAAATAAGATAAGATAAGATACAACTGACCTCTAGAATTCAGAAAGACAGGAAGGAAAAGTAGGACAAAGAGATGAGAAGAATTCGGCTTAGGTGTAATAGTTATGTTGAGATAAAGTAAGCAATTTCTAGAATTTTATTACACGGAAGAGTGGCTGTAGTTAGGAACAACATATGATCATATAGCTAGCAACAACATACCAACCCATAGTTAGCAATGACATGTAGCTGGCAACAATGACATACAAACATGTAGTTAGCAACAACATACCAACACGTAGTTAGCAACTACAGCTAAATATGAAAATTACGTATTTCAAATTTTCTGGAGAGTCTTAAGCATCCTCACTTCAAGGCCACAGCCAATGTTTAAGGTGGTAGAACGGCTTGTTACAGTTGCTCCATCTTTACTTGATGTATTTGTGCAACATCACATAGTAACCCTAGGGATGTACAATCGTTCCACGCCGGTACTACTTCCACAGGCTGGCTCCGGGGTTACACCCCATCTCTGAAGGAAGGGAAGTGACTGAACTTCCAAAGCAAAGTATCAAAACAAGAGAAATTCAGCATTTCTAGACCCAGCATTGCCAAGGTTCTAGGCAAAAATCATGTCCTCGTGAGCAACTACTCTGATTTATTTGTGAATACGGATAAGTCTGAGTTTAATTCCTTGAACATCTAACTGTTCTCTAGAAGCAACTGGGTGACTCTATATTCAAGTATACTTTTTTTTTATACAGCTGTAGGGTTTGTCACCTGTTTGGGGTTTTGCTGGCTTTTCTAGTGTAGTTATCGGTAGTAACACCTTTGACTTTTGATTTACATCACCCTGTATGTATCCTTGATCACTAGACATAGGTGACAGTTTACCAAAGGGCAGTAAATCAATGAGCTGTCCATGGTCCTGCCCTGGAGCCGTGGTCTCTGGCTTCTTTGGTTCTCTAACGATCTGCCTTTCCATTGCTACCCGCAACCAAAACCTTGTAAAAAAAACAGGTGTGCTGATGGGTTGTCATCAACCTAACACAAACTAGAGTCATCTGGGAAGATGGGAAGTCAAATGAGGACTGGACTCGTCTCCACCGCATAGATGATTGACACACCGCTGTGCACAGTGCCACCCAGCCTGGGCTGTATAAGAAAGTAGGCCAGTAAGCAGCACTCCTCCAATGCCTCAGATTCCTTCCCTGGCTTCCTTCAGTGATGGGCTGTTAGCTGTAAGCTGAAATAAATCCTTTCTTCCCCCCAAATTGCTTTTGGTCATTGTGTTTGTTTGTTTGTTTTTCCATAGCAACAGAAGGCAAACTGGAACATCTGGGAACTCCCATTTTCCTCAAACTTCGGCCTTGTGTATTACACATCCACGTTTTTCTGCTCTCTTTCTGTACCTCTTTAAGCCAGCTTTATGAGTTTCCAATATTTATAAAAACTGCTATCCTATTCACCATATAATTTTTAAATGGGTCCACATGAGTTGATTTATTTTCAGGATACCTCATATTATCTTATGAGTAGAAAAAATGCTATTACTTGTCATAAACAAGAGACAGGAGGAGCGTCCATTCAGTGAAAACACGCGATGTTATTAAATTGCATCCCAGAGATTGTTCCATAGTGAAGGCTCTTGAAATGAATCTGGCTCTCTCCTCTTAATGAACGGGGGATTAAAAGGCACTCGAGTGATGTTCTTAAAATCCCCCAAATGTCAAACTAATTGTTCCACCAGGATGCACTAAAAAATGGGGTGGGAGTCATTCAGTAGTCCAATGTTATTCAATGGCACAAACCATCAATCAGCTCATAAAGTGCCTGAAATAAAACCAGTGATCACAGCCAATCCCTGCGGGATATTGAGTTAGGCCACAGTCATCTTAAATATTGAAAAAAACACAAACAATCATGTGATGGAGCACTTTCACAAAAAGCAGCACCCAACTCTCAGCCTGCTGTGTGGCCTTTAACAGGTGTTCAGTGAATGCTAATTGTCTCGATAGAAATCACAGGGCCTACTGTAAGGGAGAATCAAAAGGAGTTAGTTTTTGTCCAAATTCTATAGGTGGGAACATTGTGATTGTGGGAGGGGCAGGGTGGAAGTGCCTGCATGTGCGCATGCGCGTGCAGTGTGCTGTGGTCTGAACATTGAAACTTCCTTTTATTTATTTGTAAGGCCCAGCCTAAGGGACTAGTGTGATTGGTTGTCATGTCTTCCTTTGCAGTCTCGAACCCTCCAAATAAATGTGCATCAGGGGCTAATTTTGAGCAGAGTCCTCTTCTTCCATCCTGATATTTACATGTTTAATGATCTTATACACAGGACATGGGTTTTCCCCTAAGGTTTCCTTTAACCAAACCTATTTGAAAGCCTTTTAATCCTTTGTCTATAATATTATTCAGGGTTAGATATTGAGTACCAGATTGCTTGGAGATTGAAACATTCCCTCCTCAGAGAAACTCCTTGAGCTGGAAGGCAAACAACTCAAAAATATCTTCAGGAAGTCCCTGAAACTGACCAGATTCACTAAACTCCTTATCCCCAAAAGTGAACAATAATGACTGCTGAGTGTCACTCTCAGACAAACTCAGCTACAAAAAAAAAAGACTCTGAGATCAGAGCAACAGCCTGGAAGAAGTTAAAATGACCTAGCTGCCCAGTAGGGGTTTAAACCAACTGATTCAATGGGAAAGGATGCTCTCCAACTCCTTGAGCTGCCTACAGGCTGTGCAATGTGCTTCAGGTTTCCAGCTTTGGTGAGCTGTCACCTATACTGGACTAGGCTTTGATGATACAACCATTTTTGGTTCACTTCTGCTCCTATAAGTAAGCCCTCACCTACATTCCTGTAAGTCCAATAAGATTCATTAGTTCACCAAGCTGGTGTGATTTGCATCTCCCAGGAAACTTTTGTCACAAAACAGATATGAAATGTCTCCCTGAAGGAACTGGGGGATGGGTCTATCTATAAAATGCCTGATGCTCAGTCGTGAGGACCTGAGTTCGATCTCCAGTACCCATATTGGCAAGCCATTATCAATGTTAAATGCATGTAACTGGGGAGGCGGAGACAGGAGAATCCTGCAGTGATGTGCAAAGGGCAAAGGAAAACTGGATTGAGGAGGTCAGGATCTTCAATGCAACTCTTCATGGGTACCACATATTCAAAGGGCGTCATTTAGCTTCTACACAATGAGGTCATATGTCATGAGGGCTGGTGCGATGGCCCTGTGCTCTGCAGGTGAGCTCATCTGTAGGGCCATTTCCCACTGCTCCAACCCAGGTTCATACTCTCATGGTTACCTGGCAACAGCTTCCAAACTTCCCCTACCCAGCAACCACTTATCCATGGACCAGTAAGTCATCCTTAAAAACAATTCAAGTCATGGCAATCCAATGAGAAGCTGAGGGAGCCTCTTATTCTATCGCTTGTCCACCCTCACAGTCACTTCATCTCATCCCTTCCAGTGATACTAATCTAACCCCATCCCTCAGCTCATCACAGACATTTTGTGCCCGCTGTAACTTCTAATGGAATGAATGGCCCCTACACTGTCAAACTTCAGTTGCTTTTTCAGAAATAAAATATTTATTTATTTATTTATTTATTTATTTATTTATTTATTTATGGATTTTTGAGACAAGGTTTCTCTGTGTAGCCTTGACTGTCCTGGACTTGCTTTGTAGACCAGGGTGGCCTCAAACTCAGAGATCTGCGTGCCTCTGCCTTTCTGAGTGCTGGGATTACACCCAAAGTCTAAAGTCGCCTTTCTACACACTGTCTCTCAACCCCACCCAATTTTCTTCATAATCTTAACAATTATTTAAAGTTAATTTTTGAGTTATCAGTCTGTTTATTGTGAATATCAATGATAATAGATCTTTGTAATTCAATCAACTTAGTGTAGCTACTTCCTGTCTATGCTAAAGAGCTGTCTCCAGAATGCCCCCAGGAAACACTCCAAATTATTTCTTTAAATATTAATTAGTCACCAGGTAGCTTGATGAAGTCTCCTTCCAATGTCTGGACGCTGAGGATTTACAGGGCAAGTGATATTGAGACGAGAGACAAAGCACTGGGTACCCTGAAAAAGGAAAAAGTGACTTTTCCCTCTTTCCTCGCCATTATTTATGCCTCAGTATGTCCGTCCACCTGGGTCCTTATACTCTTCATCATCTGCCTTACTTTCTTTTGTTGATGCTGTGCCAAAATAGCAAGCAAAACAATTCACGGAAGAGTATACTTTGGCTCGCAGGTGGAGAACATCTAGTCCACTCCTGTGGGGAAGACCTGGCAACAGGAGCCTGAAGAGGTTACTCACATGGCATCCACAGTCAAGAAACAGAAAGACCTGAAGGCTGGTGCTTGACCTCTCCTCTTATATTCATTTTGTGACTCTAGCGTATGGGATGGTGATGCCCACACTGGACGTGAGTCCTCCTATTTTAATTAAACATCTCAAAAAACAAAACAAAACAAAACATTTCAGAGATGTGTCTTCTAGATGAAGGTCCCACCATCAAGATGATTGGTTGAATTTTATTCACATCATCCCTTCATCGCCCCCACTGGGCCCCAGGTAACCTGTACCACTTCAGTAAGTATGGGAAACTGATAAAGACTGTGATGTGGAGAACACAGTCATGGGTGCTGGGTCTTCGGAACAGCCTCACTGCTCTGTGGAAAACCTCCGTTAACCTCACAATTCAATGAACAAAGGCCCTCACGCTTTGAATTTTGGGTCTTTATTTTCATTGAATTTTGAGGTTTCATTTTCATTGAAAATTCATCTTTTTTGTTGCAATGTTTGACGATAATTAGAAGGCACAAAACCAAATGAATGAATCATCACAATATTTTAAATTAAATATTACCAAGTCTGGATGCATGAGAGGTTTTTCATTATTCAGTGACACAATTGGGCAGAGATTTCAATTATGTCTAACAATATTCTCTACTCTCAACATTAAAAAGTGTCCAGGAAATGAAAATAGAATTTTCCCGTATTGATGCAATTTTGAGAACAATCCATCTGCTTATTATAAATACTTGAACTGTATTGATGTCAGTCAATTAAAAGTATTAAAAGATTTTAACTTCCTGAAAGCAAAACCTAACCATGGTGGACAACAACTACATATACCTCAGTTGTGACAAAAGTAAAAAGTTACTTAAAAATACACAGCTATTTATGCAGCTGGGGAGATGGCTTATCAGTGAAAGTGATTGCTTCACAAACCAGAGGACCCAAAGTCAGATCCTCAGGCTCCGTATTAATAGTAGATAGCTGGACACCCCACCCATAACTTCAGCCATGGAAAGTACACACCAAGGATGCCTGGAGCAAGCAAGCTAGGGAGAGCGGCCATCCTGGAGAGCTGTGGATTGGGTTGAGAGACCCTGCCTCAAAAGAAATAAGGTGGAAGAGTGATTATCAGCCTTGAGCTTACACATGCGTGTGTACGTGCACACATACATACATGCATGCACTCACATACATTAACACACATACACTTACACTTGTGTAGTCACATACTTGTGAACGTGAATGCACATACACACTACACACACACACAAACATGAAAAGAAGAGAAAAGAAATATATAAAAACATATATACATGTGTGTGTTTATACACATACACACAGCCATGCTATAACTGTATACAGGTGTCCACAGCACATTGTTAATAGAACGAATAGAAAGCTTAAATGCCTATCAGCTCATTAAATGTTAACAGAAGCCTGTCTAAAGACAGGAATTAAAAGCTAACATGTTCTGATATGGGTGAAACTTGAGAACACTATGCTTGTTGAAAGAAGCCAAATTTACTGAAAGGATCATGTGTCATCAGGTCCTATTCCCATGAAATATCAAGAAGAGAAATTCCACAGAGGAAGAAACACACTCATGACTGTACTGAAATTCCACAGAGGACTCATGACTGTACTAGCTATTTTACTGTTGTTGGCTTCCAGTTCTAGAGAAAGAAGTGCCCATCATGGTGGACGAGGCTTGGTAGCAAGATGCGGGAAGCTGAGAGCTCATATCTTACCCACAAGAACTCAGCAGGGAAGAAGAGAGGGAGGGAAGGAGGGAGGGAGAGAGGGAGAGAGAGAGAGAGAGAGAGAGAGAGAGAGAGAGAGAGAGAGAGAG
>OU015754.1:22750726-22760884 GCA_907169655.1 Acomys percivali | reverse complement strand
GAGAGAGAGAGAGAGAGAGAGAGAGAGAGAGAGAGAGAGAGAGAGAGAGAGACTAGGGCAAGCCTATAGACCCTCAAAGTCCCACAAGTGACTAATTTCCCCAGCCAGGCTCCAAATGCTAAAGATTCCATAACCTCCCTAAACAGTGCCACCTGCTGGATGTACAAACACATGCACCAATGGGTAATGATTCTCATTCAAATGACCACAATGATTGCCAGGGGACGATGGGGGTCTGGAATGAATTCTGTTATTTATGGGGATAATATACAAATACATTTTTGTTGTTTTGTTTTTCAGTCTGGGTTTCTCTGTGTAGGCTTGGCCGTCCTAAACTTGCTTTGTAGACCAGGCTAGCCTCAAACTCACACAAATCCACCTCCCTCTGCCTCCCCCAGTGCAGGGATTACAGGCATGCACTACCTCATCTGGCTTTATGAATACTTTTAAACTGTGGTCTTTGTTTCACAGCTTTGCAATTTTACAAGGGAAACACTGAATGTCTCTCTTTTTTTTAACTGGGTCATTTGTGAGATGATGCATTTATTTCAAGATAATCATTACAAAACTTCAGTGGAGATTGTTATCATCACCAGCCCTTAACAATTCCAAATTCAGAAAAAAAACTAATCCACTTTAATTTGTTGTGGGAATAAAACCTTATTTGATTGCGCTCCCATGTGAGTATTCATGGTTAAAGTGAGCTGTTTTCATTGGTGTAGTTTGGATTCTCTCTGGATCTCAGGCCTCTTTATTTGTCTTAGACATTTCCTTATTGAATGGACACTAGCCCACTCCAGCATGTGGCTCTGGCAGGCCTGCCCTTCTCTCCCATTCCCTCTACCTTGCTAAAACAAAACAAAACAAAAAAACATTAGATTATACTCCTAAAGCTAGCCACCAAGATCTGTTCCCTCATCTGCCACTTCCTCTTCCCAAGGCTGACTACAAAGGTCCACCTATCAAAATATTAAAGTCCAGCAGTCAAAAGTCCACTTTGACTTACCTAATTAACATACCGAACTAAAATTTAACACTTCATCCTAACAGGGGGTTTCCCCCTTTTGCTTTTATAAACTGCCGTAAGTGTCTGAAAAAATCACTGAAGGTAAACTATGTATGTAAAACAAAACAAAACAAAACAAAAAAACAAGGAGCATTTATTCTGCAGAAACAGCCTGCATGCAGGGGTCAACCATTCATACAAAATGGTGGTGACCCCAAGGAGGAGCTCACAGGCTCTTTTAAAGGCTTCTAGGGGAATCCTATCTGGCTGTGGCTATGTGACTCTAACTGGGATTGGTCACTGCCTGCGGGGGGGGGGGGTGCTCAGGGAGGCTACATAACTCTAGCCACGGGCTAGTCACAAGTCTTTTAGCCATGTCCTGTGCTTTCACATGGCTCTTTGTGCCATGCCTGTCTCCTCTCTATCCAGAGACAGTCCTTTGTCCTCTGGAACAAATGTCCCTGCCCCCTCTTTCTCACTCCCTTCCCCTTCTTCCTTGTCCTCGGTTCCCTGCCCTCTGTCTTTCTGGAACAAATAAGTCTCCTTTTTGCTGATAACATGGTCTTGGGGTGTCTTGAGCCAACCTCACGTTTCCCCTCACTTATCGCCAAGGGTTCTTTGATAACGATACTCCTAGGAGAATAATCAGCAGGGGTACCTTTGAGGATCAACTGTGAGGAACTCTACTCTTAAACCTTTTCCTCCTGGGTTTTAACCCCAACACTGTGACAGGTTCCCTTGTGGACTGGAACAGAGAGACAGTTCTACAAAACCAGCATCAAAGGGTCAGCGCCTGCCCCCATGCTCTCTATAATCTCCTAAAAATAACACAGCCTTTGAAAACCCATGCAGGCTTGAGAATAGCATGACTCTGAACTTTACTAGAATATTAACACACTTGGTTTATAACAGCAATAACAACCCACACTTACCCAACACTTAAACCTGAGGCAGTTGACAAACTACTGATTTCATTTTTAGAATATCTGATAGCTCAGTTCCATTATTATGCCTACTTAACTGGAGATAATGTGATCTGAATTAATTTTGAAAATTAAAATATTAATTGTAGTTGCTCTATTAACTTAATGAAAATATTTTAAGAGAAAATTCAGTTTTGTTAAATGCTATTTATTTATTCAGTTAAATTGGCAATTGGATTAGTGTGTTTTGCTCAACAACAATGCTTTGGGGAGATATTTGGTGACATCGGTTTTAGACTGTTAAACTTGACTTTTTTTTTAAATCACTTAAAATATGTAGTCATTCAATCCACAAAGAGTTCGTGATGGGCCCAGTTCCACTGACAATTATTTCCTCTTAAGACCACTTACACAACCTGCCTAATAAAGCCTCATCATTACTCCTTCCCCCGTCTGCTGGTTCTAGCTCAGCTCTCCCATGTTAATATCTGATTTTTTTTTTTGTTTCCCCTCATGGCTTATTTTGCTACTGCTTGTTCACCTCCTAGAAGCTTCGTGTGAGTTTCCTTTGATTTTTGCAGAACTTGGGATGGAGCCTATAGCCCTGCACATACTGAGCCGGCACTCTAGCACTGAGCTGCACCGTCAGTACTCCTTGTATCACTAGCTCTGAGGCAGGGACTCACTAGGTTGTGTATGCTGGCCATAAATTCACTCTGTAGCCCATGAAGGCCTTGAACTTATGACCACTCCTTCCTAAGACAGACCTGTGATGACAGACCTGTGCCATTACATTTAATCATATGCAAATCTATATATTACTCTTTTGAAATTTACATTTGTGCGTGTGTGTGTGTGTGTGTGTGTGTGTGTGTGTGTGTGTGTGTGTGTGTCAGAAATCAGTTCTCTTACTGTGTGGGTCCTGGGGCTCAAAGTCATATCATCAAGCTTGGTAGCAAGCACCTTTACTCACTGAGCCCTGTGTCTCCAGGTCCTGGGACGTGGTTTTCCAGAGATGCCTCCATAAGGTGGGAATCCCAACAGTTTTCTATTAGACAAGTTCCAGGGCACACAAACCCCAGGTCAACTGTAAAATAGTTTTAAAGGATGGAGTCAACATTGAAAAGTCACAGAGCACAAGAGGAGGTGGCAAATGCTGAGATATTAAAACATGAGTCAGATACACTAACATTTTATTGTATTAAATGATGAGGATAGTGAAAGGTACAAAAACAATCTAATTAAGTGAAAAATAACCAAGGTTAAAATAAGTGTCCCGAACTGTCTTTATGAAATAATAAATAGATAGAGGATTTTTATGTAACCAGTGGCACCATTCTGAGAGGATTAGTGAGAAGGCAAATCTATGCTGAGGCTGTGTTGGGAATGGAAAATAACGCAAAATTATGATTTTATAATAAAAAGTCAATAGTAACTACATACAGCAGGAGAAGAGGAACGGACTTAGAAGTGTTTAAGAAAATGAATCTAACAGAATAGAAATGCCTCACCTTCAGGAACTGATCTCCCAAGCCTAGGGCTCTCAACATCAGCTTTGCAAGATTTGGCCTGGGCATTTTCTTTTATTGTAATAAAATATTGAAGGAGTCAAGCATGCCAAGGAGATTGGAAATTGCTAATGCTCTATGCCTCAGTTGAGTGAAAAGCTTGAGTTCACGGCTGGCATGAGAATCAGAGTGTAGCCTCTGAAGGAGCTGGGCTTGGTTTATGGCACCAGAGTCACCCCGAGGAAGGATGCCCAGTAAATCAACTGCTGCCTGGTAACTGCACAAGAAACCTCATTCTGTCATCTCAGCACCTTCGATATGGACCAAAGTAGAAAGCCATTGAGCTTATATTTAAGATGGAGGAGGTGGCAAGTAAACAGTAAACAGAAATGAGCACAAGGTTAAAGACTACGTCTTAAGAAACAAGCGAGCCGAGAATGCTCTCTAAAGCTGAAGGAGCGAAGATGGAGGACAGAGAGACAAGAAGGAAGAAGGGAGAAAGGATGGAGGGGAAGAGAAAAGGAAGTGGGAGCAGGAGAAGGACTGGGCATAACGGAGTGTATTAAGGATAAACCAGAGCCAAACAGGAACAGTCTCTTTGGAAGTATGCCAAGAGAGGAGCAATGTTGATTTTAATATATTGGACTTTATTATGATGAATGACTGCAGCTTAGGATCTGGGGAGATGACTCTAGTAAAGTGCTTGTTATGCAAGCATGAATACCTGAGTTCTGTCCCCAAGTCGTCCCCCCCCAAAGAGCATAGCATAGGGGTACATGTTTGTAATCACAACACTGGAGAAATGGAAATAGACAGAGAGCCCTGGAGCTTGCTAGGCAGACAGCCTAGAGGAATAAGCAAGCTCCCAAGTTCAGAGTGAGACCCTGCTTCAAAACACAGGGTGGAACACACATCAAAAAGAGCATCTGAGGTTGACCTCTGACACACACCACTCACACAGATATGCCCAACTCTAACAACCCCCCCCAAACACACTCTTATTACAAGTTGCAGACAATTGTCTCTAACTTTCTCTTTCCCTACTTTTTGGCAGACAGCTTTCACATCTACGTTGACCAGTTGTACAGCCCTCCCCTAGGTGATACTGGAGTCTGTGGCTACTCATGTTCCAATTTAAAATGCTGCGGGGGGATTGTCATGTAGGCTGTACGTATTTTTCTGTGCACTTAAACCATCTCTGGGCTGACTTCATACCCAATACAATATAAAGGTTATGCAAATTCTCATGACACAGAATAATGTAGAGCATAAAGATAAGAAAAAAAATAAGGCACTGGCTAGTTTTGACTGTCAACTTGATGCATAGTAGAGTTATCAGAGTCAATAGTCCTAGTCACAAACTACGTAGAGGAGACCTGCATGTCTGTGAGTGATTGCCTTCATTATTCATCAGTGTGGGGATACGCACCCCACTCTGGTCGGCGTCATTCCCTAGGCAGGTGTTCCTGAACTGTATGACAATGCTAGCTGAGTATAAGATGGCCTGTGGTCCAACAAACAGCATCTATTATGGTCTCTGCTGTACTTCTTACTATGAAATAAAGTACTTCTTAGCTGTGAAGTAAGGTAATGCTGTGTGAAATAGCAAGCAGGCTTGCCACCAAGTTCCTGCCTTGACTTCCCTCGGTGATAGGCTGTGACCCGTAAAGTAAAATGAACCTTTAATGCCCTAAGTTTCTTTGGGTTGAATATTTTATCAGAGCAACAGAGAGACAGACAGAATATATTCTGTTTATCGTGCACAATGTTGCACCCACCGTAGGAGTGAAGAGGCCTCTTTGACTCTACACCCAGCAGAGGGATTACTTCACTTTATCACTCACATCTGCTCTATTTTTTAGTTATCAAAATCACTGTGATTGTTTTCCATAGAAGGTTCTGGGGGATTTACACTCGTGTAAACGGTATTTAATGTGCCCCTTGTCCACACACCCTGGCCAACTCACATTAACTTCTGTGGTTTGGGGTTGTATTTCCCTGATGCTGATGTGCACAGTTCCTTTTTATCCGCACACTTGCACTGCTGATGAGTCTTTGTGTTTTTACAAGCGACACACCTGGCTTCGCGAAGGCTGGATAACTAAGTACAAAGAATTCATCTTCTCACCCAGTAATCGCTTCTTTAGAATTCACTATTGTTATTTAACTAGAAGCCATGGGGCTCTTAGGATTCAAAACTTTGCAAAAACCTGTGGCTAGACAGGTCATGGGCCCTTGATGGGGCGCTTACTGCTATTAGTCTGCTAAATAGACATTAAATAGAAATAGCATTAAAATCACTCCCAGTGACTTCTCTCTGAACCCATAGATCAGAACACCTCTCATCCCTCATCAAAGAAGCTTCTCTTTGCAGTAGGCAGCAATTAATGCAGAGACCCTCAGCTGGTTAACGAGGAAAGCATAATCAACTGTGGAATGTTCCGCCTTCAATGGGATGTAAGAATCACCTCCCTCCCCTCAAGGATCAGGGAGCGTGAAGAAAGGGATCAGAAAGATTGGAAGAGCCAATAGGCAGTAGATAACGTCCAAGAACCAGTGTTCTCGGCACGCAACAGGGCAGGCTCACATATGAACTCACAGGGATTGTAATAGCACTCACAAGGCCCACGTAAGTTCAAGCCAGACAAAGATGCCAGCATGGGGTGTGAGAAAGGAGGGCATGAAGTCCAGCCCCTCACCAAGGAGCTATTGACATTTGATTGCTGCCAGGAGAAAGGGGAGCCAGTTTTTCTTTGGTTCTATGACTCCTGGTAGGGTGACCCCCACTTCGGGGCAGGCCCCACACCCAAGAGTAATTGAACAACACAAATTGGACCCAATGGGGGAATAAAAAAGAAAACTCAAAGTTGCGTGGGTAGGTGGGGATCAGAAGGTAGAGACGGTGGACATGGGAGGGGTGGAGAGAGGGATTGAATATGATCAAAATACATTGCTTTCCATTCTCAAAGAATTTACAGAAGCATTATTTTTTAAAAGGAATTATACTTTTGCATTACAAAATCCTTATCATCTACAGTCAAATAAATACACCAGGGTGTCTGCTCCACAGAGGTGAGTCAACTTCTCACTAAGGTACGAGCTTAAACCTCAGGGATCTTGTATTCGTTTTGCAAGAATTTTATTTAGTATTTTTGCATCAATGTTCATAAGAGAAATTGGTCTGAAATTCTCTTTCTTTGTTGAGTCTTTGTGAGGTTTAGGTATCAACGTGACTATGGCCTCATAGAATGAATTTGGTAATGTTCCATCCAATTCTATGTTTTGGAGTAGCTTGAAGAGTATCAGTATTAGCTCGCCTTTGAAGGTCTGGTAGAATTCTGCACTGAAACCATCTGGCCCTGGGCTTTTACACTCACTTATATCTGCATACTAGCCCAATGGGCATGTCCCATGAAAGCCTTCACTTACCAGGAAACTGGGACAGAGGGGAGGACATCCTATTGGGACTCTAGATGAGAGAACCATGTGAGAATAGCAATGTAGAAGGATCCAGAGGGTCCTAGAAACCTACAAGTAGAACATTATGATAGGCAGATTTGGGCCCAGGGGTCCCTCTCAAACTAAGGCACCAGCCAAGGACAATACAGGTGGTAAAATTTAAACCCCTACCCAGATCTAGCCAATGGTCAGAACAGTCTCCACACTTGAGTGGAGAGTGGGACATGACTTTCTCAAGTACTCTGGTGCCTCACATTTGACCATGTCCCCTGGAGGGGGAGACCTGATGGCACTCAGAGGAAGGACAGCAGGTCACTGAGAAGAGACTTGATACCCTATGAGCATATATAGGGGGAGGTAATCCCTCTCAGGAACAGTCATAGGGGAGGGGAATAAGGGGAAAATGGGAAGGAGGGAAGAATGGGAGGATACAAGGGATGGGATAACCATTGAGATGTAACAAGAATAAATTAATAAAAGAAAAAAAACCCTCAGGGAGAGAAAGCCTGGTTCCAGAATTCATTGTTTGTATAATTGATATAAAAAATGCAAAGCACCTCCCCACTCTCTTCTACAACTATGTGTGGGGAATATCCTGATTTCCTCACTCCAGTTTTTACTCATAGCATGTCTACCCCAGCTATTTTAAAGCTGACAACATGGACAAAGCGGGGGGGGGGGGGGGGTCCCTATCCATTCATAAATATCTTTCAGAGGTTTGTCCTAGACAAAATAGACGCACGCCAAACATCACATCCCATAACACTGACAAAGGGTGGCAAAAGCTTGAATTGAATGCGTGGACCTTTGTTTCCCCATCCAGCACCTTTGAGCCTGTGTGTCAGAAGCGAGCCAGCACAGGTGACTTTTAGTAAGGCGCGTTAAGCAGCTAAGCCTAGAGTCTGAATGCGCTGCACAGCCCATAGCTTCACCTCCAGATGCAAGAAGGCATCCTCTAAAGTGATGTAGTCTGGTACATGACAAGGGTCAGGGAGGATTCGCCAAGCATTTACCGGGACTGTCGGGCACCCAAGGCAGAAATCTAATGGTTTGGATTGGTGGGCGCACAGCCGCAAGCATCCCGGCGAGGCTCAAGGAGAAATCCATAAATCACTATAAGCAAGCCGCTTTGGTTTCCTGGCGAATTTTGCTTCTGCACTCTCTGGAGCAAGCAGATAAATTGAGCTTCTTCTGGGTATTATTTAATAAAGGAACGGGGAAAGGTGCCTTGTCTCAAGGCTATTTAGCACAGGACAGGAAGTCTGCTGGTTTTGGTTCGCATACTATTTTAGTATGTGGCCACCGGTTATCTATGGGGAGTAAAGGAATCCATTTTTCTGGGGTTTTGTCCCCAGCTGTGTTGCAAGACATGATCCTAATTGACTCTTCGAGCTGCATCACCTCAAGGAAACTGCTCAGCCCTACAAACTGTTTCCCCAATTACATCCTGCACTGAGAGGATCTGAGAGCTCCACACTCTCTCTAAGCCTCCCTATGCCTATTTAAATATGTTTGCAGTTTAAATGCACTCCTCTTGACTTCCCTGAGAGCCAGCCAGGGAAGACTGAGACACAATGACAATGGTTATGTAACGCTGTTTTCTACAGACCTCTTCTGATCCCAGCAACTTAAGTCAATTCCAACCGATAAATGTGGCAGAAAATGGTACTTGGAAAATATTTACTATGACTCCTTAGCAATTGCCAAACTACTTAACCAATTGCTTCCTCCAAGTCTCCCTGGAGGTCTTGGAGGATTCTTTCATTCAGAAACTTCCTTCATGGGCTCTGCCTTCTAGTGTCTTGTAAATAGCCAGGAATTAAGTAAATGCATAAGACGCCAAATTACGCCTTACCTTAAAGGACTGAGTGGTAAATATTGAGCAGTGTTAATAAACTGGCCAGCTTGGGTCAGGGAATGAACTCAGAAAATCAGTACTTGGGGGAGGTGGCTTGAAGACTGTGAGTAGGCCAAAAGAGATGTGCAGGGGTCAAGGCAGAGGGAAAAGTATACATGGAAGTCCTTGCAGCAAACCATAGACAGAGTGTTTGGGCTCCATCTGGGCCAGTGCAGCTGATGCCCTGGGCGCCTGGGCGTCAGGCAGGAGTTAAGCCTGGAGAGCTGGTAGATGTGCTCCTAGATGGGTCTCCAGCCTTGCACCTGCAGCTTAACTTTCACTCCCCACTCCAAACTGCTAACCTTTGAGGGACTTAGAAAATAAAGACAACATGGTTAATATGCATAGCATTGGCAGACAACAGAGACAGAGACAGCCCGTACTTCCATTGTTAGGGACCCACGTGATAACCAAGCTGCACATCTGCTACATATATGTAGGGGGTCTAGGACCAGCCCATGCATGCTTTGGTTAGTGGTTCAGTCTCTGTGAGCCCCCATCTGCTCAGCGTAGTTGACTCTGTAGGTCTTCCTGTGGTGTCCTTGATCCCTCTGGCTCCTTCAATCCTTCCTCCCACTCTCCCACACAATGTTTTATATTAATTTTTTCCTTTTAAATTATGCATGTTTAAAGAATTATTTCTTTTACCTTTTGAGATTATCACATAATTGCATCATTTCTCCCTTCCCTTTCCCTCCCATATAGCTCTCCTTGCTCTTTTTCAAATCCATGGCCTCTTTATTTTTTCTCCATTAACTGTAGATACATATATGTTCATATATGTTCTCATATGTTCCTAAAGATATCAGTATAGTATGCTCAGTCTGTGTAATGAGTATATCTGGTTGGAAGTATGTGAGTGAGTGAGACCGAACAAGGAATTTGGAGTAAGCCTAGAGCAGGGTATATAGAAGGTTGTGAGCACTGGGTGTGGGTTCTGGGAACTAAACTCTGACCCTCGGCGAGAGAAGTGTATGCATTTAATCACTAAGCTGTCTCTCAAGACCTATTTATTTACCAAAACAACAAGGATTTGGGCACAGCCTTGATTCCATAAGGTACTTGGGATAAGACTGACAACTTTAACCAAACCACAGTCTGTTTGTTCCCTCAGCCTTCCTGATGCTGCTGGGTCAACAAAGCCATCCAAAGCTGTGCTGCAGTGTTGATGTGTGGGGTAATATCATTCACCACACTGAAGTGTCAATTTCTGTTCTGGCTTCCAAGAAAGTGAAGAGAAATGGAGGCCTAACCTTTGCCACGCAGGGCAGCTTTGGAGAAAACTGAGCTCTCCTGAGGCCCCGGGATGCAAAAAAACAAAAACAAAAACAAAAAACAAAACAAAACAAAAAACAAAAACAAAAA
>OU015754.1:22705917-22733663 GCA_907169655.1 Acomys percivali | reverse complement strand
AAAGGGGAGTTGAAATAGCATTAATGTGTGTATCTCAAAAACACCTTTTTTTTTTAGCTCATGTTTAAGCAATAGTCATGTTGGTGAGACTTCATGGGTGTAGCTTCTGGCATTACCAGGAGACAGCATCTCAGAGCAAACTCTGTTTCTCTGTCTCTTATGATCTGCCCAGCACCCGCCTCTTCCACAATGTTCCCTGAGCCTCGGGCATGGGTGTGTTTTGTAGCTGTATCTGCTGTGACTGGGGCTCTACAACTCTGGAGTACTAAAGTGGGTAGAGGAAAGCCCAAGAAGGCTTCAACCCTAGACAGAGAACTAAGAAATGCTGAGAGTGGGAGAAATCTTCTTCCCCAGGGAAGAGCACACCAATTGATTATCCAATATTAAGCCATCAGCCCTGAAAACATATCATTATACAGTCTGAACAGGTTGTATTTAGGATTATATATGTATAAACCTGTTGGAGGTTGGTCTGATGTATTTTGATGCTGTTTACTGCTTGCTGTCTCTGCCCCACCTGTACCTTGCCCAAGAGCCTAACCTATTTGACCAATCTTTATTGGTCATCACACCTGGGCAGGGCAAATGGAATAGGCTTGGCTAAGGCTCCCCTGGCTTGGGGAGAGAGGGAGAATCTTGGGAGAAGAGAGTAAAGGAGAGGAGAGGAGAGGAAGAAGGAGGCTGCATCATGGGTTAGGTGGGGGAGAAGCACATGGCCAGTGTGGGTGGAGAATTGGCCCAGAAGATAATAATTAGCAAGTATTTGGGATTATGGATGGGAGGCAGCTTGACAGAAATTATTAGAACCAGAAGGCATGGGATTGGGGCAGGTATCCCCTACCTGCCCCACTATGGGAAGTAGTTTAAGGAAGTAATATCTGCTCTGCCCCAGGTTAACTAAGGCTATTTTAAAATATAACAGGTGTCTGTGTCTTGATTGATTGCCAGCGGGTTAGGAAATACTGCTGTAATAATAATTATAGGCCTAGTGGTAAAATAACGACAGCATAAACATGCACACATATGGAGGTAGTAGCAATTAATGAAGAAGCCATTAATTTGAAAAAGGGAAAGGAGGGTTATATGGGAGGATTTGGATGGAGAAAAAGGAAGGGGCAAATGACATAGTTACAATTTCAATATTAAAATAAATACTTACAAAATATACCATTTCTTAAGTTACACAAGATTTTTTGAAAACCAACATGTCCAGAACATAGGACAGATATCATAACCCATATACATTATATCTATTACTTAAATAAGCTGTTAACACAGAGGAGTTATAATTTTAGACTTATTTTTACTTCTGATTTAATTTTTTTAAGGTTTTCAGTGGTAAAAATAAACACAGTGTAAAGTTCGCCATTATAATGCTACCTACCATCCACTTTGTGGCGTGAGGTCCCCTTTGGCTGGTGAACACTCTGCTGTGCTCCTGGAGTGCAAAAAAATATTTCATTTTCTTCCCCAGGAGGATGCCAGGGGGTGCAGGCAATAACATTCACAGAAGGAATAGTATGAGACCTTGTCAAGATATCCTGAAACCAATGCCAAAGCCATCGTAGTTCCAGGGGAGGCGAGGAGGATGAAGAGCTCCTTCCTCGGTGGAATTAAAAATAAAATAAAATAAACCTCTGACATCCCGAACTCAGACATTCGACATCAAGCCACGCCCTAGTCTGCGCTAGTGCAAAATCAGCTTAACCCAACATGCACATCAGAGTACCTTGGACACACTATATATTCACACACATGCATGTTTTGATCAGTGGCACCTCAACAAAGTTTTGTTAAGTTATTGAAAATGGGGACATATCAAAGTTGAGACAGGAATGAAGAAGAGCCAGAAGACGTGGTGAGAGGAAGTGGGTGTGGTTCCTGAAGAGCAGAAAAAGAGGAAGATGCATATGAAACGGGTGAGCTTATCCTGCTGTGAATGGAGGCCACATAGAAGATATACATCAAGATAGGATTTAAGATCCATCCCACAGGAGAAAACACTTGCCTGGTACATCTAGCCAAAAGCTCGTGTCTGCCAAGCTCACAGGCCTCAGAGTTGAATCTACTATTCTCTAAACGAACATAAAACCGCCATCTCTAAGTTCGTTATCTCTCTAGCCATAAATTAGTGCAGCTCTCAGTCCTCATGAGATAAGTTTCTTTGTGCAGCGGACAGCGGTCAAAGTGCACAGATTCAAGTGTCAGTGGAGCGCTCAACCCCAAACTGGGCATGCGCATCACAGACCACTCCCCCAGTACGGTGCTCAACCCCAAATTGGGCATGCGCATCACAGACCACTACACACACACACACACACCAGCTCCCAGGGTTCATGGACTATCACAGAAAACCACCAGAGCCAGAGGTTGGAGACGACCATGGTGAAGTGACATCTCCTGGACATGAAGGACTGCTGGGCGTGAACTCATGGCAGCCGTGGCTGTCTGCACGAGATCAAGCCAGTCAATGTCCTACCGTGGAGTGAGATGGGCTTCATGAGCCTCCACCCCTAAACTAACTGAACAGCTATCACAGTTGATGGCTCCTAGCGAAGGGAGAGTCCATTTTCTTTAGGGATGTGGCCTCTGGTAGATCAAACATGCTCCAGTGGATGCCCTACACACAGGAGCCGTCGACAACAGACAAATGGACTTAGTGGGTTGTTTTTTTTAAAGAGGACATGCAGGTGCAGAGAGGAAAGAGTACTTAGGATGGGTGTGGGAGGGTGGGGGAAGGAGTGAGGGGTGGCTGTGATTAGAATACACTTAAAATTCTCAACGAATTAATAAAATGCTATATTTTAAAAGGCACATCAAAATCATTTTTGCTCATTTTATATTGTTTTAAAGAAAGAAAAGAACTCGATGTGTATTAAAGAATTGGGTGTAGTTTGAATGCCTCAAGGTGGCGCTGTTCGAAGGGTGAGGTAGGGCATTATGGGTAGTCTTTAGCCTACAGGGTAGCATTTTCTCTTAGGTCTCCTGGATTTAAGGTGGGGAGTTTTGTGGAATTTGGTTTGGTTTTTGTTTTTGTTGTTTTTGGTTTTGTTTTTTTTTTTCCCCCACTAAAGATTCCTGCCCTTTCCATCCAGCACACGCATCAACATTGCAAAGCAATGGGTGCATCTCACCTTCTTGTGGACCTAATAAACCTTTTCTCTTTATAAGTTGAGTACCTCAGGCATGCCATTATAGTGGTGGAAAGCTGACTGCACAGTATTTCCTAAGCTTAGGAAAAGAAAAGTCAGAGTTCCCCTGTGAGTAAGATTAATTCCACAAGCATCCTTGCTGAGTTGCACTTCCCAGGGGGAGCTGGTGGCAGGTGAGACCGAACTTGGTGTCACATTGAGAGTCTTTGAAAGTCCTTAACTAACTTAGATTCTGACCCTGTTATTTCTGCAACTCGCCAAAGCACAGCAAGAGTAGAGACCTGAAGTGATAGCGGCCTTTTCTTTCTTCTGAGTTTCATGTAATTGAGATAAAACGTCTGAACCAGAAGCCAGCAAAATGTCCTCTTTCCTAATCACTTCTCAGAAGAGTCTGGCAGGCAAGGGCCTCCAGACAGCAATTATCAGGGGATGGTGAGCTCCAGTGCCTGCAGTGTGTTCCTGGGAGAGCAGGGTACAGCCCTGGAGGGGAGGGAAGCAGATAGCGGGGAGGGAAGCATCAGCTTTTCTCTCATTTCAGAAATGATCTCACATTTCTGTTCTTAGGGCGACTCTGAGCCTGGAAATGAACTAGACTGTACAAACAGTCTTGGCCGTTTTTCAATAAGCAAAGAACACCACCTCGCAGAGTTCAGCAAGGATGAGGGGATGTAACTGTGGCCCCTTCTGTCTTGTTTTCTTCAGACAGCTGTGTTGTTACCCACTCCCCCCCCTCCCCTGGTCCCCGCCAAAGGATGTCAGACACCAGCAGATCCCTCCAAGTCTGGGAGGCTGTTCAAAGGTACTTGTTTAGGGTGGTCATATTATGTTGTTGTGTGAGAGATTTTTTTTCCTGGAGAGACACAACACCACACACACACACACATACACACACACACACACATACACACACACACACCTATTAACCGCAGAGAGAGGGAACCCACAACAGAACAAACTAAATGATGCCTTCAAAGTCCACTTTGATGAACCAATGAGTTTTTAATTGGTGTTAGCAGCAGGCATGTGGGTAAGGGTCACTGACAAGGAGCTGGGGCAACTCAAACCCAGTTCATTCCAGCATGGGTGACAACTCAGGAGAGCTGCAACCATGGCACAGTCTGCAGGGAGATACACACTCCTCTCCAGGGCTTTGCTCCCCAGAGTCTCCTCCTAGCAGGTGTCCATTGCCTCTGAAACTGAGGAGTTGGAATCTTTCCAGCATCAGCTTTCCGAGGCTTGTGGGCCTCATTTATCTCCTGGGTTTCACAAGCCACCTTCTTCCCTCATGGAGAAAATGTTTAAATATGAGGAAACTGCTGCAGAACACATGTTAAGAGTGTCATGTATATACACATATAAATGTGTGTGAGTGTGTGTGTGTGTGTGTGTGTGTGTGTGTGCGCGAGTGTGCGCACATGATGGGTATGTGGAAGACCTAGCTAGAATTGGTGAAACTGACCACGGTTTCTTGCTGTGCTGGAAAGATGTGTGAGAACTAGAGATGTTTGGACCTTGGTGTCAGTTCAAAAAGTCTATGGACAAATCTTTCCATATGATTTCCAGCAGCACTGGTTACCCAGGTATTGTGGCTGGGGGAGGGGGAGTCCTTACATGGCCTAAGCTGCCTTTGAACTCCCTCTTTATCTAAGGCTACCCTTGAAACTTTGATCGTCCTGCCTCCACCAAGTGCAAGCCCAGCCTAACTGCCTTTTTAATTGTTGGAAAATCCAGAACAGAGCTAAGGTAATAAAGGAAAGAGATGAGCGCTTTGCATCCGCCCGTGAGGTGCATAAACAGAAGGCAGGCTGTGAAGAGGTCTATTTTGGCTGCCTCCCTGCAATGGCTGGAGTCTGCATTCCGAAGCGTTCTTACTATCCTACTTATAAAGACACCTCTGTGGATGGTGAGGAAAGAGACGGGGAATTCTTTAAGCACTGAAAGTTATTTGAAGATCAGTCTATTTATTTTAATGCTTTTGTCTGAAAGATTCGGATACAGACAGCAAAGGAAATTTCGGCTTTCAGCACTGAGTTTCAGGGAACAATGGATTCTCTTCGCAAAATGAATTGTCATCTGTTTTCCCCCAGAAGAGGCAACCATGCAGCTGAGCTAGGAAATTAACCGCTAAAATAGCAGGAGAGATGGTAGCTGATAGCAGGGACAGATGGGCTGGTCTGTTCTGTTCCTATTTATTTCAATAGGATTTGCTGATGGGTCTTCAGCTCTGTCTCATGTCCTTTCTACCCCTGAGGTGATGTACAGCTGAAAAGTCCTCAGTGTGGGTTTATGTTCTGTAGATGGGGGAAAGATTCTGAAAAGAAGAGGCTGTAGCATGGGAATTCCCCTAATTTGAGAGCCCATTTTATAATCAGACTTGACACTTTAATTTGCTCCCAGACTCTCAGGCAAGACTTAGCCATTATTTGAATATTTAAGGAAAAATTGTTCCACTACCTTCCCCCCCCCCTTTTTTTTTTTTTTTTTTTTTTGAGTCATTCAAGCATCAGTTCAGCAGATACCTATCTGTGTGCTCAGTGCTGGCCTAGGGTTGAATATGGAAATGAAAGCCTCATGGGGTTTATGTCTTAGGTAGTAAGACTAATAATAAGTCAGAAAAATATATAATTTCAGGAACTGCTAAAAAGGACTTTATGGGCTGGAGAGATGGCTCGGAGGGAAGAGCACTAACTTTTCTTCCAAAGATCCTGAGTTCAATTCCCGGCAACCACATCGTGACTCACAACCATCTATAATGAGGTCTGGTGCCCTCTTCTGGCGTACAGGCAAAACACTGTATACATAATAAATAAATAAATAAGTATTAAAAAGAAAGAAAGAAAGAAAAGGACTTTATGCATCTATTGTATCTTAGAGGGAAGTGTGTTAAGATACAAGATGTTCTAATGGGAGGTGGGATACCCTATCTTGCAAGGAGGCTCCTTAATCTCAGGATGAGAACAATTCCAAGACTTCAGGAAGTTCCTGAAAACGACGAGATTCACTAGCCCCCTCCTGCCATGAACAAGCAGTGAGGAGACTGAGATACACTCAGACCAGAAGAGATAACAAGGTAAACTCAGAGACTCAATTTGAGGCACCAGGAAAGGATACCCTCCAATCTGTTGAGCTGCCTGCAGGCTGTGCAGTGTGCTCCAGGCTACAAGCTTTTGTGAGCTGTTACCCATGCTGGCGTGGGCTGTGGTGATGCAGCTGTCTGTGAGTCATTTCTGCTTCTGTAAGTAACCCCTCACTCATACTCTAGGAAAGCTCATTGCTTCACCAAGCTGGACTTCTTCCGTGGTAACCTTGTTATAGCCTGTTGTCAGTTCTTTGTCTGGGATGAGTAGTCCTTGGTTTTGGGTCTTCTCAAAACAGTGACACACCACACTGGCTCATCAAAACACTGACAATGTGCAAGTGTCCATTTCGGTGTCTTGTGTCAACAGAGTCAGTACGGTGCTAAAGTATTTAACAGTTTGAAGTAACACATCTTTCTGTTACTGTGTCTTAGTTACACAGAATAAGGGGTCTCTTTGTTACATCATGTAATGTACGTTGATAATATTCATTCATCTATTGTGTTCCGTAATTTTTGTTCTCTCTTCCTTTCACATTCAACATACTTCCTGTTAATAATAGAGCTGAATATTTTATCAGAAACGTGTTTCCTGTGCTGCATGTTTTTCATGTCTTCTTGCCTGTTCATGACCTTAACTCATTTGTGGTTTTTGTTCCCACTGATAGATTTATAAATGCTCTTTATAGAATAAAGAGACTGATGCTTTGCCGTCCATATTATAAGCTTTCCCTTGGTTTTCAGTTACCTTTTGGTTTATTTACAATGCAGTTTAATAAACACATTTTAAAGTATCATGTAGTCAGGTTAGAAGGTAGTTCTTTATGGCTTATTAATTTCCTTTTAAGATGCAAGAGTTGTATCCATAGGTCAGGCAAAGCTCTATCCTTTATTTTTATGTTTACCAAATTGCAGTTGTATAAAACTCTAGTAATTTGCATAGTTTTGTTTGTTCCTAATACTTTCTTCCAGCCCATTATGTGTTTTGTTCTTACCTCAGTCACCCCAAGAGGAGGCAAGATCTGTCTAAAAAAAAAAAAAAAAAGACAGGCCTTTGGAAGCAGAAAAACATGAAATGAGAAGATCTACTCTAAATTCTCCTAAGAAGCTCCATTCTCTGTGTTTCATCTCCCTAAAATCTCAGAGCTCCTGGAATATATCAAAGAAAGTAGTGATTCTTGACATTAGAACCACAATTTGTATTTACAAAGCTGTTTTATCATGAGTAATCGCTGTGTGTGTGTGTGTATTACTCTTTAGTTTTAGTTTTATATCAATTAATATCAGAATACAGTACAAAGTAAATAACTGCTTCTTGTAATATTTCATCTATTTTTTAAAACATTTATTTATTACATATTACATATACAGTGTTCAGCCTGCATGTATGCTTGCACACCAGAAGAGGGCACCAGATCTCATTATAGATGGCTGTGAGCCACCATGTGGTTGCTAGGAATTGAACTCAGGACCTCTGGAAGAGCAGCCAGTGCTCTTAACCTCTGAGCCATCTCTCCAGCCCCTATTTTATCCATTTTTATTTTGTGTGTCTGCGTGGTTTGCCTGCATCACTGTACATGCACCACAAGTATGCAGGACCCACATAGGCCAGAAGAAGGCTTTGAATTTCCTTGAACTGGAGTCACAGACAGCTGTGAACCACTGTGTGGGTCCTCAGAATGAAACCCAGGTCCTCTGCAAGGGCAGCTTGTGTTCTTAACCACTGAGCTGTCTCTCCAGCCTCAACATTTGGCACTTAAAAAATTTGCAAATTGTGCATTTATTGATCTCCCTCAACATCACCGTGTGTGTGTGTGTGTGTGTGTGTGTGTGTGTGTGTGTGTGTCTGTCTGTCTGTCTGTCTGTCTGTCTGTCTGTCTGTGTTGCTAACTTTAAATATAGAATATTTATCATTTATCAAATTCTAATGGAAGTGCTAATGAATCTTGGGAGTTTTCTTCACACATTCTCCTGAGGATTGGATGGTTTCTCAGTTCATTGTGGGCATCAGACGACTTTAGATCATGACAGAAATTCAATGTGTTTTTAGGATGCAGCTGAGACCATTTTCAAGGCAATAACAGCTTTCTCAGAACCATCCTGGAACTTGTGCCCACATTGGACTTTCTTGCTCTAATGTTATGAAACAGAAATGGTATGATGTGTATCTTCTTCTGTATTGATCTGTCTGTCCTGGGTTACAGTGTGTTCTGCCATTGGTTTGGGTCTTTTTAGATCTTCAGTTCAGATCTATAGCTTTCTTCCTGTAAGTTCTATACATCTCTTAAGGGGTTTACTGCTAAGCGACTTGTGTGTCTGTCTGTCTGTCTCTGTCCATCTCTGCCTCTGTCTCTCTCTGTCTCTCTGTCTCTCTCTTTGTCTCTCTGTCTCTCTCTGTCTCTCCCTGTCTCTCTCTCTGTCTTTCTCTCTCTCGCTCTCGTGTGTGTGTGTGTCTGTGTGTGTGTGTGTGTGTGGTTTTGTGTGTGTGTGTCTGTGTGTGTGTGTGTGTGTGTGTGTGTGTTATTTTATTTTAACCAGTCTCTTGTTGCTTTGTCATTTTGGGGAAGACTTAAGGATGAGGCCCACACCAGGAAAGAAACTTGATTCTGCAAGAATGTAGTTGGTAAAGTTGTTTTATAGGAAGCCCTTTTAGTTTTTCTTTCCAGCATCCATCAACTTTAAGGGCACCAGGAACAGATCCATTTATGCTACAGCCTTTGCCTCTCCCTTCCTTGGGGAGAACCTTGTATACTTAACCGAGTCTTGTCACCAGCCTGTTTGTCACTGCCTGCCCCTCGTCCCCAATGACCTTGAATGCACCTCCCTTGCAAATTCCACTTTGGATGCTCTATGTGATGATTCCTCTTCCCTGGGATGCCTCATCTATTCCTTTCCAAAGAAACGGAATTCAGGTCAGACCATGGCCAGTGCCTACATTTGAAGGCAGGAATTATGTTCTAAACTACGGAGGTTAATGTACTAAGGCATATTTTTTTAAATCCACTGGATTGTGACCAGAGGTGGATCAGTGGTCATGAGCGCTGGCTGCTCTTGTAGGCGTTCCGGGTTCAGTTCTCAACACACAGAAGCTCACAACCATCTGTAATTTCAGTTTCAGGGGGATCTGATGGCCTCTTTGACCTCCTCGGGCACTGCATTTACACGGTGCACATACATACATGCAGACAAACCACCCACATGTAGGTAAAAATAAAACTTTTTTTTAAAATCCACTGTATTTTTACCAAGAGGGACAGTGAACAGGAGACTCAAGGGACTTGCATCATCCCACGACTTAAACATGGCTGTGATGAGTTGGGTGTAGAGGTGTTTCCTAAGCACGCTGGTTCATTCCCTGTGGGTGTGAACTCTTCTTTCGACCATCGCCTTGCAGCACCCCATGGCAAAGAGAACACTGCTCTTCCCTCCTTTCACTCGAATGCATCTTCCTAAGGGCAGAGTCTACATGACTCTTGCCTTACAGTCTGATCTACACATAACATGACAAGGTTAATACCGATTATCAACCTGACAGAAGATAGGCTCACCTTGGAGACAAACCTCTGGACTCATGCCGTCATTTCCAGATTAGCTTAACTGAGAGGAGAAGACAGACTAAACGCGGGTGACAGCATTCTACAGGCCGGGGCTCCTGCTCTGAATGCAAAAGAGAAAGCGAGCTGAGCAGCAGCATCCATCTCTCTCCGCTTCCTGATTGCTGATGCCGTGGGACCAGATGCCTCACATCCTTACTGCTATGCCTTCCCCATCGTGACGGACTGTGTCCCCCTGGAAATGCAAGCCAAATAAATTCCTCGTCCATTAAGTTGCTTTCAGTAGGTATTTTGTCTATTTTGTCACAGCAGGAGGAAATGTAACAAATGCACACAGCAGCTGGTAGATGTGAGCAAGAGACAGGAATGAAATGGCTCTCTTATTTGCTGGACCCTTTGGTGTGGAAGGGGCCAAACTCAGTCTATAGGCAGATCTCTGGGTGTGCAAAAGTGTTGACAGCTTGAGGGTCACTGGAGTTCTGTCTAAGAAAATGCTGGTTCATGAGTCATATCTTATCCCCCATGGGGTCAAAGGACATAGATGTCTGGATTGGTCAGCAGCTCTTAACTGAGAATTGAATTTTAGAGAGAATACTACACACACACACACACACCTACTAAGAAAATGGATGATACATCCTTTCCCAAAAAATGACTGATAAATACATGAAGCAATGGCATTGAATAAAGTCTGTGCAAATAAATTATTTCCAGATTCATAGACTTCTTTCCCTTCTCCTCTCAAGTTTCACAGAGTAATTTAAAAAGCAAACCTAGACCTCTTTAAAGTAAAGGTGAGTCACAGTTAGGACTCACAGCCAAACACTGGGCAAAGCAGAGGGTGTCTAGTGGAAAAGTGGGAAGGATAGAAGGACCTGGAGGTGACAGGAGCTCCACAAGAAGACCAACAGAGCCAAACAACCAGGGCCCAGAGGAGCCTGTGGAGTCTGAAGCACCAAGCGAGGCCCATGCATGGACTGAACCTAGGTCCTCTACGTAGATGTAGCCTATGGACAGCTCAGGCTTCATGTGGGTCCACTAGTAAGAAGAAGGGAGCTGTCTCTGACATAGACTCTGTTGCCTGCTTTTTTATTACTTCCCTCTGATGGGACTGGTTTGCCAGGCCACAGGGGAAGAGGATGAATTCAGTCCTGATACAACTTGATGAGCTGGCATGTGTGAGTGGGGGGTCCTCCCTTTTTCCAAGGAATATAAGGTAGGGAGGATGGGGAAGAGAGGGTGGGACTGGGAAGAGAGGAGGGAGGGGCTACAATCAGGATGTAATGTGAATAAATAAAAAATTTTTTAAAGAGCCTTAGTTGTTCTTGCAGAGGACCCAGGTTGACTTCCAACACCCACATCGTGGCTCACAAGCATGTGTAACTCCACTTCCAGGAGACCTTGCACACATTCCACTCCCTCACACACACAGCCGCAGCCTCTGTGTCACTGCATCCACATGATGCACAGACTCAGGCACACACACATACACATAAAAATGAGGCAAGAAGGTATATCATGAACAACCAGATGTTAAAATGCTAGGGTATATAGATGGGATGTATACTCTAATGCATAAATAATTCCTAAAGTTCCTACAACACAAAAGAAAACTGCTCACTCTTTCATTATTGAAACGTTATAAACCATCAGGCAGAGGCATTGCATTATGGGGTGAAAAGCTCACAAAAGATTTTTCAGATTTAGAGATCCAATTTTACAACAACACTAAAAATAGGTACAACATATGATCCACTTCTGGTTCCTTACCCAGGGAAATGAAGCCAGTATATCAGAGTCATAGATATACATATAGTTATGGAAACACTGGTCACAATTGCCGTGACTCTAGGTTGGGGTAGACTTCACCCCTGCCGGGCTACAACCAAAGAGGACACTACATCTACTGCAAGCTACCAGGGTCAGCTGCAAGGATTCTGGGCTCCTCTTTAGCAATAGCCTTCTCTGTGGTAGGTGCTGATAACGCAAACACCCTGGCACATAGAGCAAGCTGCTAGGGCTTTGCTCTATCTCCCATCTCTCTTCCCCATTTCTGCATCCAAGGCTGAAGGATCCACAGGACTAGACCAGGGGTGGGACACAACCTTTATTTTGTGTACTAGATGCTCCCTAAGGATGCTCCCTCTGGCTCCACAGTTGAAGGGCAGTGGGTCCCAGGTGTATTTGTAAACAACCAGAATTAGCATGAGCACCTGCTGTGGCATCCTTCACAATCGAGCTCTGCTCTTGGGAGAAAGGCAGGTAGGGAAAGGACCTCTACACACACACACACACACACGCACGCACGCACGCACGCACGCACGCACGCACTCACGCACACACGCACGCACAGGCATGCACGCATGCACGCATGCACCTTGGCAGACAGACCACCGGCCTCATCACTGTCCTTTATCTGACTTTTAAATTACGTTTTACTCAATATTCACGGTGAAAGAACAATCTCTGGGTCCATGAAAAAAAAAATCCCTACAGATTTGTCAATTTTCTCCATTTTAATTGCTCTTTTTCCCCAACTGTCCAAAATGTACTCACTAGTTCTCAGAGCTGTTATCCAGTTAGGGCTTATGAGATGGTTTTTCTGTTTGTTTCTTGGTTTTGAACAGAAACTCATCAGACAGGAAAATAAGCAAGAGGGTTCTGATGCCTCTTCTACATTCCTTTGTGGCACAAGTGCGGTGTAACACAGGACTGTGTCTGCTTCGAAATTCAGAGAGACTCAGCCTGCAGCCCCCAATTAGAAACAGCACGCCGTGCCCGTGAGAGCCACTGTCGTGTACCACGCTGTAGGACCCAAGTCCTGATCATGAAATCCGTGCCAGCACACAGGCTCCATCCTTTTGGAAAGGCCTGAAAAAGTCCCTTGGAAAGCGCCTTTCATCCTGCATGCATTTCTCTCTGGCACCTGTCTGGTCCACTGTACCGTAAGATGAAATATCTCTTCATAAGAAACTGCACCCACCTTTTGGCCTCCGGTTTCTGAATTTCATGGCTTATTATGAACGGTTCCATTTATTCAGGGTGTGCTTTTCTGACATGTTAACTCCATATTTCAATCAGTGTTATTATATCCCTTTCTCGCTTTTTTAAAACGAGCTACAATGTGGTCTTTGAGCATGGGGGATTTTATTAATCTCTGCTCTGATAACCTGGCTGTGTTGGATGGACATGCCCCCCCCCCAACTGCACGCTGCCACCTCTTTTGACTCACTATGCAAAGCCAAAGGCAGCTGAGGCCTTGACTGGAGTCCAGTGGCCTTTTAAGGCTAGACACAATAGTCCCCACGCCTTCCACTTTCTCCCAGGGCTGCAGAGATACCTGGTATGGAGCCTTGGCCAATCCTGTTCACAAACAACATACAGATGGTTTTGGGGGTTTTGGGGGGGAGAGGCATTGGAGAGGTCGTTTTTAAAGAAACAAGAGGCATCAACATACTTATTCTAGATCAGTGGTTCTAGAATAAAAATTATTGAATCTTGAAGTACTCAGAGTAAATCACAATGGAAAATTTGTTAATGTTTTCTGATTTTTTTTTAACATGTGCAATTTGAGGAAAAATATTAATTGAAAGTAATGTTCTATAAGTGTCACCTATAGCTGCAGCATATGCCTTTTTGTGTCATTCAATATATCTTATAAGTTATTGTGTATAACAAACACCTAGAATTTCACAATTACAGTCTTTTACCCAAATATGTGAACTTAAAACATCTAAAGGGGCTAGGTGTAGTGATGTACGCCAGCAACCCTAAAATGCAGGAGGCAGAGGCAGGCAGATTTCTGAGTTACAGGCTAGCCTGGCCTACATAGGGAGTTTCAGGCCAGCCAGAGCTATATAGTGATACCCTGTCTCAAAAATAAAATTCTACATGACTCAAATACATAAAGCAAAAATATTAAGAATCTGGGTAAATACTATAAGCCCATTTTGGTGTCCACTCTTTGTTTCCTTTTTGGTGAAATGTCTTTTCAAGGTGTGTGTGTGTGTGTGTGTGTGTGTGTGTGTGTGTGTGTGTGTCTGTAATACAGACAGAGATGTTAGAGTTCTTCCTATGTTAGGATTAACAGAGGTGTAAGTTGTAATCGCTTTAAACAGATTTTACTATATCTGCATTGTCATAATAGCCTTTTCAACAATTTTTTCTGTGCCACAAATATTTCAAGATTTAAAGTATATTTTTTGAAAAAAAAAAAACACTCTGAGTCAGGGGATGTCATTCTTGATTGGAAGCGTACCTGCTACTTGGGAAATAAGAACAAATTATTCCAACAGTTAAAAACATGAAGCCATGACACCCGGGCACCGTGGGTGAGAACTCAGCCTCCAGCTTGTTTCTTCGGGCCCCAAAGAACGACAAATATGTCAGCAGTCTGACTGCCTAGGAGGTCGTTAGTGTTCTCCTACAACCCCCCACGGATCCCGTCTCTCACTGTAGTAACTGTACCCATTCATCTCCAGTCTCTCACTTCAAGGCTATGGTTTGAATACTCTGTTCTTCAGCTCTACTTCAGCGGAGCTTGTCATTCATTGGTTGGTGGGTGTTTGAAGGGAGTCTACCTGATGCCCAGTGTCGCTAGAGTTTTAATGCATGTCATGTCCACGCTTCTGTTGAGATACGTGGATGGCTCCAATGAATACTGTGAACGCTGTGCAGAGACATTCATCTGTGCACGAATGGTCATGTGCTGTGCAATTACATTTGTGTGAGATCTATAAAAATAAATAAAGCCCAGAATGGCAGAAAGTAGACTGGTTATCTACTTTTAATAAACTTTAAAAGTCTCTTTTTAAAATTAACTTTTCTACTTTAGTAAATAAGTATAAAGTAGACTACTAGTGGTTAGTAGGGGCTAGGCAGAGAGGGTGCTGAGGGATGTCTGAGAGGGTGGAAGTAGGAAGGCCTTGAAAATGTACAAAGCCCATGGCCGCAGAGCTTTGTAAATATACTAAAATCCACACACAAGCAATGGCTGATTCAATGGACAAGACATTCTCCACAATTGAGTGGAGAGTGGGTATTGACTCACATATGAACTTTGGTTCCTCCATATTTGACCACTTCCCCATGGTGAGGAGACCTGGTGGCACTCAGAGAAAGAATAAGCAGGCTACCAAGACAAGACTTGATAGCCTATGGCCATTTAGTGGAGGAGGAGGTCCGCCTCGGTCACAGACATAGGGCAGGGGAATAGGGTAAAAGTGGGAGGGAGGGAAAAATGGGAGAATACAAAGGATGGGATAACAATTGAGGTGTAATCTGAATAAATTAATTAAATAAAAAAATAAAAAATTTAAAAAGAAGAAACACCAACTGCCACACTGCTACACCACCCTTTTGTGTTTTAATCTACTGATTTGAGCTTCCCCTAGCTATATATACAGCAGATATTTCAAGACTTACTGTTACAACTTAAGTTCTTGTCAACATTTCTTAAAAAAAAAAAAAAAAAAAAAAAGCAATGGCTGATTAACTTTATGTCACCTGATTATCTCTTAAATACATACATATATATATACATATATATATATTTGTACAAAATCTTCTAGCCTGTATCTGTCCACCACCACCCGTATACCAATTTCCCTATAATTTAATCAACCATCTATCTATCATCTATCCATCTACCTACCTAGTATCTACCTGTTATCATAAACTATCCAAATCATCTATTATTCATTTATCTACTTTCCTATCACCTATGTATCTACCTATCTATCATCTATCTATCACCTATCGATCATCTGAATCACCTGTTTATCATTTGTCAACAATCTATTACCTTCTTATCTAATCCATTTATATTCTAAATAGTACCTATGATTTATCTATTCTCTGTGTATCTATCTACCCACATATCTATCTATCCAACGTTTACCTCTATCTACCTATCATATACCTACGTACCAATATGTCTGTCTGTCTGTCTATCAAGGGAGTCAGATTCATCGCCTCATTTGCCTCTAAAACCTCGTGATACATCACAATGTCTGAAACACAGAAGCGACTCCTTAAATTACACTAAATTACGGAATGAGACCACTTATAGAAGCCCATCCTAGGTCCTCTGTTTCACACCACCTACCATGTAGGTTAACGAAGAGGAGCCTATTATTCTTAATTCGCGATCTGTGAAATGTCAGGCTGCCAGCTCCCATTGATTCCCTGTGCAGCCACCTTTGGTAAAAAAAAAAAAAAAAAAAAAAAAAAAAAAAGTTCCTCGTGATTTATTGGGCCTGCTTATCCTGGGTGGATGCGATTCATCACATTGTGCCCTCCAGGCTTTGCTTCTCCTAGGGGGCATGGGAGAAACACCATCTAGAAGGTACAAGGCTGTCTGAGAATCTGGAACTAAAATCCATCTAAATTCACAGCATCCTTTGGATGCTGAGGAGCCATTCTGTGCTTTGGATGCTTATGCCTGAATGGTAGTCATGTCTGTGCAGGATGTTTGATTCGAAGGAAGTCGTGAGGAAAGAGAATATGAGACCTTGGAACAAGCGATGGGAGATGGAGACATCTGCTTCTCCAGCACACATATACCTGGAGATGCTATTGACTTAATGCAGTAAAGATAATTTTTTTTAGTCAGGTAATTCTGTCATATATCCCATAGCTTGTGTGGTCCCAGTTTCCCCTGGATTCTCCCAGTTTTAACACTAAGCCTCCTATACCTGCAAAAATCTCATTCCCAGCTCAGAGAAAATCCTTAGAGTGCTAAGTGTGAGAGGTTAGGAGAGAGCCACAGTCTTCAAAGACATGTATGAGCATTCTTATTTCTACTTTAATTTTTTTTCTCCCTCTCTGTGTGGTGTTTATGACGTCTGTGTGTGTTGTGTGTGTGTGTGTGTGTGTGTGTGAGAGAGAGAGAGAGAGAGAGAGAGAGAGAGAGAGAGAGAGAGAGAGAGGAGAGAGAGAGCAGGTGGGTAATGGTCTTTATCATCCTCCTTGTTTGAGATGGCATCTCTTGTTTAACCCCACCACCAGATCTGGCCCCTGACCTTCCAAGCAATCCCTTGTCTCTCTTCCTCTCTCCATAGGATCAGTGCACTGCAGACCAACGTGCCATATGCAGCTTTATGCAGTCTCTAGAGATCTGAAGTCGGGTCCTCATGTTGAGCTTGGTTCCCAGAACTTGGGCATTGAGCAACTATAGGTAACTCCAGCTCTGTGGGATCTAATGCCCTCTTCTGGCTTCCATAGGCACTGCATTCAAATGTGTCCACCTCCCTACACTCACATTGACATAATTAAAAATAATAACAATAATGAATCTTTTTTTAAAAATCACAATGACAAACTGCATTCCTCTTTGCTTGTGGGACATTTCTTAAAGTTTCAATTATCTTCTTGGTTTTTTATGAAGATTTTAATCAATCCACAGGAATCATGAAATAATAAGAGTATTTTGTAACTTGTCAAAATACAAACTAGATTTTACGCATTTTTTTGCAGATTCACTCAGCATCCACTTGTGCATTTTGACAAATACCACTCAATCTATAAATTCACCCCCAAAGAAAACAGTCATTATCTGTCAAAGCCTTGCGTGCTTCTTGTAGCACAGTGATAGAGTGGGGCAGGCATGCCTTCGGGTGACATGGAGGCTCTCAGCAGGAACATTTTTGGTTAATTTTCTCTTCTTTCAAGATGTGTAGAAGGACTTAATAAGGTTTGAAAACTTTATAGAAATGAAAGTAGATCAGCTTCTTAGACTTGTATCCACATGCTGACACAGGGGGAGTGTTAAAATGCCGGTCTGCCCAGAGAACCATATAGCCAATGTTTGGGGCAAGGGGCGTGTCTTCCTCTAATCAGGAAGTGGGTTGAGATGGGAATGAAGTGAAAGTGATGGGATAGAAATCTCTGTGCTGTTTGCCTAAAGCAGCTGCATAACCTCTGAAGGGGGTCACACAGAACCCGAAAGGGACAAGCAGATTCACAGGGGTTGTCACACTACCGACGAGTCATAATCACAGATTTATGGAAAGAGGAAAGAGATTAATTTTTGCTGGCAACTCAAGAGGAGACCACCCCCGCCCACCAAAGGTCATCTGCGCTCAACAATTTCTCGACATTTGAACATTCAATTCAACATTTCTCAAATTTAGTATCACCAGGATTCCATCTTTGATTTCATGAGCTCAGATTTTGCTTGTGGTTTTTTTTCTTTTTCTGACATGGCTTGCTTTGGTCAGTGCAATGAGCAAGAAGAGTAGCTATGTGGTCCTCAACTCCATTTCTTTTACTCTGCGTTAAACAACAGTGCTTCCACATGGAGCTGCCTGAGCTACAGTATGGGTGACCAGTAGGTACAGTGTACAAGAGAGGAATCACCTTTGTAACTGTATGTATGTAGATAGAGTCAATGTGGCCCAGTCCACTTAGTTGATAAAAGCATCTCTAGCCATCTTGGGGGCACAGCAAGATGAAGCCCCCCATCAGTATGAAAGCAATCAGGTTTGCCTCAGATAGCATGGTTGAACCTTCATCAGAGTCAGACAAGTGAAATACCAATTTTCTGCTCAACTCCTTCCCCTCTCCCCCCCCAAAAAAAACTACAACAACCAAAACCAAGCAAACAAACCAGCAAACTCCACATATTTTATCCTTAGATAATTCTGGGAGTTGGGGGTAGAGCATTGTGTATGCTAAGCAAATGTTTTACCACCTAGCTACGTACCGAGTTCTTGCTCACTCCCGCTTTTAAATGAGAATTCAAACTAAGGACTCCTTCCACGTCCTGAATGTGATAGCATGTATCCATATGTTCTTCCATGTTCTCAGTTTTACATGTTGGTTGCACATAGTAAAAGAGAATTAAGTTAAGGATGTGTTCCCGGGACTGTTGAGAGGGCTCATGGTTTGCCGATAAGTCTGAGAAACTAAGTTCTAACCCTGGGACTCCTGGTAGAAAATGAGAACCAACTCTCTCAAATTGTCCTCTAATACCCCCAAGAACACCATAGCACATGTGCACAAGCACTTACACATGCATGACTATAATACAAAACATTTTAAAAGAATGCATTTTCAGTTTAAAGTCTTGTCCAAAGTATGCTATTTGAGAGGTGGCTTATATCACAAAAGAGTTTTGATACTTACCTACAGATTTTTATTTTCTCTGCACTTTTCTTTCCTAATTACAAATGACTCCCTAAGGAAATTGCAAGTCAATTACTGAATTCCTCATAAGGATTATTTTATGACTTACGCAATGTTCACTGGGGTCGGAAGAGACTCTGATGGTTCCATGTGACTAGACAAGGTCCTAGGCGGCTTCCGTACCCACTTCTCGCCCTGCACTCAACCATTCTCAAGTCAGAAACCAGCCTGGGGCCACGCTCACTTGTCTAGTGCTCATCTTCTAGCTCAGGAGCAGGGTCAAGGTGAGAACACAGCACCAGACATGGAGCCTCAATTAACCGATCGGTGAGTTCTACCGATGAAGAAACGGTATGCATTATTGATGACACGTTTGGGCCAGTGAGAGTTTCAGGAGTGAAGATGCAACGACAGCTTTATAGGAAGTGAAGACCAGAACTCAAGGTAGATAAACCTTCCTGTTGTTTGACTACTTGGGTCTGCCCTCTACCACTTCTGTTAACAACACAAGATGTCTATCCAGGTTTTGCAGAGGTATCTGTCCCAGCCAACCACATGGTCAAATTTTCACAAATACCCATTGCCTAGTGAGAGCGAGTGATTTCACCTGTGTTCGAGCTCATTAAACTACCTTCATTACCTGTGTGCAGCTCCTCGTTATCCATTAACCCTCAAGAGGATGGGATCGAGTCAAAATACACAGCCACTCATTCACTGGTGATGCCCGTGTGGCCCTCTCTCTCTGGTTGTGTTGACTTTAGGAACAGAGTTGACCAGAATACAAGATGTTTCTTTTCTAATGGCATTTCATGACTGGTGGCATTGCCTGTCAGATAAAAAACTCATTTCTCTGTGGCATCTAGAGAAGTATATCAGAAAAGGGTTCCTTTCATCTTAAGCCTGTTCCTATGGATTTTTAAGATAGGTCTAAGTAGCTGGGAACCACCAAGGGAGATGAGTAGATAGAATCTGCTGTGTGGTTCACTTTGGAGTAGGGACAAAATTAAGAAGGAGCAACCAACCTAGAAGGAGTCTTGTTTTCTTTACAAACCCCCCAGCTGAGTGGGAACACTAATGGCCTAATGCAGGCAGAGGTAGTCATGACCCCACATATGTCATCACGACCCAGTGTGGACAGCCCTCTTCCTGAAGAGGGAACATGGGTGCAGCCTGGCCACATTGCCTGTCACCATGGAGACGAAGAGGAAGCTGAAGAAGGTAATTGAGTCTTTCTTAATGGAACCCCCTAGATGGAAGAGTCACTTCCCAACTACACCTCCTTTAGACTAGATCCTTTGCCCTCCTCCAACCACCTGGACCAGTGCAGTCACACGCTAACCAGCCTAAGTAAATCTATTAAACTTCTTTGAGGTAAAGCGCTTGCCAGGTTATTCTCTTATTTGTAGAGGATCTAGGAATAGAAATATAGCATCTAGGAAGCTTAGGACAAAATTCAGCCACATAAGAAAGTTAAAAAAAAAAAAAGTCAGTCTCAGGAAGCAGGAGTCTAGACTTTCAGTAATATTTTCCTAAATGACCTACACAAAAAATAATTTAGCCAGGCGTGGTGGTGCACACCTTTAATCCCAGCACTCAGGAGGCAGAGGCAATTGGATTGCTGTGAGTTCAAGGCCACCTGGTCTACAGAGTGAGTCCAGGACAGCCAACGCTACACAGAGAAACCCCGTCTTGAAAAAAAAAATAATTTAAAGGTAGTCCTTGCCTCTAGCTCATGAATAAGTTTAGCCTTGGAGACAGAAAGAAGAGAGTACTATTCTTTACATTAATGGCACTTTGCAGATCAACTATAAATCTAGCCACTGGCTGTCATCTCTGTTAGGCCATGGATGGGTTGAGCCAGAGTAACCTAGGAAAATATAGGAAAGATGGATGCTGCATGGTGAGTTGGGGCTCTTCGCTGCTCTGCCCCACCTCCATGCATGCTAATTACCCGATAAGCAACCATGGATGCTTAATTATCCAACACCGAATGCTCTTCCAATATCTTCCAGCATCACACAAGTTCTATAAGTTTATTGTTCCAACTAAGGAAGAAGATACAGTTGCCAGATTTAATGATGTCTTTTTTTTTTTTTTTTTTGAGACAGGGTTTATGTGTGTAGCCTTGGTGTGTGTAGCCTTGGGTGTCCTGGGCTCACTTTGTAGCCCAGGCTGGCCTCGAACTCACAGAGATCCTTAACAATGTCTTTTAAAGGCTTTTGTTAGCACATATTGACAACACATAATTACTCATTGTGACACTTTCATACATGCATATGATGCATATCATTCATATTCAGAGTCTTTAAAATTTTTAAGATCTGTTTTCATTATATTTTCACTGTGGGGCAGGATATATGCACCTGGCACTACCAGATGCCAGAGACACCAAATCCCCTGAAAATGCAGTGACAACTGGTTGTGACCCAGCCTATGTGGGTGCTGGAAACTGATCTCAGTGTCCTCTGGGAAAGCAACCAGTGCTTCTAAATAACTGCTTAGCCACCTCTCCAGTCTCCAGGATTTAAAATAAATAAATAAATATTCCTCATGCAGTGCTGGTTCAGATTTCACCACCTCTCCCTGTTTTATCTGCGAAAATCTGTTGTGGTGAGGATATTTCATGCGGCTCATAAAGGAAACAGTCACTCAGGAGTAGACTCATCTTACACTTTAGGAATGTTAGGAAAATATAAGGGGTGGGGTTGGAGGTCTCTGACCATGCTGCAGTGTTGCTTAAAAACCTAATCAGGAGACGATTCCTGGAGTAAAGAAAGCAATTACTTTTCAGCAATTACTTCTCTTCAGTTGTGCCTCCTATTCCAGGGAGAGAGAGAACAAAATAAAATTCTCTGTTTCTTTAGCCTTACGAGAAAAGCCCAAGGAAAATCTCTGCCATGGCTCTCGCCTCACCACTGAAGGCCAGCAGCAAAGAAAGATTTATATGTTAATATTTCCATAAATATTTAAGATCACGAGGACCCCTAAAGAAGCACAAAGGACTTCCAAAACAACTCCTTAAGAGTTTCCCTAGGGAGAGGTTTTATTTTCACATCATCAAGGAAATTAAACAAAGATCAGACCAACACATAAATAATTCACAAGGAGTTCACTAAGTAACAGACCAGACGTGGATTTTTTTTTTTTTTTGAGGCACTGTATTTTTCTTCTACAACATGTCGCCCAACCCACCATTCCCTCCCTTTCACCGTTAGCCAAAGAGATGGCTGGATGGATATAAAACATTCACCACACACACTTGAGAGGTGGGATTAAGACTCCCCAGGAATCCACAAGCAGAGGCAGGGGACATCCAGGACAAGACCAGCATAGTCAGAAAGGTCTGGGTTCAGCCAAAGATCTTACCACACTAGATAAAGTGGAAAGGGCCTGGAGAGATGGGCCAGAGGGGAAGTGTCCCAGCTGCAGGAACCTAAGGGTGCACAACCACCTATAGCTGCAGTCCCAGGGGATCTGATGGCCTCCGCTGGCTTCCTCCAGCAGTGCAGCACAGACATGCATGCAGGAAAAATGTCCATTGCATAAAATAAAATAAGCTTAAATATAAAACCTATCAAAGAGCAACGGAAGAAGGCATATAGTATCAACTTCAGGCTTCCATGCAGGTGCACCCACATAGACATTCACACACAGGCAAGCACTTAGAGACATGCACATACACACCACACACACACACACACACACACACACACACACACACACTTAGCATGTATACAAAAATTATAGTTCATTCAGCTGGTTTGACCTTCTTTCAAAGAAGAAAGATTAAGAACTCTGGAACAGATGGAGATGGCTGTTTCTCGTCCTGGTTGGGCAAGTGTTCGCTCTGCAGTCACTGTGTCCCCACTTTTTTGCCTTAGCTAACATCTGACTTGGATACAAGACGGAGTGAGAGCGGTTGCTGTCAATCATCGCAGAGTGGGAGGTGCTTTGAGACCTATCATTCTCTGGCTGTCAGAAGAAAGGAGGGGCTGTGTTCTGGTGGGATTGTGGGGATCTGAAGAATCACAACTAATGTTCGTTCTGTAGTTCACAGAGCAGGCTAGATTTACCATGTCATCCAGGAACATGATCCCCCTAAAGGGTCACACACAGCTGTGCTTTAATTCTGACTGACAGTATTTTAGTTTATGTTTTCTAGAAAGAAAACATTATAAATTTGTCACAGATATGCCGAGTGCTCGCCAATGGAAGTCATTTCTTTCTTTCTTTTTGCTTCACTCTATGAGCAACTGTATCAGGTCAGGGGATGGATCATATTTACCACAATTCTCTCTGAAAATCCCCAGACATGTGCTCTAGCTGTTTGAGGCTCTACCACACAGGAGCTGGAGACCCGGAGGCCCCTTTCTAGCCAACAGAAGAGATGAGGTTCCTCTCTGAGCTTTGAGACATCCTCCTGTTATCCTAGGTTTCAAGGTCCTTTTCTTTTCCAGAAGCTAGAATCTCATCAAACTGTGCTGGACCAAAGACCTTATAGGTGGATGTCTTCCTGCTTATCAATTTTTGGCAGCAGATTTGGTGAAAAACAGATCAATGTGCCACACCCCAATGTGCCATCTGCAGAACAAAATGCAAAAGAGACATTGAACCTCATTCTTATCCTCAGCCCGTTTCTTGGTAATTTTATTTCCTATCATAGATAATTAGAAACCAATTCTATAGCTTTGAACTAATTTGAGGCTTCTATCCAGAGTGTTTTGTCTCTGTGTGTGTGTGTGTGTGTGTGTGTGTGTGTGTGTGTGTCCCTCTTTCTCTCTTTCTCTCTTTCTCTCTGTCTCTCTATGTGTGTCTATCTGTCTCTCTGTGTATTTGTCTGTCTGTCTCTGTGTGTGTGCATCCATATCTCTCTGTGTCTCTGTCTCTGTGGGTATCTCTGTGTGTATCTGTGTGTGTCTGTCTGTCTGTCTGTCTTTCTGTCTGTCTGTGTGTCTGTCTCTGTGTATTTTTCTGTCTCTCTGTGTGTTTATATCTCTGTGTCTCTGTCTTTGCATGGGGGGGTTGCATATGCATGTGCATGTGTGTGTATGTGCGCGTATGTGTATGCCTGTGTCTGTGCATGTGTGTTGAGGGCAGAGGACAACTGCAGGCTCTGGCTCCTAGTTTCTTGACATAGAATCTCATTTGCTATGAGTAGGCTGGCTGGCAAGCCTCCGAGAGTCTCTTATTTCACCCTCCCCAACCCTGGGATTACAGTGTAGATCACCACATTCAACTTTATTTTTTGTGGTTTGTTTTGTTTTTGTTTGTTTGTTTGTTTGTTTGTTTTTTGGTTTCTCGAGACAGGGTGCCTCTGTGCAGCCTTGGCTGTCCTGGATTGTCCTGGACATTGTAGACCAGGCTGGCCTAGAACTCTCATGGATCCACCTGCCTCCGCCTCCCGAGTGCTATGATTAAAGACATTTACCATTGCCTGGCTCAACTTTATTTTTTATGTGGGCCACTGGAGGTTAAACTTTAGCCATCTTGCCAGCTTCAGCATATAGAGTTTTATTCATGCATAGTAAGATGAGCAGACCAGTTGCCACTAAACTGAGTTTGTGACTCTCGGTTGCCAGGAGGGGAGAGAGCACATACAGGGTACATTTAAGAAGCGTCTGTGTTCATCAGAGACAAATCAAAAGAAAGGTGTGGCAGTAGTTTAAGGGATAAGTTGCAGCTATGATAGCAGTTACAGGCTTACTATCGGCTAGTCAGACAGTTTCCATGGTGTGTGTGTGTGTGTGTGTGTTTGTGTGTGTGTGTTGGGGCTGTGTTGGAGCTGCAATTTTCTGCCACCTGACCATAGAACAGAGACAAAGTGGCCCCGGTGTGAGAGCCCCACCCAGAAAGGAGGTGCTGGAGATGTGGTAAAGATACAATTTATCTACAGAAGATGTACATTTCTTTGATGTTTCTAGCAATTAGCTGCCCTTGGAGAACTGTTCCTTTCTGAGCAGCAAGGTTCCAAAGGTCACAGCTTATCAAACAGAAATTTAAGCCGTTCATGATTAATACAAAGGTCAATCTCCCTCCGGTGACCTGAGAATTGGAAGCAATTGTCCCTTTCTGTCTCTCAGCACTGTGCAAACTGACCTTACATCTTCAAACCCTTGGGATTCAGGGCACAGAGGTGTGTGGCATAGACGAATGTGCCCTCATTACAAACATCTGAACTTCTGCACCTGCAAAATCGGCCTATTCCATTACCTGGAAGGGGAAGGCACTGTGGTCACAGAGTCAATAAGTGTGTTGCTTTTCTCAGCCCTGACTTTATTGGTTGAGTCAGGACAAAAGTCCAGTGGGAAATGAGGGCATGAGCTCTCAGGCAGCTTCAGAGAGCAGATTCAATGGCCTTTCCTTGAATAGCGTAGCAACAAATCTGGATGCGGATTGCAATAAAGAGAGTGGTTCGGAAAGAATGTAAGAGCCAGAGGTGGTGGATGAGTACAAGGAAACATTGTCATCGGGACACAGCAGGGCAGCTGCACATATGAACCCACAATGGTTGTGACAGCACACACAAGCCCCGCACAAACTCAAGCCTTACAAAATCCCAACATGGAGGGGCACAAAGTCCCACCTCTGAGCTCCTGACACTTGATGGATTTGGGGGAAAGGACACTTAGTTTCCTTAAGGGATGCAGTTCCTGAGAGGCTACCGATGCTCCAGCAGATGGCCCTACATCCATGCTCACAGGGGCAGCACTAAATGGACTCACTAGGTTTTTTTTTTTTTTAAAAAAAAGCACATTAAGTTGGGAGAGAAAGGTGCTGAGGGAAAGGGAGGGGCTAGGACCAAAGAAAGAGGAACTGATTTCATTGAAAATGCAGGTGTGCAATTCTCAAACAATAAAAAGAGATTAAAGGCAGAACTTAGCCTTTCCTTTTCAATTTGACCCGGATGAAATAACACCTTACGTTCTGTGCCCTGGTGTCACTGTCAGCTCTCCTTTCTATCAGCCACAGACTATGGTTGCAGCTCAGCCCCCAAGCTTCACTTTCTTCATCTGGGAAATGGGAGTGGCAATGGGATGCGCCACCAATGACCATCTGGGCAGACTGATTACCCAATGGCACAGATGCCGAGATACCTAGAACCTGTGCTTTGTGTGAGAAATATGAACTCTGATATTGATGGGTATAATTAGGATCCTGGGTTATATGCCTATGTTTTTCTCAATAGTGGTTTTTATTGGGTTGGGTTTCTTCCCTCCACTTTTGGAACTGAATGCTCTTCTGCAGCTGCCCTAGAGAATAGGATGTGCCAGAAGCTGGGCTGCCGTAACATCAGTTGTAACATTGTAGCACAAAGTTGATACATACACTTTCCCGAGTAGTGACTTAGGGACTACTGTGCTTTGAGGGAATCAAGTGGCTACATAGAAAGATGCAGCCAGTGCCAGCACAAGCCTCTGCCTGTCTGCTTGAGACCTTTGGTCACACCCTACAGCAGCCCACCATCAGCCGTTTATCTGCCGTTTAATGTGTACAGCAGGGCTGGTCCAGACTCTCCTGGTCCATCTTAGACAGAATGCTCACAGAATAAAGATGAATAACATTCTTTTTAACCCACTGAATTTGAATTTCTGTTTTGCAGAGCAGTGAGTCATTTTAGCAGAAATGGTTTGTTTCAATTAAGGGTGTTAACAGAGCCATCTTCCGAAACTTCAGATAGAAAAAGAATCAGAACTGAAAAGGACACGTACAACTACACATAAAATGAGCAGCATGGGAAGCAGGGTTTTTAAGTAAAAAAAATATGTTGAGAGATGTATATTTGCATTTATGCTAGTTTATATGTATGTATACAAAATAAGTTTCGATGTATATCACTATTTATCTTAATATGTCAGATATATCTAAGCTAACTAAGTGTCTCTGCAGACTAGATACCAATATGGACATAACAAACTAGCTAGGACAATAGATTAATATCTATCATCTGTTGGTTAGAAATTGCTATTGTAAATCAGATGCCGATGGATATGCCACACCTATTAATTCATAACCTATAGTTACATCTACAGATTAGATACAAATATAAGACATGCCTAGATTAGCTGATGGGTACTGACTAGACATAGCATAAAGTGACACAAGGAGAAAGAGATACGACAGAATCATCTTCCAGTTTTTAGATTTGCCCTCTTTGGATAATCTTTAAGGCTTACATTTTTATTTACTAATTTTGTGTGGATGCATGAGCGTGCCACGAACATATGTGGAGATCAGAGGACAACCTGCAGAAAGTGGTTAGCTCCTTCCCCCACATGGGTCCTGTGTCTTCAAATCAAGTCATGAGACTTGGTGGCAGGCACCCTTTTAAGCTAAGAAATCTCACCAGCCCTGAATAATATCTAATAAACTAAAGACTTCTTGGTCAGTGAATTTATTTCATTTTCTACTTAATGAATGAAAAAGATATCCATGGGATCTCAAGAGAAGACAAAGAAAATACCAGCTGGAATTGTACTGTAACATATTTTACAAATTCTACTTTAAAGGGTATAAGGGCATTGTAAGGAAGAGTGATTCTCAATTTGGTTTGAAATGTCCTTGCTTACCTAGCTTTAAACTACCTTCATTTTGTCAGGTAAATGAGTAAAAGGATAGAGAAGAATATTCTTCAGATGAATAGAGCCTTGTGAAAGTTCGTCTTCATTATTCACGTCTGCTTGGTGAGTAGTTTAACCCCCTGAACTGTCTTTGTTAAAGCCTTATTTCTCAAGAAGTGGTGGTGGTTTCTCCTTTGTTTTTGGAAGATTCTTTTGAAAACGCTCTGCTTTAATCATTACAATGAATTTGACATGTTTTGTAGTGAAGTCAAAAAAAAAA